>PUFA01000104.1:5802500-6391509 GCA_003508835.1 Eonycteris spelaea
AATTATTTAATGAATTTTAGCAAACATTACCACTAACTTTCTAGCAACTTCCCCTTTCCCTAATTTCAGCTTTATGGCTACTCTGCTACCATCCACCACAGCATTGCCAGACTCCTTACAACTTCTCAAGCTCTAATATTGACAATAGATAAAGTCTCACTCTATTCTATATCTCGTAATATCTAAAAGCTTTAGCCCATCACCTCTAAGTTTCTCTCAACTTTAACCATGACATGAGACCTTGGTGGTGGTCAGGCAAAAAATCTCTGCCTTCAG
The DNA here is from genome assembly GCA_003508835.1 of Eonycteris spelaea. NCBI lineage: Eukaryota > Metazoa > Chordata > Mammalia > Chiroptera > Pteropodidae > Eonycteris > Eonycteris spelaea. The sequence goes on from PUFA01000104.1 coordinate 5,802,777, forward strand.
GTAAAATCATTTTTATTTTTATCTGCTTAAATAACTAAATTTAGCATGCTAATTTACATCATATTTTCTTATTCACCTTAATCATCAGTGGATTCAAATCACATCTACAATTTATTTGAGAGTATTTGCAATATATCATAAGTACAGTTTCCTTACACTGAGGTGCCTCCCTCCATATAAGCCTCACTTCTTATAACCAAGTGCACTCATGCAGGGTATAAACTAGAAGCTGATCTGGGATAATCAGTGAAGATTTTTTATTTATTTTTAAAATAAATTTGACAGTAACATTGTGTAGGTTAATGCATACAGTTTGTTGCTTTGATACATATATATCATAATGGGATTAGTGAAGCATATATATCACAATATATGATTACATTATTATTGCCTGCATTCATTATGCTGTACATTATATCTTGATGCTGCAGATGCTGCATTTCCTGTCCTAATTCTTTCATAAGTAAACCTAGTGCCAGGATCAGCTTATCATATCCTGTAAACTGGCTTGCCAATATAAAACTGATATCACTGTCTGTTACCGTTTACTATAAGAATACTATATTCAAATAGTTATTTCTATGATATATGTGAATAATCGTATTTTTATCTCTGTTTTACTTAATATTGCTTTGATTATTAAAAATGTATTTATATATTCTTTATTCTAAATTGTAATTACTACTTCTCTTTTAATAATTACCTGTTAATACAAAGAAAAGTTATTATTCATTTCTAATTATTTTTAGTTTTTAATTTTATACTTCTCCACCAACATTTTAGCTGTTATTCTTATTGATTTCTAGCCATATATCTATTTTGTATTCAATCTCATTTATTTAGAATTTTATTTAATACATTTCTTGTAATTTAGGTATATTTTATTATCTTATTGCCATGTGACATAGTTTCATATAAGCATATTTTAAAAATAAAAAATAATAAGTAAATAAAAATATAAACATTTTGAAAATAAAAAGACTAGAAAATTACATAGAAAGCAAAAATCATACCTCTTCTTCTAACTCTCTTTGTCTCTTAAACTACAGTTATGTTCTTTCTCCAAGAAAGAATTAATTTTAAAGTGTACAGACTTTAATTTTGTTTTTCTAAATATTAAATATTTTTTGAATATGATGTTTTAGGTCAATATCTTAAAATATTGCTTCTACTAATAATATATTTAACTTCTTATCAAATTTTAGAACTTAATGTCATTTCTAGCTTTTCTATTATAGAAATATTATTATATATGGTTCCACATAAAATTAAAAATTGTATAAAGTTAATTACTATCAGTCTTCTATAAATAGCTGTTTATAAGACTCTTCTTACTACCAGGTTCTATCAGTGCAAAAAAACCTCATGTACTATAACTACTTACTACATGAAACTTTTAACTATTTATTGTGTTTTGAGTTCTAAGTCTAAAAATATGACATTGGTTAGATTGGTTCTTTTCTAGAGGTTGTACCTCTAAACAAGTAAGTTAGAGTGTCATTTCTTCCAACACTAGGAGATTCAGGAAGAGATTTTATTATATTATCTTTACCTATCTAGATAGATTTGTAATACTTTGTGTTTTTAGATTTATTACAGGTAGACTTTGTGGTAGAATAAAATATAGTTATAAAACTGAGTTTGGTTATTATTTCTAGCTTTTGCTATTATAGAAATTTTTCTATTATAATAATTTTGGTTCCACACAAAAATTATATTGTGTAAAGTTAATTCATTTATGGGTATATCTGGACTATAGCAGTGCTCCAAAAATTTCCTAGTCAGTCTCAAATGAGTATTTGTGTGGATTCAGCAGAAGTCTCTATCTACTGAGTAGGGGTTGCATATAATAATTCATATGTATTTAGGGGATGGATTATCTATCACATTTCCTGGCACATAATGGTTTTTAATAAATTATGAGTACATGTCTCAACTTTAAGTTCCTGCACTGAGCTTTATATCAATATAAATTCATAATACCCAATACCAAGTTATAAAGAAATGTCTGTTAGTGATGTCACTGAATCGCTCACCTCAACAAATCTCTTATAGTCACATATGTTTGAAAGTTTTTAGGTTTCACTTTATTATGAATATTTAATATTTAAAGGGGTATTTTTCCATTTTCAATGGAAAAAGACCTGTACTTTAAAGAAACTCTGTTGATGTTATTTTATAGAGCCCTATTTAAGGCTTATAAAGGTTCGAAGTAATCCAGTGATAAAGTACATATGACACATCAAGGTAGATATACTCAGATAAAGATAATACTTTCTGTTTGGAAAATGAGACTCTGGAATCTTAACCAAAAAAAACAGAAACTTTACGGTTTTTGCTTTTGTTTTTGATTCCTTTGGTTCTTTCTATTAGCGTTAAGCTACAGACATTGTGTTTATTTTGAACATTGTCGATATATTTTCTCTGCAATCTAACATTTCCCCAAAAACTATATTGGAAGTGTAGATCATTTAGTTTATCACATTGGCTCTTAAATTCTTCCTGATTTTACATGTCATTTTTGTAAGGAAAGCATTTTATATCTGTTGTATTTTATCTTCAGTATGTTGTTGAGGCAAGGCATAATGCTATTAGAGAAATAAAATTTTATATATCCAAAATTCATAAAAATATATTTGAATAGGCATTTATTTGAAAAGTAAAATATTTAAGTGGAAAACAGGATTCAGGAAGAAAAAACAGTGAGTTCATTTTCATTTCAAATCTAAATTTAGTGCTATATTAAATATCAATAACATATTAATGTTATGTAATCGATGATGACATTATATTAATCATATTCACGTGAAGAAATGTGATATTTCTTATAAAATATGCACATAATTCTCCATTTTGATTACTAGATTGATATTTAATATTAAATGTGCATTTAATATTAAATGATACAATTAATACATTGATACAATAGAGTTGCCTTAAAGAAATTACATAACACTGGGAATTAGAAGGGAAGAGATGGACTTTTTTTAGTTATATATAAGATTTTTAAATACAGATTTTAATTCAGAACATTTGAAGCGTATTCGTTTAGCCTATATACAATTATTCAAATTTTATGTAGAGGGAGTTATCTATTTTTAGTGAATGAAAGATGATAAAAAATAAACACTTATTTTGTTTTAATTTATCCATATTTCTCTGAGATGCTTAGAAATGTGTGTTTTCTTTAATTTGTATCTTCTCTAATCTTTTTGAGCAATGTTTTGTAACTTTCATCGTATGTCTTTCACCTAAATATTTTATCCATTTTGATGCTATTGTAAATGAAACTATGTTTGTAATTTCCTTTTCAGATTGTTCACTTTCCAGTACAAGTACATTTGTACATAACATTCTCTGAATTTATTCAAAGTAATAGTCCATTGAAGAATACTCTCTTTATACGCCTTGGGATTTTTTTTTGTTAAAAACTGGACATTTGATCTAATAATGTGGTTACTTTGGAAATCAGATATTTCCCCTTCCTTGGGGTCTCCTGAGTTTTTTTGTTGTTTTTTAATTGTTGTAGCTGTCTCTGCGTCATGGTCAGTCTAAGGTATAAATTTAAGGTCTTCTCAGGTTTTCTTCTGAGCCTTTCCCTGAGCATGCATAGTCTCTTTCTAATTTTCTCCATATGTGCAGTTGTTTTTGAATGTTCTTTGTTCTTTAATTTCAGGCTCCCAAAAGGGAAAAAAGAGAGAAGTAAAGTGGACTAATGAGAAGAAAGGCACCAGCCTTCTTAATCTCCTAGAGGAGATCACTGCAACAATGGAGGAGGTGCAACAATGGTAGCCAACCACGTCTTTGTCTGCACTCTGATATGAAGCAAGAATCAGCTATCAGGGCACGGATCCCCAATATCCGGAGGACTGGTTATTTTTGACCCCTCTAGGTCCTGTAAGCTTGGCGCAAGCTACTCCAGGAACCTGTGCACAGCTGTCTGCTGTGGGGCAAGAGGGTGTAATGTGTAGCTTCTACTATGCTAAGAGCTGAAATTGACCAAAGTTAACCTCAATTCACCATCAAAGTCTTCCCCTAGAATTTGAAAGCCTTCAATAGACTTGAGTTCCAAAATAATTACGTCAGACAGATTTTTGTCGGGAGCCATTATGAGACACTGAAGAAGTCACGTAGCTTATAGCCACAAAGCAGTTACTGAGACTGCTTAAACAATGGTTCAAGGAAGCAGGGATTTGAGTTAAACATTACTGACCCTGAAGGAGAGGCATGCCTCCTAAAGTAATCCTTTTAAGATAGTGGAATGTTTAAAGTAAGCAAGGATGTTTGTGCCCTGAAGGAAGGATGTATAGGAACTTATGTAAATGCCAGCATTCCTATGGTATTGTACTCTGTGCCTTGCTATTGTGTTCGAAAAGAAATACAAGGGCTATGCTAAATAAACTCAAGGCTGCAGCATTGACTGTATGCCCTCCTGAAGCCCTTTCCTGTCTTCTTTTTTTCCTTAGGCTTCACTCCCCTTTTTAGGTGCTGGCTCCGGCAAATTTTGCCAGTACAATTGTTGTCTACGTGGGACACATTCCTGGTTCTTTCTACTCTACTAGCTTCCCAGAATCCTCTTTCTTACAATGACTTGAATTTCAATTTAAAGTGTATTTAAAATCTAGTATATTAATGGCACTGTGATAGGCTCATGGAATTAAAAGTTGATTAAGGCCTTTGCTTGCTCTCAGCATACAGTGTATACATGACTGTGGCAAGAAGATAGATAGATACCAAATCATCTATACATGAAGAATAGTATAATTTTATGACTACAGTGAATTTAGGACAGATCCCATTGTTATGACTGTCTAGAAAGGGTAAGAGTAACCTGTAGGTTAGAGTAAGCCTAGTACACAGAAATGAGGAAGCTATCTGGGTTGAAGCTTCATCCTGAAAACACACACTGAATGTTCAAAATATCATAGACACTGTACTAGGTGCTGGGTTTACATAGTCTCATAAGATAGAATCTCAACCCTCATGAAGGATGCTATAGTCTAGTAAGCACATTTGAATGTTAGGTAGCTAGTTAGACATGAGCAATGGGGAAACAAAGCAATAGAGGACCAACCTAGAGAACCTTCCAAAGAGCACCCTATTGGTAGTTAGAGGATGCCTCCTGCATCCCTAGAAATTAAGGACAGGAGGGCCATAATCTATAACTGGTTTAATCTGGCCACAAACACCTGCACAGAAGGTACTACCATAACCTATCACAATTTCAGCTTCATTATACCATCATTATAATGCTATGTTGATGCCCGGAGATTCATGAATCTAATTATAACAGACTGAATTCTGGGTAAGTGCATGTGCTCTAGAAAAGAAAATACATAGCAGCCAGTGTCAATCAAACTGACCTCACGTGCCAATCACCTATGAATGCCTTGTAACCACCCATCACGGCGTTATATATCATAATATATGATTAGTATAAACTATGCATCATGTACTATGTACTATGTATATATATACTATATAGTATATACTACATACTAAATACTAAATATAATGCAGACCTCTCCCTGCCCCAGGGGTTACGACTCTCTAGCTTCCTTGGTTGTAACCCCTGCCCCCACCACGTGGGTAAGTATCTTTATTTCCGTGTGGTTAGCCAGCTTTAGGCTTGACCGGTCTTCTACCTCAAAACTTTAGTGCCTTTAATAAATAATACTTCTCACAACTGTCACTGAGTGGAAATTCATTGCTTCATCAGTGATAAGAGCCAAGACTTGTGTGTTGCTGCAACTCCAATCGCCGGAACAGTAACAAAAGAGTAAATTTCTTCTTATTCCACTTCTGATCACCAGTTCTGATTCTGACACCAACTAATAACTTTGACACCCAATTCTAATTTCTCCCACACCACCAAGCAATTCTGCAATATTAGCTGGGTGTACTGCAAGTTAACTCATTTCTGACACGATCTACTTGAAGATAGCTTTAGATCCAATAGGTTAAGGACTCAGTTCTACAAGGCTGCCCCTACCCCACCCTCCACCTCAGACTTCAATTGCAGCCCGGGCTGTCACCTGGGCTTCTGACCAGTGGCTATTGATTGGAGGTTTACACAACCCGTCTTGAAGTTTAATTTGCCAGAGCAGCTCACAGAACTCAGAGAAATATTTTACTTACTAGTCACCAAATTATTATAAAAAGATATAACGCAGTTGGAAAAGATGCTTAAGGCAAGTTATGGGAAAAGGGACCCAGAGCTTCCCAAACTCTCCAGGTGCGCCAGTCTCCCAGCACATCTATATGTTCACCACCCTGGGAGCTCCCTGAACCTTATCCTTATGGAAGCCTCATTACATAGGCATGATTAATGAAATGATTGGCCATTGGTGATTGACACAGTTTGCACAAACTCCAGACCCTGCCCTTTCCCAGGAGTTGTGGGGGTGGAGTAATTGAGTGTGAGGCAGGGAAGAGTGGTGAAGGGAAGAACTGAATGTTCCAATCGTCAAATTACATGGTTGGTTCTCTTGGCAACCAGCCCATCCTTTGGTTACTTAGGGACTTTTCTACATTCACTTTATTAACATAACAAAAAACCTCTTTATTGCTCTTACTACTTAAGAAATTTCAAAGGTTTCAAGACCTCTGCTAGAAAGGGGACCAAGCTCAAATATATATATTTCTTATATTATGTCATAACATCACAGGTAAGTAGACTTTTATCAAGATTGATAGAAATAAAAGGGAAGAAAAGCATGCCAGGTGAAGAATACTGATAAAGGCACGAAGGCACGAAGGTGTCGACGTTGCTGTTATTTATTAACTGACTAGTGTTGTCGATGCTGAGAGCTGCAAGGCATTGAAACATCATCTAACATCTTTAGCCTTAGGACAAAATTTTCTAATTTAGGGGATAGCGGTGTATATATATTTATATTTCATTCTGGGGTGAAGAGAACTGCTTTTAAGCCTCCATAAAGAACTTTATAATTTTTCTTAATGAATTGAGATCATTTGAACTAAATTAAAGATACCCACTTTGTGTTCAATAAAAAGCTGAATTGCCTAAGAGTTGTATTTTCTTATTTGCTTTTACTTGTCTCAGACTCCTCCCCATTTTTTTTTACTTCTGTTCTTCACAATCATCTGATCTTTCTTTATTACAATCTCATGTTTTTCTGAGCAACTGAGATTCACAAAGGAGAGATTCACACAATAATCTTGTGTACTAATAATTCTGCAATTAGATTAAAATAAATGCAAATTAGTAATTTAGAAAAATACGTTTCAAGAATTAAAATTACTCATCCCTGAACCACCAGAGAATTCTTCTATAACTACTGGAGAAATTCTTACATTTTACCTATCTTTTGGATTGTGTATTTTAGAACTAATTTCCATCAGCAAAAGCTCAGGATTTTACAGATGACTGATGCCTGTGAAAATGAGATTTCTCTCCTGAACTTGCTTTAATTAAAATGCTGTAAGTAAGGGAAGATGTTATTGTGCCAATCTCCATGTTCGTTTAGTGCTGGCTTTCTAGAAACTTGGCATTAGTTTGCATAGAGAGCTGGTTATTTAACACTTCAGGTAATTTCTTATTAAACAGTGTTACATAAAGGAGGGCCAAACTGAATGAGAGGTCTTTAGTTAATTATGCGCCTTTGCTTGGTTTTGTTTTTGTTGCTTTTTTGATATATAAAGTACTTAAATTGATAACAATAACATATATCAATAAATGCTAAGTTGAATAACCTAAGCTTATAGACCCAGAAAGCTATACATAAATGACTCTTCATCTTTTTTTCATAGGAATCAGAACTTTGATAAGCAACATATCATCTTACTCATGGTGACAGAAAAAAATCTCCATGATCATTTGCCTGTAGTTTCAGATTACAGGAATGCTCATAGGCTGTTTGATCAAGGTTATCTAGTAATAACCAAGAGGGAACATTTTATCGCCTGGTGATGATTACTTGTAGGACAAGATCAATAGACACTGCAGACCATACCCATACGTAGTTTTCTGAACACATTATTATTATATATGTAACTATGTGTACTTTTTTTTGGCTAAAAGCCACACTCATATCCTCTCTCCATTAGGTTAAATTACAATATAAATATATAAGTGGATTATAAAATATGAATATAATTTTAAATAAATAAATCTTTAAATTGAGATCTTCCACAGATCTGGATTTCAAAAATGGTAGCTTACTAAATTTCTTAAAATGTGAAAAAAAAAAATATGTCTATAGCACAATAGTCTTGTTTCTATTTTGTTTTTATTTCTATGATTAGAGAGACATCTCTATAGAACATGCATGCACATTATTATTTTAAAAAGTAGGTAATATATATTACATGTTTACTTTGTATCTAGTATTATTCAAAATGCTTGAATATATTGGTTTTTGGAGCCCGCAGAATAAACCAATGAGGTGGGTACTTCAATTATTTTTTTTAAATAAGAAAAATAAGGCACTTTTAAGCTATCTAACTTCTCTATGTATGTGATGAATCAGTTGTTAAGCCAAATTATGAATCCAGACAGGCTAGCTTTAAGGCATCTGCTCTTATTGCCTCATTTAAATTATGAATTGATTCTTTTTCTATTTATTTCTTCCTCTACTGCCTCCTTGCGCCCCCCCCAAAAAAAATTAAATAAGTGTCAAAGGCAGGATATGTCTCAAGAGTTTATGCTCTTAGTCATCCTTCTCTAGGACCTACTAGAATTGGCCATGAAATGGAGTTGTAATGATAAAAATAAGCAATTGGAAAGGGGGGGGGAACATATTACTAAATTCGAGTGTGGCTTCCTAGAGAAGACTTCTTAGACAGCTGTACCTTCTCTATGTCTCTCTTTCTCTCTGTTTCTCAGTCTCTGTCTCCCTTTTTCTCTATTTCTCTCTATATTTATTGTGCAATATATACACATAAGTAATGTGCATACTCTTTCTATACATATGCACACATACGTTATATATGTATATGTGTGTATGAAGAATTGTACTGTGAACAGCACAATTCATTTCATGAAGTATTTATGACATTGAAGAGGCCCCTCGCTTCTCTGTGATTGAATATGCTCATCCTGACTTTTGTGACAAATATTTTCTTAATTTTCCTTGTAGTTTTACTAGCTATATATGCATTCTTAAGTAACATAGTTTAATTTTGCTTGTTTTAAAACTTTATATAAATAGAATTATTATTTTAATATGTGCATAACTTTAAATTTTTATTTACTTATAATTCTTATATATATTCAAATTTTTATAAGCCTATATATCCTTTTGTGCTATTTTCATTCAAAGTTATATCAGGACTGTTATATTTTTAAATCAATAGAGAAAAATGTCATCTTATTTACTTTTCAAAAATGGCTTACATAATAGTATCTATATTTGTTTTTAAATAATTCAAAAGAACCTATACATTGAGTGTTATGGGGAATAGTTCCATAAAAACTATTCATCTTTCTCTTCTGTTAATGTTGATCATTTTATATCTAGTTTTGATGTAATTTTTTATTTTCTTTAACATTACCCATTTGTTTTCTTATTCATGTGAAATACTACACTATTTTAAACTTTGTTTATTTTAATTAGTTTCAAGTATATAGTACATTAGTTAGACATCTATATAGTTCATAAGAAGATCCCCCATTGCCCCCTCCCTCCTTTTACCCTCCAACTAGCCAACATATTCATGCTAATTGCATTCTCTACACCTGATCTCCATCAGCTACTAATTTGTATTTATTTAACCTTTTACTCCATTCTCCCAATTCCCAACCCCCCCTCCCCTCTGTCCTTCACCTAATTGTCTACTATATTTGTGAGTCTGTTTTTGATTAGTGTGTTCTGTTTATTCCTTAGATTCCACATATAAGTGAAATCATATAGTGTTTATCTTTCTCTGTCTGACTTAAATACCTTCTAGGTCCATCAAAGCAATATCTTTTTCCATTCCCTTTTGTTTAGTCTGTCTTTTAATCTGAAGTGAGTCTCATAGGCAACATGTAGGGGTCTTGTTTTCCTTTCCATTCATCCACTCTTTTAGTTGGAGCACTTTTTTTTTTTTGAGGTATTATTGATAGGAATGTAGTTGTTACCATTCTTTTTTTGTTTTTGATACATGTTTTTTCTTCTTAAAGAAGTCCTCCAACATTTCCTGTAATACTGGCTTGGGTGATAAATTCCTTTAGCTTATTTTTGTCTGGGAAGCTCTTTATCTGTCCTTCAACTCTAAATGATAGCTTTGCTGGATAAAGTATCTTGGTTGTAGATCCTGGGTCTTTCCTGTGAATATTTTTTGCCAAGCCCTTCTGTCCTGCATAGTTTCTTTTGAGAAATCAGCTGCCAGTCTTATGGTGTTCCTTATAAGTAATTGTTTTTCTCTTGCTGCTTTTAATATTCTTTCTTTGTATTTAACCTTTGGCATTTTAATTATGATGTGTCTTGGTGTGGGCCTCTTTGGATCCCTGTTTTGGAATTCTCTGAGCTTCCTGGGGTTTTATGTCCATTTCCTTCACCAGGTTAGGGAAGTTTTCCATCATTATTTCTTCAAACAGCTGTTCAACATCTTGATTTTTTTCAGTTACGTCATCAGATGGAATTTGGACCCTTAATAGTGTCCCATATGCTCCTTAAATTATTTTTATAGTCTTGGCATCTTATCTCTTGCCATTCTGATTGAGTGTCCTTGGCTTTCCGTCCTCTAGAGGCATTTGATCCTTTTCTTTATTCACTCTTTATTCCTTTGTTTATTCCATTTAAATACTTCTCATGTCATTTCAGACTGGTTCCCTTTTATAATTTCCATTTCCATTTTTATGTTTTTTATCTCTTTGTTGAAGTTCTCACTGAATTTAACCAAAAGTTCATTGAGCATCTTTATAACCAGTGTTTTGAACTCTGCATCTGTTAGATTACTTGACTCCATTATATCTGGATCTCTGTTCTGTTCTCTCATATGGTTTCTGCTTCTTTGTCTTCCCATTTTGGCTGCCTTTACGTGTCTGATTCTATGTACTAAGCAAAGCTCTTAAGTCTCCCAGTCTTATTAGTATGGATTTGTGAAGTGTCAGTGATGAGTCTTGAGAGGGATTCAGCTGCAGGCCAAACTTAGCCCAAGCCTCATACCGCTCTGGGACCACCTGTTAAGATTCAGCAAGCAATCACAGATGCTGTGCTTATAGTTGCCTCAAAGCCACACCAGAAACTGAGGCCAGCTGCCTCCAGTGTGAGTCTAGGTGCTGTTCAGCAAGAGCACCTGACTCGCTGAGGATAAACCTGGATGTGGCTTGGGTGGGGCCGTGAGTTAGGGGAGGCAGGATTTCAGGGAATCCTCTGGGCAGAGTGACCTCTGTTATGTTATCCAGTTTGATGGCGGTGCTGTGTCCAGAGCACTGGCAGAGGGGAAGGCTCAACAGAGATCAATGGATACCACTGGCACTTTTGCACAGAGCGAGTCTTGCTTAGGCCCTCACTCTGAAAATGTCTCCCTTTAAGTCCCTGGTGCCCCCTGCCTGCAGCCAAATTGGACCTGGTGCTCAGAGCAAGCAAGTCAATCACCTCGAAAATACACTCTCAGACACGGCCCCTTTGAGAGGCTTCTGCCACTGCCTCCATCTCACTCAGCCGCTGGGGACCTGGCAGCCTTGCGCCCGGATTTCTCCCTAGTTGGGTTCTAACTCTGCAGTGTAGCCTTGTTGTTTCTTCCTGAGATATTTATGCTTGTGTTCTCCCCTTTATTTAATTCTAAATGTCTGACCTATTATCTATTTTTTTCTTTACTTAGCAACCCGTATCTAAAGGAGAAAGAAAGAGAAGGACCCAGGAGTCTAGCAAAAAGCAGCGATATATGTGTGCATTCAAAGAGAGGCTGGTGGTTGATTTAAACTTGAACCATTTCACAAAAGTGAAACCTACCACTTTCTGGCAATTTTTCAGTGATTTCTTATTCTTTTGTCTAGTGATACTAGGCCTTAGCCACATATGTATTAAATGTGATGTGTTCTTGTATGGTGATTATTCATTCAGCAAATACTTATTGAGCATATATACTATATATTTGTACATCACTGAACAAGCCAGACATAGTCCTGCCTTTATGGAGCTTATAATTGGTATACATATTGAATAGGTGGGTTGTGTCTTATATATATTTTCCTAGACACACATACTGTATGCACAATGGCATGGATGCTTAGAGGGTGAAACAAATGAAAAACAGTATAAAGAACAATAAAATATTTCAATTTTGCATTGTTTTATTATTATAGTATGCACTTCATATGCTGCAATTACATAAAATTACAGAATAAAAAAAGATTACTGGTCTTAATAATGAAAATAATTGACAAATACCATCCTTCACTCACTATTTTCTCATTAACTGATTTTATCTGCTCCAACAGAAAACACACAAAAATGTTTTAAGTTAAGGTTGAAGCATTTCCTCAAATTATGTATTGTGGAGCTCCTGCCCCACTGATGAGTTAGGGTCAAATAATTTTGATACACTGTCCACAATACCCACCATTTAGAAATTTGCAACATTTTACACTTGCATGTTAAATCTCAGAGGTCTCTCTATGCTAAAAATTCTTTTTTTTAAAATTTTCTATTTTTACACTTACAGCACCTGGTATTCCTAGGTGTAAAAATTCTGTTCATTTTGTAAACATCGTGTTTAAACACACTATAAAATACTTTTAGTCAAGGAACTAATATAAATATTTCAAGAACTATTTTTGAATATAATTTGGAATATAGAGAGGTAGAAAATTACCCACATTTTCAATTACCTTCTTAACCCCAGGTGTCAAAACTATGTTAATTTTTTTTTGTAAGTTTATTCCTAGGATCTTCCTGAATTTTACGATGCTCTTAGACCATCTCTCTTGCAGTGATTTCCAAAGATCCTCATGCTTCCTGACTCTATCGTTTCAATTGTAAATTTCTTTTTTAGATCTTCTTTTTGTACCCGCTGACCTCAACTGACCTATGCAACTTATTCTAGACACTGTCCTCTCAGTTCCATATGTCTAGTTCCAGAAAACTCTTCTCCCAACAATCCCATTCAAAATGTGCTTGTATATATGCAACCTTACATGGAATATTGTATTCTAATTTTATCATAATGACATAATAGAAATATTTATTCATATGATATATTTTCCAAACACTAAGACATCATTTGCTTTTTATTTTGCTTTCCTGGTGTGTATAGTGAACAAAAATGTATAGGCACTTAAAGCATTTTAGGAAAAAAATACATTATAAATAATATTTGAAATAAAATTTATCTTTTGTAAAATATCAGGAAATACATACTATGATTTATAATGTATTTATAAGAGGTGTAGCATTCTCCATAAAATTCACCTACTGATATCTATTAGAATATATTTTAATAGATGAGAAAAATAATCTCAAGTCCAGCACATCTAAACATTGAAGACAATTAAAAATGAGAGCAGGGCATGTTCAGATATAAAGAAAGAAAAAGAAAGGAAGAATATAATAAGAAATACTCTGAAATATTAATTTTATTTACACTCTTGGCATTTTTAAAGTGTCAAGAAGTAAAGTTTACTTATAATGTTTAACAGAATTATTGGTTATCGTAAATATAGTAATCTTGATTATTTCCAGTTATATTTTAATATTTCTTAAATTATAACAATATATTAATATATGCACACACATCTTTGGCTACCCCCAAAACCCCCCCTATGATTATCAAAAGATCCAGTTTTAAAAAACGTCCCTTTAAATATTTCTTTGTAGATGTATTTTTTCCATTTCTTTTAAAACTCCCAGTGGTAAAATTTTCACATGCTTCTTCACAGTTTCTGAAAAAGATGTGTAAAACATTTATCCTTAATGGGCTATAGATGGAACACTGATCTTAAAGTCTCTGAGGAAAACCGATAATGGGGTTCATGCAATTTAATTGTTTTAAAGTTGATATCAGAATATATAATCTACTGTTGTTAATAAATTCTGTGAATTTGAGTTTTAAAAGAAACATTTTTATGTTTTAAAATTTTACCCTACTGAACAATGTATTTTTATTTTTTCTCCTCTGAAATTAGATTGTGCTGTTTCCCATTGGAAAAAAAAATATATATATAAGTTATATATAACATATATAATTTATGCTTTTAATACAGAGAAACATTTGCAATGGGTTATCAGATTTCCTCTAAAATATAAATATTGCTTAATATACAATAACCAAAATTCAATGAGTTTGTAACATAAATATTGGAGAATTAATCACGTATATTTGATAAAACTCTAGGCAGAAAAAAAATATTTTACATTTTGTTTATAAAGCTACACGCTTGTAGTAAAGCTGGCTGAAAATTTCAGGCACCCGCATAATCAAATATCTCTTAATAATTCTGGCAGGAAATAGAAATAGAAATTTAGCCTTCTGATAGTACCAAGCCTTTTAAAAGTAATCACCAAGCCTCATGAACTATACAATTAATGATACTTATAGCAGCTATGAATGTTCATCTTTTTTGTTTTCCATTAGAAATATTATTATCCCAGAAGAAATAACATGATTCTTAGTAATTTATCATTTGAAAGATGTATAACAAAAGTACATTTAGAAATACCAGCAAAATCTTGAAGAAATATTTTTATATCAAAATAATTTAAAATTATGCAACCATCCATATATGTAATTTTTAGCCATCCAAGAAAGACCACCGTTGACTAAGTTCTTTAGAATCCACTAGATTCTTATTCTGCTTTCAGAAAACATCATTCATATTTCTAGTATATATCACTAGTCTTAAACAAATCATATAGTGGGAAAGACAGACTATATAATATGACATTTGGATATCCATGAAATGAATGAAACATTAAAGAAACATTTGAGTTGTAGTGAGTAACTAAGACTGGTTAGAAAACAAATATTGTTATGATTTTGTAAAATAATAGACATTTTTCAGAGCTTAAAAGAGAATTTCTTTTAAAGGAAAAAAAAAAAATGGACCTAAAGGATATATATTGTCCTTTAATCAATAATGACCTAAAAGGACTTAAAATTCCCCTAAGTTTTACCAAACTTTAGACTGTCTTCTTCCTGATTCTAGAACCCTGCCTCTATTTCCTAGGTCCTTCACATTAGAAAACTTGCAATTGCAAGTTCTATCTCTGGTCCCTCTGAGATTTAACAATTTTTAAAGGCTTTTTGGCCAGGTTTGCAACCTAAGACTATCTAGGACTCTAAGGCTCATCCCTTTGAAATACAATCATCAAGGGAGATATTGTCCTATCAGTTTCTGTGGAAGAGTAGGAGACTAACTTCAGTGGGGGCCTAGGAAGCTGAAAAAATACCTCCTTAAGAAAGAGGTAGTTTTCTACCTATCAAGAAGATAAGAGATTACTTTTCCTTTGGATAAAACAATTTGCAAATATAGATGACCTGTGACCCCTCCACTCCAGCTCTTAAAACTCTCTTGCCATTTATTTTAGTGGAGCTCAGTTTCCACAGGTTTGTGCACTCATGGGTCTATGTGTATAGGGTGTGCGTGTATGTGTGTGTGTATCAACTTCTGCTACTCATCTTGTGTGTTGTGATGTTTTAACAGCGGAATTAGCTAAGTTAAAGTGCCATTTTCCTTTACATGTCATTTTAACTGAAAGATGTCCATGGCTTGAGCTTTTGAGAACAAATTATGTACTATCAGAGCAGAAATTAAAAGTGTAAATATAAATCTTGACAAAACAATGCTAAGCCCTCTTTTAAAAGTAATAATTGAAAAGAGATGCACAAAGAAAGATACAATATTTTAGACAAAAGCAATGACTACGATCACTCATGTTTTTGTAATTATGTATTTGTGTGTGTTTAACAAATAATTCTGTGTACATGAAGATATATACATGAAGATAAATTTAAAGTCTTTACACACAAGAAGTCACTTTTTATTTAACATACAGTCATATACATTAAGGCACAGTTAAATAATAATTTATAGCAGAAATAAGTGAACAATATGAGTCACAACATTTTACAAATTTCAACAGAAGGTGTTAGAATTTGAAAAATGATTTGTGAGAAAGTAGAAATCACCTGGGTATTGAACTACAAAAAGAAATTAGAAAATGGAAAATAAGGAAAGTATAATGAGGAATACAAATTAATTAAAAAAATTTAATCAAGGCTGACCATAGTGCATCTTCTGGACTACATAGAAGGAGGAAAAGGAATAAGGAGAGATTGGGAGACTTTAGAAAAGGTGGTTTAGTTTCCTAAAGCAGAATATAAGAACCGGTAAAATTGAGATACCTGTGGAATCACATTAGTTACGAGAATGCTGGACTACGTGACTTGAAATTTTATGAAATGGTGGAGAGTGGCCAATTGCAATGGCAGATTTAAATGTAGTCTATATTTTGACATAATCTGAGGAAATAGATTTCAATAAAAAATTAAATTACATGATTTTAATTTCTTACCTGCAAATTTGTATCTTAATCACAAATATTTAATCTCGGTGTCTTCCTATCCTAAATAAAAGCCTAACTAGAATGTGTTAGTAGATCAAAGGCAATTTTTATGTACATAGAGATTTACACTGCTTTGAAAGCAATTATAGAGACACTTTTATTAATAGATGATTTATATAAGCCTGTATGATTCAATTTTAAAAATAGCTATAAATTAATGAGTTAAATGAACTTCTTTAGATGATCACTATGGCTAGTAACGTCTACATAGGTTAATAAATGACAAAGATTTAAACAATTCATGCCAGTAATTCAGAGCAAAACCCTCTGATATTAGTTCTTAATCAACATCCACATTGTTAATATTTACTCAAACTTCCACAACACCTTTAGACTCTAGAACTCCTCTGTAAGTTCACTCCCATCCCAATCTCATTCCATTTCTTGTTTTTGTTGTTGTTATCATTGTTTTGATTTATTCTTTTTTCTCATAACACCTAGTCTCTCATTTCTTGAAATTATAGGTGTAGGTGTTATAGACAACTATGCTCAATCTTCACTTTTTTTGTGTGTATCCAAAAATAATCTTTATTGTCACTAATATAAAACAGAGCAGGTCAACTGGCCTCTCAGTCTGTATAAAGTGTGGGGCATAAGGCCACCTGGGCTGCTCCCACTTCTCCCGTAATGTCTCATCCCAGGGCAGTGCCCCAAAGTTCTATGAAGGGGAGAGGGCCACCCAAGTGGAATCAGTCTTCACTTTTGATCCAGTGTTCGTTGCTTTGTAAGATATAAGAGCAACAGTAAAAAGACACAGTATGTTAAACAAATAGAATAATTGGGAAAGAAATGTCTGTTTTATTTGTTTAGCAAGCTCTCATCTGTTTCATTTTATTTTTGAAAATTAGTTCCAAGGAATTACTTCAATAAATATTTTATGTATCCAACACAATAGAGAGCAAAAACTTTACTGGAAATATTTTGGATACATCACAATTATAAAACAATACTGCAGATTTTAAAATACAAAGTAATTTTGAGAACACAAAAATAATTACTTTATAAAGTTTGTTTTAGCCTGTTTTGGTAAATCACTTTTGAAAGTTAATATTTCTTTGACATCTCCATTATTCTCATGCTGTAAAATATTTTCAAGAGCATATTTAAACGAAGAGATTTTTATCCTGGGATTTGCCAAAAGAGAGGGAAGGGGATTCCTCTCCTCATCTTCAGTGTACATTTGGGTGCAGTCAGAATTTGCATCTTAATGAGGCATCACCCCTAGGAAAATCTTTTAGAAATTTATCTTGTGAGCCTCCTCTAATGAGGGGATGTTTTATTTTCACTTCTTTTGCTTTTCTTAGAACTGAAGATGTAATGAGAATGCTTTTGTAGAAGTGCTCTGTTAGATTTACCACAACAAAATCAATATATAAAAACAAAACAAAAAAACAAACAACAGTAACAAAAACAAAACAAAACAAAAATAAATAAAGGCATTTCCTCAATAGAGCTTCTTTCATCTCCCCTATGATAATACACGGTGTTTTTTTTTTTTCCATTTTCTTCTCTTTTATTATTTCATTTCCCCAAAGATATACCATAGAAGCTACTCATTTTGTTTGTGCAGTAAGAATAGCTTTTGCCTAACTATTGCTCTGGAATATGCAGTTGCAATGTGGGAGTAGGTGACAGTGTGACTATCAACTTATGTTCTACTTTAAGTCCTGCTATTTGGCTTTGTGAGTCTATTCGATCTTTGATTAGGGGTAATTTCTCTATGTTTCTGAAAATATTTGACTGATACTGATTGATACTGGAGAGGGAATAAACTGTTACTAACTAGTTAATATTTTAATGTAACACAACAGTTGTGTTTTATTTCTTACTTAACAACAATGGCGAGTCTTTCTCCATTGTGTTTAAGGATACACAATTTCCCATCAGTAATAATGCAAAAGTTTAGAAATATTTCACTCTTAATATATACTAAATTTAAACAAAACTTAATATGGTTAATGATAAGGTACATTACAGTAAAATCAGGCATAAATACAGTCATAAGTTTTCACCCTGCTTCCCTAGAATGATCTATAATCATTAAAAAACTTTAAAGTGAAACTACTATATTGTTTTCCTGGATTTATTTCTTCCTTAAATAAAACTGGAGTTCTACTAAAAAAACATATTGAGAGCATGTGTTTGAATATACAATCTATTCTCTAACATAGTCTACCCTTTTAGTAACCCGGATATCTGTCTGTGTTCATTCTTCTTCTTGTTAAAAGAATATGTTCAGCCAGTCCTCAAATAAGGCAAGCCTAAGGTATTAGGCAGTTTCTGCATCCAGTTCTATACAGCCTACTCCATCAGCAACTTTTTTGAGATTCTGGATGCAGAATCCTCCAGAAGGAATTATCTGCTCTTCTCTCTGGGCCCTGGTTTTGCATTCTGAGAACCTTTTCCTTGGTAATCTCCATACGAAATGAGTTATAGAAATACATTTTAAGCAAATAATTTTATGGTATGAAACTCATTTACAAAACTATTTATACTTTCAAACATTTAAAACTGTTATTACATTTACCTCGATAGATAACATTTCCTTAAGAACACATTGTTACTTCATGGTTCACCGTTTGTATTAGCCTCAAGCTTTTCTTTTCCTTTCTACACACTCTTGTTTACCTTATTAGTTAAGTTTATGAATAAGATGAAAAACAGAATTCAATCTTATAAAAGTATTTTATAAAGAATTCCTAGGAGGAAAAAACCAACATTTTCCATTTGATCAAAAATTCTGGATGCTGTATTAACCACAAATGTTTGCCATCAGATATTCAATTGAGTATGTTCATTGATTGATAAACTTTGATAAAGCATTATTTTTCCGGTAATTTCTTCACTTCATACACATTAAAGATTAATACAAAATATATGACAGAGTTTAATTTACAAGGTATAGTATACAAAATTTCAGAAGAGGATAGAAATGTCTAAGTCTGCAAATAAGAATAGGGTGGAAGGAACTTACTAATTTCTGTCATATTTTTTACCTTTTGCACATATCACATTGGTATTTGTGAAATATAGCTATAAAATAAAATATTTTTGATAATTATGTTAAAACATTTAAAATGATAACAAAGCAGTGTGTAAGTTTTATTGGTAGCATTATTTTCTTCCTTAGTAATATAAATTAATAAATATAATGAAGAACATTTTGAAATAGATAAAATATGCATACATATATACATAAATATGTATAATACATGTATACATATGTGTTTTTATTCCTTTCATTTTAGTTCACTTTAAAAATTATTTTTTGCTTTGTTTCATTCTTTTACCTTTTGCCTATTTTTTAAATTTTTTAAATTTATTTTTTAATTAATATATTTAGAAATTTATTATGGTGACATGTCTTAATGAAATCCAGTAAGTTTCAAGTGTACAATTCAACAATAAGTCATATATATTGCATTGTATGTTCAATGCCCATAGTTACCACATACTCAAAATGGATTAAGGACCTGAATATAAGACCTAAAACATAAATTGCATAGAAGAAAACAGGAACTAAACTCATGAACCTTGGACTTAAATAGGATTTTATAAATTTGACCTCAACAGCAAGGGAAGTAAAAGCAAAAATAAATGAATGGGATACATCAAACTAAAAAGCTTCTGCTCAGTAAAAGAAACTATCAATAAGATAACGAGACAACTATTGAATGGGAAAATATATTTCCAAGCAACACCTCCAACAAGGGCCTAATATCCAAAATATACAAAGAACTCATACTACTCAACGACAACAAAAAAACCTTTTGCTTATTTTTGCTGGTTTAATTTTTACTCATCCTCATGTATAGTCTAGTTAATTGGAAGGTCCCCTAAATCTTTTATTTATCAAGTTTTTTTTCCCACATTCTCAATATCAATGACCAATTAATATATTTTCACTGCATTTAAATACATCAGCTCTAGTCTACAGCCAGAGCACTCCATGGTTTCATGCTTCCCATACCCAGAATATAACATTGTATGGCTCTTTAGTCACTTAACCTTCAATGCTAGAAAATCCTTCATAATGCTATTGTTTTCTTCTCCTCAATCTAACATCCAAATCATACATTTTGCCGAAATAGTTGGTAATTTCAGTTATATGCTGATTTTTTTCCCCCTTGCAGTTTGACTCTTTTATTTAAAGAAAATATTCTCAAATGATAATTCAAGTCTTCAATCCAGGAAAAATATATCCATTATTTTATTATTTATATTTATTTATTTTTTTTTTCCTCAGAAAGAGAGCAGCGGGCTCTGAGATCTCTTCATGAGAGATACATTTTTTTTGCCCTCCTTGTGGATATGCTGCTATTTCTCTGAAATCAGGAATGATCTGGCAGGTCATTTTATGTAAGTTCTCCAAATGGCAAGGTGCAACCCTACTCTAATAGGGTGAATTTCTTTCTGAGGGCTCCCCTTTTCCTGGCAATGGAGTACAAATTTTTAATTTAGGCTTCTTTCTGTTCCTTCTGTAGATCTTGATTCAAAGGGAAACAAAATCCTTTCTGGGTGGGCTCCTTTACAAATGATGACTTACTCCTTTGCCAGTCTTATCTTCTTTTGCTGACACATTTATTTTTTATCATTTGGAAGATGAAATATGTGTGAAAGAGTATAAATAAACTGAAGATCTTGATAGACAATAATCTGAATAGTGAATTGTATTAATGTTTTTAATACTATTAGGAGATGCATTTTATTTAACCTTTATATTTGATGCTCATCTGTTGCTCAAAGTAAAACAAACGTTTGGAGGAATGTTTTTGAATAGCCATCTAAGGGTTTAGCATTTTACTGTACAAATGCATTAATTTAACATCAATGTAAGGCAAGTAGACTTTGATTTTTGTAACAAGTTAAAAGTTTCTGTGATTCTCATAGCATAATAAATATGGCCATTCTATCATCAGATACTTTTTACTTTCCCCAGTAAGTAAATATGTATATTTTCTAAAAACCTACTTTCTCAAAGTTATGTGAAATTCGAATAAAAAAAAAACTTCAATATATCCATATACTATTACTAAAAATCTTAAGAATTAGTCTCTTAAAATTAAAGTGTACCTTCTTTTACTGATTATAATCTTTGTTGCTATCTCAATGAACTGATGGTGCACTCATAATTATAGCAATGAATTATCAACTTTAACACTGATAACTCTGTCAAAACTGTCTTAACCCTAATAACTTTGCAGAAAAATACATGAAAATATGGAGGTTTTATCAAAAATTAATCAAGAAGCTCCAGTTTCCAGCTAATTTAATTGCTCCATAATTTATTTCTAAGATTCTGTATTGTGAAACTCTACTAGAAAGGCTCAAACTGCTAGCATGTGTACATAAAGATTAATAAACTTAACATTTCCATTTTACTTATTATAAAAAGTGTTTGAAATATATTTAAATAATGCATTATATATGATGATTCTTAAATGCATATATAGAATTCAAATTTAATGTAGAAGGTCAATTTTGAGTAGCTCCACAGTCATTTCATTCTAAATTGATAGTTACAGGAATACATCCACAAGATCAATGCTATTCTCTTGAATTTTTTTTAAAAAGATAAAATTTAAAAGCATTATTAAAAGAAGCAAACATACTCCCATTTTCTTCTTTAAGTGGAGAATGATACACCTATTCATGATATACTATAAAGGTCTAAATTAAATGACTACCGAAAGAAGACAGAACAAAATAGTAAATATTATTTTCCTTTATTTTTAAAAAATATGCATTTAAATTGTAAAATGTAAATATCATAAACTCAGGAGTATTATTACAATACATTGTAGAATTTAAATCTGTAATGTGAGTTTAGATGAAAGTGTTGATAACAAGGACTTGCAGTTGATATCAAGTCTTGATATCAAATGTTGATAACAAGGACTTGCAGTTGATATCAAGTCTTCATTCTGTTATAATTAATTTTATTCTCAGTATTTGTTTCTTGCTTGCTTTCATTGTGCACAAATAAAGCAGTGATGAGTCTCGTGACTGTCTTCCTGATTTATTTACATAACTATAGTCAGCATGGCTGGCCAGTTGTGCTGGATGACCTATTTACCATCTAACTGTTTATGTTCTTTTTTCAATGATTAAACTGCATGAGAGAAAAAGAATCTTTTACTCTGAAACCAAACAGCTAGGTAACGCTCCCAAATTTAAGGCTGTATAAGGTGCTGAAGTCACAGGATTATATTAAAGAACTTTATCCTGCTACTTCACTCAGGTCTCTAACAAGCAATGGCTATTTTTCAAGCACACACTCTCTAACTTACTCAGCAAATGAATTCGGAGTTTTGACAGGCTTTATCTAGACATCCTCACCATCTATACACTCTGAAAAGAACATTCTTCACTAAAGAGACTTTTCCCAATGAATTGCGCCCTGGACTTTGGGAGCTGCTATTCACAGACGATGAGCAAAAATCTATTTCAAATGCATTAGCAAAACCTCTTTTCAAAGTAGAAAGATGTTTAGAAGATATTGCAATTAGTAAGATTTAATTATATAATAAAAAGTGATAACTTTCTTTTTAAATAAATAGATTTCATTAAGTACCCACAATGAAGTTAAGTGTAATGGTCATTGTGCAGACTTAGGCAAATAATTTAAGATTTTTGACTGTTAATTTACTTTTTTCCAAAATAATAGTAATATGTGAACTCTATGGTTGTTGTGAAAAATGAGTACATGTGAAATATCTAACAAAGATCTGGTGGCAGATCTCAGATGAAGCTTGTAGTGCATAAAGATCTAGCAGAGGAGGTATACCTCCTCAAGGATTAAACAGCAGTTTTGTTGAGAGCAACCAGCCACAGTATAATCTGACTGTGGGAGAGCAACCAGTCACAGTATAATCTGACTGTGGGAGCTTTTAGAGATTCTGTTAGCACCCAACACTAGTAGGGTGTGAGGGTTGAATAAGAAAGCACAGAGTTGAGACTATTGCAGAGATTAAGAAAATGAGAGATAATACATTATAATTCAAAAGTTCCTGTACAGTAAACCAGTGAGCAGGAAATCTGAAGTCAATATATGAGCATTCAATAACTGTTTCGTTTGGATATGGAGAAAGAATATGCACTAGCCTGAAACTCTGCTGTCATTTCTCCTATTCTTGGATCTGCAGCAGGGCTCAGGTAGAACTCATTGTATTTAAATCTAAATAATAATGAGAAATTAATCAACAGAGTATCTAAATAACAATGGCAAAGAAAATTAAAGCATTTATTAAAGGATCCTGGCTAAACTTAAACAATAAAAGGTATACTATGTCCTTGAACCAGAATTCTCAATATTATAGAAATTTAATTCCTCCCAAATTATCATTTTCTTGAGTCCATTAATGGGTGCAACAATGAATAATTTTTAGGATATGGAAAACCTCAAAGAATCTGAAAACTAAAAATAGTTTAGATAGCTTATTTTGCAAAGCACTAAGAAAAAAATACTTTTGCCAGAAGAGAAAAAACAAAAACAAAAAGTGTCTATCATACAAGCTTGTCAGTATAGCATAGTGATTAATTTATACATGTAGCTCAACAGGAATAAAAATTCTACACATTTTCTGAACTTCAGAAGCAGATTTTAATTTTCCTGAGTAAATAATAAATTTGCAATAATATCAAAGAATGTACTAAAATTACTAAAAGACCAGCCATCTATACATATTAAAAAATATGCATAATTCAATTAAAATAATGTAGTATCATTAGAGTTCAATGTAAAATAAGAGAGTCTACAAATGTACTCAAATTCATCTATAATAAAGGATTTATTCTTTTGGTTTCCTTTCCTATCAGTAGGGGATGAATTATTTTACAAACATTGTTTATAGAACTAGCCTTTCTTGGAAGAATGCGGATTTAGAAATCATGAGAGAAAAGATGGATAAATTTACCTGCATATAAATAACAAATTATTATATAGTAAAAAATACCATAAACAATGTATAAAAACACCAAGGAAACTGAAAGAATATTGCAACACACATACCAAAGGGATAAATTTTAATCTGTAACAGGTCCTATGAATCATTAAGAAAAATAAGCCAAGGGAAAATAGCCAAAAACAGGAACAGCAAAGGCACAATAAAGAAAATACAGATGGTCTTTAAACATTTGAAAAGAGTCTTAGTTTCATTCAAAATAATATAAATGCTAATAAAAAGCAATTAGAGAACCATTTTCCCATGTTCAAGAGTAATGGAGATAAAAGAATTAATATCTTTACTGTGAGTTTCTATGTATAGAAGGATTCTCAAACACTGTTGGGGCAATTTGGCAGTGTTTAGCAATATTTAAAATGCTTACACACTTTGAAATGGCAATTTTATTTATAGTAATTTACTCTACAGCTTTACCCATGTATGTGTACAAAGAAATATAAATATAGCTATTCATCATTTTATATATATAATGTTATATATATAACATATTATACTATGTATACACTATGTATTATGTGTGTGGTGTGTGTGTGTGTGTGTGTGTGTAATACATAGTATAATAGTGTACATGAGGCTCAGAGGACATCCAGCAATGTCAGAAGTATTGTCTCACTGCTATGGAGCTGTTAGCTAATGGGGGCACTTGTCTTTTTATGGATCTGGGGGCTCCTGGGACAGAGAAAGGAAGAAAGGGCTATGAATAGAAAAGTACTAAGTAAAAATGGAGAAAAGTGACTTAGGCACTGTCCCTGACAAGGAGAACTTACGAGAATGTGTGGGCAAGAAAATTGAAATTTAAACTCAAGAAGAAATTAAGAAACTTATATGTGTATTCAATCATGCTTGCTTTTTGCTGTTTTTCAAAAATTCAAATAATTTAGAAGCAACTTGTCCTTAGTTTTCAGTCCTTTATAAAACAATATTTCATCTAAACACCGAGGGAAATGTTTGCCGTTCTTCTTGTCCAACAGAATTTGCTCTTTTTCTAGTATATTGATAGGCACTTATGAGATGTTTAACAATAAAGGAAAGGAATATAAAAAATATAGCATAATTATAAAGTAATTAACTAAAAGGAAGGGCACAAGAAATATTTTGAAATACTCAAGTAGAATAAAGAAACTTTTAACTTAATTTTTATATGCAAAGTAATTTGAATTGCTGCTTTCACATAGTGCTAATACAGTGAAGCTGCTATTTTTCCTCTAGAGTACTAAATCCAAAAGAATCAGTTTAAGTCTCTATGTTCAATATCACAGATATGGTATTACCATCCTTTATGTCATCCGAGTTAGGACATTGATGTCATGATTTTCATTATTTTCATCCTGTTATTTCAATATATTATCAATTTATTCTTCTTTAGGCTTAACTGGTGAAATGGAACTTTTAGTTCCTCCTTTATTCTAATAGTTAATTCTTTATTTCAGGACATCTTTTTATCATAATTATTAAAATCGCTTCTTTGATTGCACCAGGTATAATGTTTTCTTAACAGGGAAATTTAAGAGTGCTTATTTATGAGACCATTTTTATGTAAATACAGACCCGAATATCTCAATTGTTATGACTCTAGTAGGTACAATCACAATAAACCAACTTTCTTCCACTGCCACTGAATGAAGAACAACCCTATAGCACAGCACCTAATTTTCACTATTCTATGGTGGCAAGGACTTTCCGGATATCATCTTTTAACCACTTAAAGTCAAAAGGAAATCCAAATCTTTTTGTCTCTACAGCATCCACCATGGATGACTTATCTCACACATTTTTAAAATTTTATGCAAGCATGAGTTTTTAAAATTGAATGTCCATCTCATCTCCACCTGTAACATGACTCCTATTTCATGAATCAATAAAAAGTTATTTCCTCTTCAAAGCTATTGAGAAAAACAACAAATATATATATGTATGTATATAAATAGTAAAAATACCTGATTAATATTATATTTATCTTTATTGCTGCCATAACGAATCACCACAAATTCAGCAGCTTAAAACAACATCAACGTACTATCTCACAGTTTTGTAGCACAGAAGCCTGGGTTGATACAGCTGACTCCTGGGCTCCAGATTTCACAAAGCTGAGATCAATTGTGGACAAGACGGTATGTATTCTTTGGTAGGGTCTCTCAGTATGAATCTGTTTCCAAGCTTATTTTCATTTCTGGAACAATTCAGTACTATTGATTGTAAGACTAGGATCCACATTTCTTTTCTGGCTGTTGGTCAGGAAGAGATTTCAGTTTCTACATGCTATCATGTTCCTTTTCTTGTGGATATTTCCTCTATCTTCAAAGCCAGCAACTGTGGCCTATCTTTCTCCTGCTTCGAATCTCTTTGCTCTCCCCTTATGCTTCTTCTCTCCTCTTTATCAAGTCTGAGAAAGCTCTCTACATTTTTAAGAGTGCATATGATTAGATTGAGCCAACCTTGACAAAAGAAGATAATCTCCCCACAGCATATTCACAGGTTACAGGGATGTCTTTGGGAGGCCGTTATTTTTACTACAAGTATTTTCAAGGAAAATAATTGAAAATTTTCAAAAGTAAAAAGAAAATGTAACATAATACACAAACACACACATCTATGCATGTGAATATATAATTATTTTCTCTATTTCTGACTCTTGCCAAACATTTCTATATATGTTATTCAGCAAATTAACTTTATCGATCAGTCCATGTTTGAATAAACAATTTTAAAGTATTCTTATTGAAAATATTCGTATTTAAAAAAATTTCTAATATCCCTTCAAATCTGGTCCTCTATTTTATTCCTTTCAAATCATATTGCTTTTTATTATTGTTCAGACATTTTTGATCATCCATCATGCTTTCCCTTTCTTTAATAGTTTCTTCCTAACCCTTACCTATTTTTTTCTTGACACCTGACATCTAATTGTTGTTTATAAATTTTCTTGTTTTTTTTTTTTGAGTTTTCCCAATATTGATGAAGTTATTCATAGCTCCAATAGCTTATTTAAAAATATGTATTCGGTATTACAAATGTTATCCAAATTACTCAAATACATACTTTTATGTATAAAATAATTTTCTTCATTTTTGATATGCTCTACCAGGTTTTAATATTTCCATACATTCACCACTAAACCACTTTTGCATGGAGAGTTTAGGAGAAAAAAAAACAGGTAGGGTAGTTTGGTTTCTGTTTTTCTTTCTCATTCTGCAACCAGTTTACCTGCAGAGAGGTCCCCTTTGCTATTGGCCTGCCATTAGCTTGACCCTGTCTGCAGACCAGGCCTGAGGATTTCTAGCTAGCTCTGTACATCAGTGGGAATGTCAGTCTGATTCTGACATTCAGCAGTCAGAAAGCCCTCTTTCCCACAGATAGAATTATTACTCTGTTATCTCCAATTAAGTTAATAATTGCATCCATTAACCACACTTTTTGTTCACTTTCAGTTTTGTTATGAACCAGGGGAGGGAAGAACGGGTCCTTACAATCTCTTAAATGTACAAATAGTCATTATGGAGGAGAGAAAGAACATATGTTCTTTAGTACCTTTGATGTGATCAGGTATTGAAATAGGTGTTATATGTGAATTAGAATATTGAATCCTAAAATCAACATTGGGGGCTAATTATTGTCTATATTGTAATGATGAGGATTAAAATTATTTAGGTAATTTGCCAATAGTCATAAATATAAGAAGAACCAGGGCTTAAGTGGGAAGTCATTTCTGTTTGACATACAGAAAATACTATTTTATTGCTTCTTCTTCAAGAATTTACTGTGAGTAGGTATTATATTATTCACACATACTCACTGTATCTGTTATTACTTGTAACTTATATATTCTTACAGCAGTTTCTCATTAATTAGTTTCTTTTCCTCATAGTATTATCTAGCGTTTTCCTTCAAATTTGTGTATTGATCAAAGTTATTTTAATTATAAATAGCAAAAGTAAGTTTGGACTATTTAAACACAAAAATTTAACTTGTGGAGTAAAAATGGGATAATTTGCAGACTCAAAGGAACTCTTGAAAGCTAGACCTTCAGAAAACCATGTACCAGGGAAGATTCTGGAACATGAATATTTATAGATCCTCTCTCAAAAAAGCCATTAATGACAAAATTTGTATTCAAGCTCTCTTGGATTTTGTTTCTATTTTCCATGCTTTAAAAGTATTGGGGCAGAGCAGATGATTGAGCAAACTTGATTAATTTATTTATTTGTCCCTTGAACTATCAACCATGGACATGGGAAACAAATCAAGCATGCAAACATGCCAGAGGGGGTCTACTCACATGCGAAGGGGCAAATCCAGATAAGGAATGCTTTACTATAAGCCAAATAATCACTTCAAGGAATGCTTAGTCCAATCTGCATTGAATAAAATACCTAGATGAATTATAAACTTCAGACAAATATCATTTTTAAAACTTTATTCTTCACTTAAATATTCATTGATATGAGAGAACAATCCTACTTTAAAAATAAATTTAACCTACAACAGAAAGGATGCAGTGTTACAAATTTGTAAATGCAGAGCAAAGTTCCTAGATTTATGGAATAAAGTCAGATTGTCTACTTATGTCTTTAAAGAGGTCTATTTTCTACATTTTATTTTCCTGTTAAATATTTATTGTGGCTTTAGTGTTACCCTAATAATAGCCCTATAACTTATAAAAACTTATTATCTAAGACAGTAGACATGGCAAACTAAAGAAATCTGGCTACTAACTTCAAATTTTTGTATTTTATTGTCCAAAGTCATCGCTTATATGATCTGATAAAAAATATACCTTAAGATACTCCATAAAATGAAAGGACAGCAGTGCTATTAGTCAAAGAAATGTATGATGATAATGACAATTTTTATTTCTTATTATACTAAAATCTATGCCAATATTTTATGCCAATATTCAATATACCATATTGGCCATCTGGGTAAGGTAAATGACATTACATAAATGATTGGCAAATGTTGTTACATGTAATATATATGCTTTCCTTGAAGATATTTCACATTCTTATATTATGCATATTATTTTCATCTTGCTAATTACTGCATTAATGGAGAAGACAGCATGATTTATCTGAAATTGTCCATCTACTTTCAAGTCATTATTTGAAAATAGAGACAAAATTTAAAATCCACACAAAAATTTCTTGAAAGCCAAACACTTTTCTGCATGGCACAAAATGCCATAGTTACTACTGCTGTCTTTCTATACCCAGATATTTTATAATAGAGAATTCCTGCGAGTTTATTATCTTCATGGACATTTTATGTATGTATTTTATTGGACAAGGAACTATATAACATTTACTCTATGCCAGACACTATGTTAAGTGTTTACTAAATGTGAGGTAAATAGTTTCATTACATCTATTCTATAGATGAGGAAACTAATGCACAGATTGCTTATGTATTAGCCCAAGTGCCAAAAAAAAAAAAATGGCAGAATCATTTAGATTTATAAGATACGAATTAAACTATTCCTAGAGACTGGAAGAAGCTAAGTGGAGTGAGAGTTAAAAATTTTGGGCTATTTATTTATATTTTTTTCTCTTTAGGCAAATTATTTTGTTGACTTACATAATGTTTATAGCATTGTAG
The DNA here is from genome assembly GCA_003508835.1 of Eonycteris spelaea. NCBI lineage: Eukaryota > Metazoa > Chordata > Mammalia > Chiroptera > Pteropodidae > Eonycteris > Eonycteris spelaea. The sequence continues at coordinate 5,832,847 of PUFA01000104.1, forward strand.
TGAATTTTTATCCTTAACGCCAGATAGTTCACCAAATATAAATTGATCTATTATGATATTAAAACTTTACTACATTTTTATTATAACAAATGGTTTGAAATAATGATTCATTTTTGTAGTGATAACTCCCCTACTTTCAATAATAGAAGAAAAATACTTCAATTAACACATGTACTTGAAAAAATAAATGTTATATATTTAAATATTAATTTACTTAAAAATTATCATATATACATCTCTCATTGACCTCAAACTCGCTCTTACTTTTTCTTACTTTTAAGCATCTATTAATGGGTCTTTTTTTTGTAGGCAACTTTATGTGTAGGTATAGTTTTGCCCTTTTGTTTTTCTTCTAAAAGTGCTTAATGATATTTATTACCCAATTCATTTATGTTTAAGAACAAAGAAATATAATGTATTTAAAATGTTCTCTATTCAGTATTACTAAGAAACTGAATTTATATTTCTCAAGATCACCATAAACATTCTAAACTTTCCAGTTTTTCATATCTGTTTAGCATCTGTTGAAAATGTGGCTGTATGCGTTTAGTATCTGAAGGCTTTGTACTATTAGTATGACTTAAACAAATTCTTTTTGTTTTTACTTTAATTTAAAATTTAAAAACATTTTCAATTACAGTTGACACTCAATATTATATTAGTTTCATGTGTACAGCATAGTGGTTAGACATTTACATAACTTAGAGTGATCCCCCCAATAAGTCTAGTACCAACCTAGAACCATACATACTTATGACAGTATTATTAACTATATTCCCTATACCATACTTTACATCCTCATGACTATCTTGTAACTGTCAATTTATGATTCTTCATTCCTTCACCTTTTTTACCCAGTGCTCTAACCTCATTCCTTCTAAACAAGTTCTTTTTAAATAAGATAAAGCTTTGGCTATCCCTTGAGATGGAGAAGGGTAATATGTTATATAAAACCAGCAAATTTCTGTGTGCTGTTGTTAGAATAATATACACTTGAAACTTCTAATTTTTTTAAAAATAAACATTATCTATGAATCTATTTTTCTCTTCTTCTGATCACTAGATACCCTTCATAAAAAAAAAAAAAAATTCAATTCCAACCCTGCAATTAATAACATGTTAGAGCAAAGCTCAATAGATGTCAGACTTTAAAAAAAAGACAACTTCAAATCTCGAATTCAATAAAGGTAGCATAATTTACTAACAGAAATACTGAATTTTAATTTTGCCAAGGGATAGCTTTAGGGCATCATTTAATCCAATAGCTTTCCATCCAAACAACTATCAAATCAAAGGCTATTAGCTAATACTCAGTAGGAAACTGAAGGTTTGAAAGTGTCCTGAAACACCCCTGAGAGGTGAAAATCGATGATTATTTTATTTAAACAAATATGAGTGAGATTATTTTCTTTTAGTGTTTTTGTGACCAGAACATCAGGGCTACAGACTCATTACTCTGTAGTTTGTTTTTAGCACGAGAAATCTATGGTGAGAAGAACTTCTAGAGAGAATTTAATCATGCTTGAGATTCTATTACATTTCCAGATACAGAAATTTGTACCCAGGAATTATTATGTAAACGTACTCATTATGTAAATCACTGAATTAAGGCATATGTATATGGTTATTTTACTAAAAAAATAATAAATGCTTCCCATTCAATGAATAATCTTGAATGTAAACAATAAAAATTAAGTTATTTATTGACAAAGTGTTATTATACATTAAAGTGAATTTTAAGGAACCGTAAAATTATGATTTGTTATTGCCACAGAACAATTCTCCTGATTATTTGTAGGATAAGACAGAAGTAGTTATTAAGCATAAGTTGAGCATAAATTCTCCAATAACTGCTTAGACTTTAAAAACGGTTTAGTGCTTTAAAACCCTGAATAAATGCTCCAGATAATGACAACTCTGGACATTTCCCATTGGTGCCCTACTCACACCTTTTTGGCTCTTAAGATTTCTACCCATTTTTTTGGTTAACTTCCAAGTGCCAACACATGTGAACTTCTGCTCTTGGGCTTTTTTGGCCAAAAGAATCTGCTCTGCCCACAGGCAAGGCATGCAGGAAATGCCAGAAGTTATACCCACCATCCCGCAGCAGCATTTCACAAATGATTGACATATTCAAATTAGGAAAGCACTCTGCTAAAGGTAATTGTTAAAAATTTCTAGTAGAATTCTGACTCGGATGGCTTTAAAGTTACCCTATGTTTGACTGAACTCCAGATAGACCTCTTGCTTATTTTAGGTCCTAGACATCCCTTTTCTTAGTGTGTTTTCTTTAGAAATACCTTAATTGTGAATCCTTTTCTGCCTCTTGAGATACAAATCTCTGTAAAAGACTTTTCACAATTTTACAACCCCTTACTGTTTTCTCAAAGACCTAGGAACCATCCTTTTAAAATGTAATCATAACTGACTCCCTATCTCCCAGTTTGTGTAGAAAGATTGGAGCTCAAATAAATTGACTTACAAGCTTTTCCTGAAGCAGAAAGTAATTTTATTGGTTTTCAGACATCCTGGTCAAGAATTTTCTGGAAGATTATGTGCAGGTTAGTCACCAAGGATATTATGAAGTGTAATGATGGCTGTAGAAGTTTTAAAATTTGAAATTCCTTCACTTTAAAGACAGAGTCTTAAAGATAGAGTATAATAGCATGTATTCATCATTATATTATCATATAGAATAGTTTCACTGCCTTAAAAATCTTTTGTGCTATGCTTATTTATTCCCCTTCCCATGCCTGGAACCACTGATATTTTTATTGTTTTCATACTTTTGCCTTTTCCAGAATGTCATATGATTGGAGTCATTGAAGATGTAGCTTTTTAAAATTATCTTCTTTACTTAGTAATATGCATTTAACTTGGTGCTGTCACTTCCAGTTTTGGCATTCTAACAGGTATGCAGTGGTATCTCACTGTTGTTTTAATTTGCATTTCCCTGATGATATATGATGTAGAGTATTTTTCATATGCTTATTTGCCAACTGTATATTTTCTTTGGTAAGATGTCTATTAAGGTCTTTGGCCCATTTTTCAATCAAGTTCTTTGGTTTTGTACTGTTGAGTTTTAAGGGTTCTTTGTATATTTTAAATAACACTTCTTTAATAGACGTGTCCTTTACAAATATTTTCTTGCAGTATGTGGCTTGTTTTCGCATTCTTTTAATATCTTTCATGGTGTAGAAGTTTTTAATTTTAATGATTTCCAGTTTATGCATTATTTCTTTCGTGGATTATGCATTTGGTGTTATATCTAAAAGGTCATCTCCATATCCAAGGTCATCCAGGTTTCCTCCTATGTTATCTTCCAGAACATCAACCATTTAAAAAATAAATATACACACATATACGCAAACACATTGAAACAAAAACTAAAATCTCTTAAGCTAATTATAGTAATACACTTCTTGAATTATGAAACACTGTTGTTCTCCAAAGGAAAATAATATAAACAATAACAAAATAAACATTTCTAAAAACAATTGCTCCAAAACACCAGTACAATGTTAATAAGTGATGCTTGGAAATTTGAGACTACTTATTTCAATGGAGAATAATTTTTAACATAAAATATTGAAAAATCAATGAGAGATAATATTGGTATATTTTATTATATAATGTTTAATAATGTTGGATAGCCCACACTAATACTCATTTCTCTAAAAAAAAATGACAAAATTGGAAAGTATTTGTAAAAGTCATAACTAGGCATTAATGTTTTACAAAATAATAAAAGAAATTTTGCAACACAAAAATAAAGAGAGGGTCAAATAAGCAGGTAAGTTACATAAGTAGAAATAGATATGATTAATAAATAATTTTAAATACTAACCTCAGAAGTTATGAAAAATTCTTAAAAGTGCACAAAAATGAAATTCACTTACTAATCATAAGGTGTTTTAAGATTAATAATTTGTGTTTATGGATTGTGAATAATTCTTATATATTTTTTGAGAAATATTGGCTTGGCATCTAAAAACTTTGTGAAACATATTTGAAGCATTAAAAGTTCATAAAATTTGACCAGTTTTTTGTCATTTTATGAACTAATTTTTGGTAAAAGTTTAAGATATTGTCAAAGATATAACAGTAATTTTTATAACAGATTTATCTGCAATAAAGACAAAAATTTAAAAATTGAAATAACCAGAAAGAAAACATGGTTTAACCAATTGTAATGTGGCTATAGAAAATAATATAAAGCCAATAAAATTACATAACTTTTACTTTAATTGGACAGAGACAAATGTTTAAAATACAATAGCACATGAGTAAGGCAATAGAATTTATTATTTAGAAAATAAGATCTCGATATTTTTATATATATAATGTACATATGCAAATAGGACCAGCTTTGTACCAATCACATTAGTTGTGGGCCTCTATATTTGTGGACTAAATATGTATTTTTAATTTCTTTTCAACTTTGTCTATATTTCAAATGATAAAACTGAGCAAGTATCATACTTTTGAGCAAGTATCACACTTTTAATCAAGAAAAATATGACCTAGTGTTAAATATTCTTTAAAAATTACAATTTTTGCAAAAAAGGAAGAAATTAACAACCACAGATATTTTTAGAGTCAGAGACATTTGTTTGATTATCAAACCATTTTGCACATTTTAGTACCTTATTTACATTATAAAAACATATTTTTAAATTATTGACATATGCTTTTTTGATTAAGCATGCAGTTATTTCTCAATAATTTCTCAAATAATAATAATAATAAAAAAAGATGTAGGGCCAGGGTCATAAACAGCAGAAAATTGAAAAAATATCACCCACAATATAATTTGTTTCAAATGATGCTTTTAAAGTTAGAAAGTATTTTTAAATTTATTTCGAAGTTTTGTTATAATATGTCATAAACAAGGATTTAAAGTCTCAAAGCAATGTCTATACTGTGCTTTCTTTGTATATTTTAATGTGCTTGGAATAAAACCTATTTCTGTTAGTGGACCAAAGCTGTATTGGGTTTCTATTAAGGTGGCAGATCTTCACCTATGCAAGCCCGGAGAAACACTCAGCAAGATCTAACTTTTGGTTGTGGTTAACAAACATTTTCCCTTTATTTAAAGTTTGCTTTTTTATGGCAGAAGAAATCCCCTGGTGAGGTGAATTTTAGCAGAAAAAAAATACAATAAAAACATACATCTTGAGACTGGAAGGCATCAAAATGGGGAATGCACAATTGAAGATTTATTCCTTATCTATATTATCAAAAATAATACTCTTTTTGATGTAGATGACAGCATTTTTGCAAAAGTGTACTTGAATATGAAGCATTTAGCTTTGTCTTCACTTTATATTAGTGTTTATGGATCTCATATAATGTTAAGTTGAAAATTGATTCATTCTTCCTCCTATATTATTTAACTCATAATTAAAATTATAATTTTTTTCTTTATAAACAGCATTTCCTTCTATCTTATTTTCTGTCAAAAGATATGTTACTTAATTAATTTACTTATTTTATTAAAAATTATTGGGACATTAATAAAATCAAATGTTTCAAGTTTCACAAAGATATTAATAATAATTACAAATTGAGTAGTTTAATTTTGTTTACCGGCCCTGCTTTTAACATTTCTTTGAAGATCAGAAAGATCCTGCTTCTATACTTTTCATTCTCTGTTAGATATAGAGATGGCTGGTTAACTGCAGATCCATGTTTAAACTTATGTTTGTAATTTACGACGTACTGTGTCTCCTGAAAATCATTCAACATTATTTTATAACTGGAAACATATAATGCTTTAGCCATTGTCTTAATTCAGGCTGCTATGACAAAATACCTTAGACTGGATGGCTTAAACAACAAACACTATTTCCCAGAATTCTAGAGGCTGAGAAGTTAAAGATAAAGGTGCCTGAAGAAAAAAAAAAAAGAAAAGCACTTTTTTCTCCCTTCCTCTTATTAGGTTCCACCCTCATGATCTCAGCTAAATCTAATTACCTTCTAAAGGTCCACCTCCAAATTCAATCACATTGGGAATTTGGTCTTCAATAATGAATTTTGGGGAACATAAACATTAGCACATAAAAGCAACAAGTAAAAAGGTTTTGAAATGTTTTTTGCTGAGAATGATAGATTGCTAGTAATATAATTTCTTTAGAGAAATTGTGACTAAAAGCCAAAGTATAGTTCAATTTTCCATGCAGTGCAGAAAAATTTCCTGAAAATAGATGTAAAGATACTCAGCTACTCTTCTCATGGAGAGTACCAAATTTATAATACAAGAAACTAAAAAGTAGTTATTTTCTATTTTTTTCCTCTAGTTATAAAACTACCAGGACATACCGATTTTTGAAAGTAAAATAGTGTAGCATAGGAAGACTTGAAATATTTATATAAAGAAATTTATAATTAAAAAGTAATTTGATGCCATTAAATTGTTTTAGGGATTGATGAACAGTTGCAGACAGAGGCAACAAACCGATAGAACAAACTACAAAATCAAATGTCCCAGTTAGAATCCCAATTTACCACTTAGTGTTTACATGGCTTTAAAATATTTTTTAACAAACTATACCTTGGCCTCATTATCTATAACATGGGGATAATAATAATGATTATTTTGTAGATTTGTTGGGAGCATAAAGTAAGACATCGTGATTGTTAATTTTATGTGTCTACCTGATTGGGCTAAAGAATGCCCAGATAGCTGGTAAACCATTATTTCTGGTTGTGTTTATGAGGGTGTTTCCAGAAGAGAATAGCATTTGAATTGGTAAACTCAATAAAGACCGTCTTCAACAATGTATGTAGGCGGACATCATTTAATATGTTGAGAGCCTGAATAGAACTAAAAGACAGAAGAAGGATGAATTTGCTTTTTTTTTTTTTTTTTTTTCCGCATGAGCTGAGACACACATTTCCTCTTGCCCTCAAACATCAGAATCCTGGTTCTTGGGCTCCTGGACTCAGATTGATATTTACACCATCCAGCCCTCAATTCTAGAGCTTTGGACTTACATCATTGACTTTCTTGGTTCTTATGCCTTTTTGGACTCAGACTGAATTATATCATTGTCTTTCCTCATTCTCCAACTGACAGATGTCAGATCATGGAACTTCTCTACCTCTATAATCAGGTGAGCCAATTTTCTATAATAAATCTTATCTGTCTATCATCTATTTATCTATCTATCTATCTATCTATCTATCTATCATCTATTATCTGTCTATCATCTATTTATCATCTATCATCTATCATCTATCTATATATATACATATATATATCTATCATCTATCTATCCATCTATATCTCTTATTAATTTTGTTTCTCTGGAAAACATTGACTAATAGAGCTTTCATACAAAAGTGTTAAAAATAAACTCTGGCATAGGATCAGTGCTCAATAAATATTATTTATAAGGATAAATTATAAATTATTTAAAATCCAATTTATTTGTATATTTATATTAGATTATCCAAGGGGCTTAGGGATAGGAAAATAACAAATTTAATATATTTTTTTAAATAAAATACTTCCTTAATTTTTATTTTTGTTTAAATTTATTTATTTATTCTTAATTCTTTAATATCACCATATATTTGACCCCTTGAACCCTACCGTCCGCCTTCCCTTCCCCCCACCCTCTGGTAACCACTATTTTACTGTCTGTGTCTATGAGTCTCTGTTTGTTTGTTCTGTTTGTTTGTTGCTTTTAGGTTTATATTCCACATACAAGTGATATCATGTGGTTTTCAACTTTTTCTGTCTGGCTTATATCGCTTAGCATGATTATCTCAAGATCCATTTATGTTGTCACAAAGGCAGTATTTCATCTCTTCTTAGGACTGAGTAATATTCCATTGTATATATGTACCACAGCTTCTTTAGCCAAACATCTATTCTAGGACACTTTGGTTGCTTCTATGTCCTGGCCACTGTGAATAATGCTGCTATGAACATGAGTGTGCAAATATCTCAATATACCCAGTGTAAAATGAATATTCAATCAAATGATTTTTAAAAGAACTAAGGTAATAACAGAAATATAGCTAAAAACTTCAACATTTGGAGTATACTATATAACATTTAACATTAATGTGAAAGAATGTCTTTGAATTTTCAAACATATCTCCAAGATTCTATTGTTATAGATTCTCAATCACAGATGAACTGTTTAGTTTTGAGGAAAAAAATTTCAAAATGCCTAACATACATATTTAAAAAAATTTTCCATTGTATAGGATGACTGAATTTATATTGTGCCAGTCAATTCGAATTCAAATAATTTCAAAACCATAAAGGCTTAGGTAGAAAATGCATTAAATATTTTCTGGAGTATTTTGATGTGCTATGTATTATGAAGTAACTACAAAAAGACCTCACAAATTTATTATTGATGTGCTATATATTATAAAGTAAATACAAGAAGACTTTACAAATTTATTAAATTATTTATAATTTATTATTTTGTTTGTTTTTCTTGTCTTCCATTTATTTCTTTACCCCAGTAAGTAGGAAAATCACTTTTCATTGCTAGATAAAATGCCCCTAGCAGTTGGATAAAAAAGACAAATCTTTCAATCACTGGTTTACAAAAGGAGAAATAATTGAACATTGGCTGTCTGAGGAGCAAGTCAACTATATAAAGTATATTATTGTATTGAGTTTTTCCTGGGAGTTTGCTAATAATGACCCTAACCCACTGTCAAGTCTCAGCCCAAGCAATCTCCTCAGATATCTCAAAATTCCTCAGTAAATGAAGAGAGTTTTACTCTTTCTAGATTTAGAAAGATATGCTGTAGGGAACATCTAATTGTAAAGAATTGAATTGAGAAGAATAATGAATCAATTATAATTTCAAACTACAATGAACATTTTTTGTAATTATTTAAAAAGTAGTTATTGGCCTAATAAACCTATGTTAATTTTTCCTAGTTTCCTAAAATATGCCTAACAGTATTGTAGCTTTGTGTAATGATAATTCACTTTTGCATTAATACTATTTCTCTCTGACTTTTGAAAAACAACTCTTGTATTATATATGCTTAAAGCCATGTTTCTGTTCCAGTTAATTGAATGACTTACATAAGTTTCAATGAGTGTAGAAATCTAGTTATGCTGGATTTTTCATCTGAGACCTACTATGGGAAAATTTTTATTAAATAGTACTGTCATGTTGCTATCCACAGACTTTCTTTTTCTATGTTCAAACTACTTTTTATTTGGTAGACTTAACTGAAATGAAAAAACATGAGGTGAATCTTTTATGCTGCACTGTTATGTATAATTCATGATCTAATTCTTCAAAAAGAAGTAGATAAGTTCTGAAAGCTATAAATGAAATATTTTATACTTAAAAGAGGAATTGCATAAAGATCTTTTAAGTCTTGTCTGCACTGTTACCATGAGGAATTATGAAAAATAACAAGCCACTAAAAAAATACATCAAAGACAGAGAGGGAAACAAAAAAGAGACAGGCAGAGAAAGAAGTAAACTGAAGAATAAATAACTGTTCATTTCAACTGCAGAAATAGTTTTCTCACAAGTAGTATATGAAAATGTTAGCAAGTTTTGGCACAGGATATTTTAGTCTGTTATTCACTACTTCCTTTTTTGTTGTGGATGCAGTTTTTGATCAAGTTTTTTTCTTTAAGAGGACATTCCAAAATATTTTTTTTAATTCAGAATTAAGGATAACTGAATTAGTTTATTCATTTACTTATTTCCTTATTTATCTATAAATTCCACAAATCTTTACTCTGTGACCACCATTTACCTAGCTTTCAGGTAGTTACTGAGGAAATAGGGTTTACAGATGGAGTGACCATATAATTTATCAAACTAGTTTATTCTGAGTCTGAAAGAGGATGCTGATAACAAACAATGTTGAAAAAAAAACAGTTAAAAAATGAGACCGTCTCTTGAAAAGCAATGTATATAAACATCTTATTTATAAGACTTGTCCTTTGATCTTAGAAACTTCAAGATATATCATTGTATACTTCAAAATAAACATAAAATTATAACATGGTGAGATACATTTTTAATATGAGCAGCTCTGGCATAGTAGAAGTATGCATAGGATGGAACTAACCAAGTTATAGGAGGTCATAAATAATTTTTTAGAGGCAGTAACTAAACCAAAGAAAGGATAATATCGGGCAAGTTATAATTGTGTAATAATTAAACATCAGACTTTGAAAAACACTAAAAATAAATTTGAAACCCCCAAATAAATCAACTAAATTTTACAATACTTTCATAAGAAAAAAATAAAAACTTTGTATGTCTGTGTGCTCAAAGTCATATAGTAGGTAGAAGAAAATACCTATTCTGAACCCTGGGTTTGAATCGTTATGAAAAAATGCTAAAGGACGATAAAAATTCTGTTATCTTGATAGAGTAATCCGGCTTGTATTAATAGTAGGAGCCATAAGATAGTGTTTTCTTTATAAACATAACATACAGTGGTTGTACACCATCTTAGGTGAAGTAGAAACCCTGCTATCTGAAAATAAGTTTAAGGCATTTGGGATTTCTCCTAGATTACCCCCTCATTTTCAGTTTTAGTCAGGCCATTGAACTAGACACAAAGGTTTTGCTATTTTGTTATATAACCAAAAGGGTGTTTAGAAATTCCTTAAAAAAAAATCCACATAATATAGGAATAGTGCCTTGTCTTGTTAGTATTAAAATCTTTATTTTGAATAGTCACAAGATAACATTTTAATATCACTTACATATATTTTATATGTAATTATATATACATATATATGCATATATACATATATATGTGTACATACATATACATGTATATCTATCTAATTTTTTAAAGAAATAATAGTTCTTATAAAAGTATTCTTTCAAAATATTCTAAATATATGTTTCAATACACATAACTGTTATTTCACTATTTTTATCTAATAGTATTTTATAGAGCTTAATGGGTGTTTATAAGCAAAAAGAAATTTAATATTGAGGTTGAAAACTGAACATCTATTCTTGCTGTACCGAAAAAAAGTTTAAGATGCTTCATACAAGTGAAAAAAGCAGTCATTATCGAAGAAGCCTTGATTTCTTATTCATTTCATGATGCGTATACAGTTTGTTTATTGCTTCTTAATATGCTTATCCAATGACCATTTTCTAAATTGAGTAAGTAAATATATGTTGTTTGTTTTAACTAAAGACCAGTTAAATAACCACAGCCATCAGTTTATATCATCATACTTCAGAGTTCTTGATCTAAATAGCTTCCATCTCCAATAAATTTCAGCTATCCATCTACATGGCAAACCTTAAATCCTGCCATTATCGGAAATTGTTCCACTTTCAAGGCAATCCTCATAGTATTCTCCTCTCTTCACATACCTTAGTTTTCATAGTTTCTAATTCTACAATATCGAGCAAAACCTCATATTTCATTCAGTACAGCAATTCTCTTCTATTGCTCTAATCAGCCTTGATTTTATTATAGCGATGAACAACCCCTGCAACTTCTCCTGAAAGGCCCTTCTTTCACTTTCATTGCAATATTTGTAAAGCAAACATGGAGATCCCTGCCTCATTTGCCACTCTACTTGCTATTGGTTAATGCAATGGAGTTGATATTCTATGCAATAGTATTCAAATCTAGCAAAATAATCTTAAAACATTTGCCAGTTTTTCGTTTATATTCTTTTAGTGGCCTTTCTGTTCTTTTCTTCTCTAAATTCCTGATACATTTTTTCTTAAAGGAATATGATCTTAGTTTTGCTGTATTTAATAGAATATAGCGATGTAGACTTATGCCCTCATTTCTCTCTCTTCTTTTCAGAATTTCACTGAGAAGAGAGCAATTGAAGGATCATAACTCATTAAAAACTTAAAATTTCTGCACATCGTGTGCTTATATAAGCAGTCTTTATCATTTGATTCTCCATAGGCTGTTTCTCTCCATGCTGCTCTCCAGAGTACTGATCTCCAGCTTCACTTGTTAATCTCCAAAATATCTAATCCCGGCACTCTATTGTAGTCTTATTCTTCCTTACCTGTGGGAATGGCTAAGGTGCTATGGTCAGAGGTACCATTTCATCAGTAGGATTTAGGAGAAAACAAATTCTCTCAACATATAATGCTATAATATATTTTATTTACATAATCCTTATTAAACAGTTTCTAAGCACCAGCGGTTCCTAGTTTATGAATTAATTACTTCCAAGTCCATTAATATACTTTTAATAAGCATTGTGGGTGCTGCATTTAATTGTCTATCATTTTAAGAGAAAAAATATATTCCACTTACAAAATTTTAGGTATTATTGAACAAAGAAAATGTAAATATTTTAGAATTTAGAGTACTTTTTTGGTTCCTCAAATTATGTTAATGTAGAAGTTTATTCATTCAATAAATGTTTATTAAAAAGGGGAGATGTACAAGAAAAAAACAAACGGTCTTCAGAATTGTAAAGATCTGGGTTTGATTTTTATTTTTCCTACTTAGGTGTTTTGACTTTTATGTTGGTTACATAATCTCTTTGTTTCAGTTTTCACACTTGAAAAATGAAGGCAATGATTATTATCTCATAAGACTATGAGAATTAAGAATATATTCTTAGAATACATTGTATAATGTCTAAAACCTGGTAGGCGTTGAATAGCTTTTTTATTACCTACACAAAACTTACCTAGAAAAAAATCTGGATGAAAACATATATCAACAATAGCATTAAGGCCAGGAGAGGAGAAATGAAAGTATAGTGCTATTACATTTTTATATTATATAAAAATGCTATAATATCATTTGAATGTAGCCTGTGCTAATTTGAAAATATGTAATGTTAACCCTAAAGCAAATAATAAAAGCAGATAAAGATAATAAGCTAACAAAAGAGAAAAATAAATCATAAATAATTCACTTTATCTAAAAGAAAGCAGAAAAATATAAAAAGAATAAAAGAGGAGACGGGACAAGTAGAAAGGAAGCAGAAATGTGGTAGACTGAGACATGACTATATCAATTTTCAATTAAAAGTAAGTTAAAAGTAAGTTAAATCCAATTAAATATCCCAACTAAAAGCAAAGATTGCTACTGGGATGTTAATAAAGCAAGAGACAATGTAAGTTGCTCACGAGGAGCCGATGTTATATATAAAATATACCAATGGCTTACAGTAAAATTGACTGAAAATATATGCCATGCTATTGTTTATGAAAAGAATCAAGAGTGGGATATTAATATCAGGAAAGGTGAATTTCTTCAAGAGGAAGAATACTACTAGGGATAAAGAGATACTTGTAATAAAAATGATTAAAGATGTAGTTCAGAGAGGCATGAAACAAGCCAAACCAAACCAAAACAAAAAGAAAATGTTTACACCCTTAACAAAGCTAACATGTACAAAGTTATAAAAGGATAAAAAAATATAACATTAACAAATCTGGTATTACCATCAGAGATCTCAACATTTTCAAAAATTGATGGTTTAAATAGACAATCAATAAAAACATAGTAGGTTTGAACAACACCATTGAACAACTTTTATTAATTAATATTAATAGAACATTTTATCCAAAAACAGCAGAATGCACACACATTCTAAGTGTAAATTTGATCACATACCAAGATATACTACATTCTGGGCCATAAAACAAGTCTTCATAAAGAGCTCAAATTATATACAGTTCATTTCTTGATTATAATGAATTAAATTATAAATCAATAACAAAAATATATTTAAAAATTTAACTATCTTTAAACTAAAAAATCATTTAAAAATGTGTCAAAGACAGAATGACAATGGCTGTTAGAAAATAGATAAACTGAATGAAAACAAACTCTGTGGGATACAATTAAAGCAATGCTAAAAAGAAATGTCTAGCATTAAACACTAATATCAGAAAAGAAAGGCCTTGACTCAATAACTAATATTTTATCATAAGGAATAAATAATATAGATAATGAAATTAAACACAAAGTAAACAGAAAAAGGAAATAATAAAGTTATGAGCTGTAATCAATAAAAGAAGACAGAGTACAATAAAAAACACATTTTTCTCAACCTCAGCCCTGGAGTTTGGGTTGAAGTGTTTATTTGCTATGTAGACTGTCTAGTGTATTGTAGAATACTTAGAATATTCCCACTCTACTCCCTCGATACCAGTTGTACTCTTGCAGTTGTGACATAAAAAGAATGTCTCTAACATTCAAATATTGTCAGAGGCAAATTTGCTCCTTCCAACAGTGAAAACCACCTCTCAACAGATCAACACATGAATGACCATATTACTGTTATCAGGAATAAAATAACTGAAATTACATAGATGATAATAAAAGGGTAATAAGGTAATATTCTACACCAATTTATGACAATAAATTTGATAAATTAGATAAGATAAAAACTCCATGAATAATACCAACTGTCAAAGCTCAAGAAGAAACAGACTACTTAATAGCTGTCTATCTGTAAAAGAAATTGAAATTGTAGTTTAAAATATTCCTATAAAAAATTTTAGTCCCAGATACCTTCCCTGGATGATTTTTCTAAACATGAGAGGAAGAAATTGCACCAATTCCACATATGCTCTTTTAGAAAACAGAAAAGTAATATATTAAAATTTCATATATTATACTCAGCTTTATCCTCATTCCAAAACTAGTAGAGAAAATACAAGAAAGGAAAACTACAAAATATCGCTCATAGACATAGATGCTAAAATTCTTAACCAAATTTTAGCATATTGATCCCAAAATATAAAAGGAATAATATGCTATCACTCTTTAGGGTTTATCGCAGGAATGCACAATTTATTTTTTAACATTTCTATATGACTATATGGATCTTTGTTAGCTAGCACCACAGTTTGGTTTCTTTCTCTATCAAGGAAAACCCACTCCATTCAGCGGGTTGATTTCCTAATAAATATAATGTAGCCTAAAATATATCTCAACTTCTGGTTCCACAGAACAAAAATTGTGATAATGGTTGTCATCAATTTGTTTTCCACACAATCCTTTATATTTGAGGTTATCAGTGTCAGGAAGATTATGTAACTTGTCATGGTCTCACATATACTAAATTCTGATATTTTAAAGTGGGATACCTGATTTCAAAGTCTAAATTCTTCTTAACTTTACAGGAGGCTGCTAAAAGTCAGAGTATATACTGATATGAGAACTATAGTGAATATTGGTGAGCCAAAACACATATAAAAATTGAAGAGATGTATGATAAAAATGACATTAAATACTATATTATTAACTCACTGATTAAATAACTTAAGAGGATGCTTCAGCAATATTTTATTTAAGGGATATCTACTTAATCACAAAGTAAAAAATATCATTCTGCCCTCTTCCATCATCATATTATAATTATGGCAATTTTATACGCTCCTGGGTACTTATAGTTTGTAGAAAATATAGAAAAATCTTGTTCCCAAGCTAAACAATATCATTAGCTTACCTGCCTCATAATCAAGAAATGTTCAACAGCTGTAAAAGTTGTAAATTTGTTTGCTATGCTCAAAATTGTTGTATTTCTTCAATGACAGTTAATGCCATCTCAAATTATACTTAAGTTTCTATTAAGATTTTTCTCCCAGAAATTAGGATACTCAACTGTTTATATTGGAGTATAGGCAGATGATCAATGAGTGCTTTTTAAATTCTGTCATGTATTTATAATACTTTAGTATTTAATCTTTTAAACCAAAACATAACCAAATGTGAAATTATTCACTCTAATTATTTTAAGGCATTGTTTTATAAAAGGCTTCCACAAATTCTGCAATTTAGATTTTAATTGTCATAATCAATGTTTATCTTCTTAATTTTTTTGGTTTCTAATACAATTTTAAAAGTTTTTCACAAAACTTCAAAAACAATGTAATAGCTCTCCAGAAAGTCAATTTCTGGCATTTAAGACACTCATATAAAAAGAGCAATAAACTAAATATAATAGAACATAAATAAAATGATTAATAATTAGTTGTCAAATTGGACTTAATTGGCAGGGTAAATCCATTTAAAGTTAAAAAAATATTTTTGCTTCATTCATTTTCATAGATCATTGAAGAGTGACAACTTTTTTGTTTTTTGGCAGTGGTTATTTCCCAAGCTAGCCTAAAATTATGGTTAGACTACCTCTACAAAGGAGGGCAGCCAGATAAATTCCAGACATACAGGAAAAGTAAGTTAAGTTGTTAGGTGTTTCTTTTTGGGGTGACATTTAAAGAGGGAAAACAAAGATATCTAGAAGACTATTTGGTTAATTTCCCAAAATTAGATTTATCTAGTGCCATATACATTTCAAAGACATTTGCAACAATTAAATTAATGGTGGATTCTTTTATCATTTTCATTAGTACATTATAGCACCTACCTGGAGATGTACAGTTTTTAATCAACATTCATTTTCAGACACAACTTCATTTTCAGCACATGTCCCTAAAGGCTTTCAAAGCAAAATAACCTCCAAGTTGTTCTGTAGTCTTGTGTCATTTTAGGGCAATTTCAAGTTCTTTTCATAAGAAAAAGTTATTGATCTTATCTGTTGGCAGCTCTGCAACTCATTTCCATGTATATTTAGTTACTACTTCTCTCTATAGGTCTACTTTCAAAAGTATATATTTCTCTGTGTAAGCAAAATCGTAGAATTTATAATTTAGTTTTTTGTTAGAAACTTCAATATTGGATTAGATGAATTTCAAGACATAATAGTCTCCTAGGAAATTATTTCATTGAGAGACTTACTGTTTCTTATTCTGTATGATTTAAGTTATCTTTACAGTTTATTATATCATATGATGACTTCCAGTTAAATGTTATTATTGAAGTTCTGATTCAACAATTATCAAGCATTATAATATAATTCCTTAAGTATATTTTTTATTTTTAAAACTCGCTAATTAAAATGATACAGAACTTATCTAAAAATGTTTATATTATAAATTTGTCTCAGGTTTTAATGACAGTATAGGTGAATATCTCTACAAACAATTGTCTTTCTGAATGTATCTCATACTATATAATCCAATGTATGTATTTCTGAATGTATCTCATACTATATAATCTCATTTTGCTTTGTCTGCCAGAAAGGTCCAAATCTGTTGCTAAATTGAAGTAATTAATATGTCCTAGGTGAGAGAAACTATTTTTATCCCATTAGATATATATGAGAGATAAATCATGAATAAACTGAAATAATTCACACAAGAATAAAAGACTATAGGTTTAAACAAATGAATGGTACAGACCACAATATAATGTATTCTGTTTATATGATTTATGGCATTTGAAGGAAAATTAGTATTTTGTAAAGGTATTGATCATGAAAAGTTTATTCATTTTATTTTTCTCTCCTCTCTCTGAGACAATGATAAAGTTTTATTCCTTTGTTAGCTAAAACACAATATTTTAAAGTGTATTTATATCAGCCCACTACCAATTGTCACAAGGCAAAAAGATAGGAAAACTGGGCCTACACTTTTTATTCCTCTCAAAGTTAGGTTAATGGCAGACCCATATTTTGTACACAAATATTTAGGTGCTTTGTTTATAAAGTTGTTTATTAAATGTTGACTTAATCTTAGTTACTAGTTAAGATATCTTAAATAAGTTAAAAGTTTATAGTCAATTTTAAGAAAGTAAAGAGTATATAAAAATCATTGTGAATTAACAAAAATGTTTTGGCAATGTTTCATTCTGATATTTTTATCTTTATTTAAATCATCACTTACACGTAATAAACTTAATGGTAGCAGCCAAAAAATTCTTTTTTTTTCAGTTATTTCAAAAAAAGGGGGCATAGAAAATAGTTTCTTCAGCTGCTTTTTTCACTTTTAGATATATCTTTATAAATAAACCATATGAACTCATTTTTCTATAGCTTTCCAAGTCCAAGTCCACATATGTTATAAAGTAATATGAGTCAGACTTCAAATAAGAATACAAACAAGTGGTAATCCTTTATATAGTCTACATGCCTATGCTAGTAGATTGAAATATATACATTACATATAGTGGAAATTATGGATTATATAATTAATATGGACATTCAAATTCCAGTTCTATCATTTACTGGCTTTGCTGCTTCATCCAACACTTCCCTTAGCTTAGTTTTCTCAAATCTAAGTGAGAGTAGTATCACTGTGTTATTTCAGTGCTGTGATATCATGAAATGATGTATGTATGCATTATGTCAGATCCTTAATGTACATGATTTACAAATGCCGTATTTGTCAACCCCAATGCCCATATTTCCCAATTTTAGTGCAAGGACAAATCTGATGCGTGTGCATCTGTTAACAAGGACAAGGCTGGAAATTTCTCTTGAAAAAAACATAATATAGTCAAAATTCTTTAAACCTTACACTTGTGTTGTTAATATGTAGAACAGAGTTTTATAGAAGCTTGGAGAAAATTCTATACAAACTGGCCTCGTTGGACAGGTTCAATTTATTTCTGAGAAAATAAAAATTTCCTTGTCAAGGAAATTTTATTTCTACAAGAAAATTCTCTGCTTTGTGGATTTGGATACTCAAGAGCCGTGTGCAACCAAGTACTGCTTTATTTCAAGGAATTATTGTCATGGACGTGCAAATTTTTTCTCCCATGTCTTAAATCATCATAGGCATCTTAGTCAGTATGCTGATTTTAAATGCTATTTAGTAGGTACCTGGAAATCAAGCTGAACCAAATGCACATGGAGGGTTAAATAAAATGTAGGCTCTAATATCACACATTAAAATTATAGTGTCTCTAAAATCATTTTCCGAGGACAATGCCCCTATCAACCCTGCACATTAGACACCACGACTATCATTGGAAACTAGATGTCTCTGCTACCATTATACCTCAAGAATGAATTCCCTTTTCTCTTGATCCATAACCCCAAATTTTAATTTTTCATAGTAGGTACAAAGACTGGATGTTATGGAGAAAGTGATTATCTGGCCATTTTAGCTTCAAAGCTGAAAATGATACTGTGTTTCCCATCATATTGCTAACATGGAAACATCTTCAAAGATAGAAATAGTTAATAGGTGCTAGGCAGCTGAATAAATGACATCCTTTACTCTAGTTTAACACTTTAGCTGCCCAACATCCTCAGATGCCCTAATTTTCAAATTTATACTTTCATAGTTAATTGTTTGGTCTATTATAATAAAATTATGCCTTGAATAACAATAATAAATTTCAAAAACTCTCTCCTGAAGGAAAACAACCCATAATCTTATCAGTTATTTCAATCAGATTTAGGGTAATGAATTGGTAGTTGAGTAAATACAAATAGAACCATAACTAGTCATTTCATAGAGAAACTGCTGAAAGCCAAAGACCAAAAGACATTCTTGAAAGTTTTAAAAGATAACTAGTAATAATAGAATTAGCTTTCTTTTTAAAGTAATACCATATGTTGCCAGAAGTCTATCCCTTAATATTATCTACATTTTTATTACTTCCAACTGAAACTATTTTGGGGGGGGGCGGGGGAAATCTCCCAGGTTCAAACAACTGTCCTGTTGACATAGTTTCTGTAGCTATTCCTGGTCGCAATAGTCAAATTATTTATGACTTTTAGTTTCAGTCAACCAAAACTGAATTGCCAAATACAGCTGAAAGGGAATTATTAGAAATATAACTTGTAGCTGAAAGAATCTCAAGCTAGATAAGAAAATAGGTCTTAATAAAAGAAGGAAGGATCATAGATCAAATTTTAATCAAAACATAGCATAGAAGATGTGTGGTAAGTAAAATATTAACCTGTTCCCTACTGCCAAATCTAGCACCATTAACACCACATTCTTGGCACTATATGCAGAGCTGGTAAAGTTTGCCCCAGAAATGGGGCACTGCTGCTTTTGTTGTGCTGTCTTCAAAGTGCACTTCTCACTGTGCCTGTTCCTTTAACTTCAGAGACTTTATAATAAAATTTGTTCATAATTTCGAGAGCTACAAAAATGTTTTATACACACTCATAACAATCAAAAGTGTTGTCGAATAACAGAAATATAGTGAAACAGACACGTAGAGGGCTTACAGTTTCAATACTAAAATTACCACTATGCATCAAGAATAAATATAGCAACAACAACAAAGACTTTGCTGGTCCAGATTTCAAAACTAGTTCTCCTCATGGACACAAATTATTGATTAGAAGTCAAAATAGACAAAGAAACATGTAAACTGGAAAAAGGCTTACACATTTAGATTTCTTTCTCATTCAATACACAGAGAATATATACACATAAACTATTAATCAATTTTCAGAGGTCACAATAAGGTCAGACATAAAATCAGTGGATCAATTATTGCTCCCTGTAATAACTCCTACCTGTAAAGAAGCCAAATATAAAATTAAAAACTAAACGTAAAATGTTAAAGTAGTAGAAAGAATAAATAAAATTAGAAAGAATTGAGTCAGCAAAGTTCTGTTGAATCTTTGGATTCTCCCTCCAACAAAAGACTCAACTGGACTTAGAGTGTTATGAAGTACTCTTTCGGGTAATAAAATCTACCTACTTCTGTTAGGTGCATCCAATGGACATCACAGTGGAAGACCTCCAAAACTGTTAAAGATTATTTTAATGAAAATATAAAATCATGATTTTTATGCCAATATAGAAATAAAAAAATGTTAAACGATCTTATGTAAGTAACATGAGGGATCCAAGCAAATGTTTTAACAAATTCAAAGGAGAATTGAGAAACTACATATAGAACAAGAATATTGAAATAAATGTGAAAATGAAAACAGAACTGGATTCTTCCATAATGGATGAAATAGGTCAATTGAAGCTCCATCAGAAAGGACAGAATTTTCATAGAAAATAATTTGTTTATAAATAGTGATTCCATATCACTGACAGATATGTAAAATTTATATAGAATTACAAAATAGCTACCATAAACTCAGAATTATATAACTTGAAATGGTATGCTATAGATAACGCACAGAATTCAGTGAATTCAAAATGAATTCCTTGTAAAGTGTGTGGTGCTATTTTAGCATTCTATCTCCCTATGTTCATATTTAATTTTTCCACAATTGTTATGTCTATAGAATTATGTCAATAAAATTGTCTATATCTTTCTTTGTGCATTAATTAAAGTGTATTTTTCTAAAACATAAGAGACTACCCAAAAGTCACCCAAAACAACTTGACAGTTTCACCTATATCGAAGTACATTTAAAAGCATTAAAATTAATAATTTTTTATTATAAACCTTTTTTAACATACAAGCCAAAAAATTGTCTAATATATTTTGATTTTTTAAAGTTCAAAAATAAACATTTTTTGCAGAAAACGAAGATTAATATTCTCTACAGCGCCTGAAACTATCAAAGCTGAAAAGCTTAATGAGTAACTTAAGCTAATAAAATGATTAAACCTACTAGTTTTCTTCATATTTGTATGATTTTAAAATACCAGAAGAGGGTGAAAATGAAATATCAGGCAAAGGGAAAAAATGGCATACTATTATACACTAATTTAAACATAGTAGTAAGTTTTTTAATCTAGAAAATTTTCATCAAGATAATAAATTGTTATTTTTATAGCTTTGGATTTGTATAAATTTGTTCAATACTTAACCCAGATGCTTGACTCCCAAAACATTTTCTAAACAATAATTACACACTGTATTTTAGGAATGGAAATACAATTTACATCTTTAAGTCTAAAGGCACTCTGATATTTGGTACATATATTTCTTGTTTTAGATTAACATAATTAATTAAATACTAAATTGTATCACAGTGCCAGCTGAGTTTTGGCCTAGTGAATTACTTCATTTTCTAAGTGCATTATTTTATAATGGCATCTGGCAGAGAAATTCCTTGAAGTATTAAGAAAAATAATAGTTTTATCCATTTCCATTCCGAGGTATAATTTACCACACAAAGAAACTTTCCTCTAACCTCTCTTTTCAATTCATAAAAAACAATGATAATTGGCCTTTATTGAACACAAAATGCTATACATTGTTGAGATTGTTAGATTGATTTTCCTGTTATATCTTTTGCAGTTTCTTTAGTGATATTTGTTTCAGCTGTTAGAAGAAAAAAAAAAATCTGATTGGACCAATTTACTCTGAGATATGAGTATATGAAAATGGTAACTATCTTATTCTTTCATATTATGGTAGGCAAAATAAGATTAATCAGATCAGAAAATAGTATGGCCAATATTTTATTTTCATGCGTATTGTAGGATTTGGACTAGGTGTCTGACTAGGGTTGTCAGGGTAACTAGTTACTAAGTCTGTCTGCTCTACCACTTACTACACAGACATTTGTCATGACATTAAATATATGTTTCTTCATAGACAAACTAGAAATTATATTGATATCGCAGGACTCTTGTGAAGATCAAATAATATACTATGGTATTTTTCAAGATGTTTTAAAAATAATAAATTGCAGAACATTGTTTTTAACAAATTACTGTATAAATTCCCAGAACAAAAGTAAATATTTTGCAGAACTGATTCATTTTAGGAATTGGTAAATGTTCTGGAAGGAACAGGGTAGTAAACATTTTAGCTTTTGCCAGCCATACGGTCTCTGTCACAGCTACTCTAGCCTGCCATATAGAGTAAAAGCAGCTATAGATAATACGTAAATGAATGACAGTGGCCAGTAAGTGTTCCAGTAAGACTTTATTTATGGATACTGACATGTATCATAGAAATTTCATTTTATTATGGAATATTATTTTTGACATTTATCATATATTAGTTATGTAAAACAGACTTCTGAACATGCAGATTCCATGAAAAAAGGTAATGGGCTGAATTTTGGAGGGTCCTAAATATTGCTCCTATTCAACTTACCTTTCTTTGATCAGTGAGGCCCCTTCACAGATAATGATTTAAAAGTCAGTGATCTACTGCAACTGACAGTCTTGTAAATTGTAAAATCCTAGACAACTAATTATTGTTTTGTTAAGTTATTACAAACATATCAGCTTCTAATATATTTTTTGCTATTAAAATAATTTTTGAGATAATTCCAAAAGTTTAGAAACTGTCTTAAATTCAGGCCAATAAAATAGACTTGATTTTTCTGCTCAGTAATGATAACTAACACAAGATTTTAATTACAGTAATATTTACAGGTTTTTAAATTATTTTGTGAGCTCAATGAAAGAAAGAAACTGAGTCATATCCATATTATTTTAATATCCCATTTTAGAAAAATGTAAGCACTTAAAAAGTAGAAATATGCAGAGGTAGAGGAGCTGGACTTCTATCACTTTGAATTTTGATTTTGCACCTTGGCATATAACCACTGGTGTCCATGGGATCTCTGTTAATTACTTGCAGTCCAGGAGAATAGATGATGCCTAATCTCTCTTTTTAATATAATGACTTTTGGTGATGATATGAGATGTTTAGCATCAAAGATTTGGAGTGAATCTTTCTTAATTTAATGACAAACTTCATACTGAATTTGCATTAACTCCATAAACACTTTGTCCTAACTCTAGACATTAGCCTAAGTTTAAAATGTAAATGTGGGTTCTTTATATTTCTTCGTTTTCCTTATTCACTCACATTCTCCTTATTTTTCCATTCTAAATTGTATATTCACTTTTACAAAATTTCTCTTTAGTTCAATCATTCAGGATTATCACACTTGCTCTTCCTGAAGTCAGATTTTATGGAGAACAAAGAACTGCAAGGATTACATTGGCTAGGATATAATTGTGGGGCTCTGAGAGTTCCAAAACCACAATGGTTTAATTAAGTTCATTTTATCTCACATAAAAATCTAGGCTGATATGACAACTCTGCTCTCCAAGTAGAACAATGCTACTTCTACCTTTTTGCTCTTTCACCCTTTATCCACATGGTCTAAGACAGCTCACCATTTACCCACATTGTAACTCACAGTGAGGGAAGAAGGGAAATCATTCCTTTATTATAAATATATGAACTAGACACTACATACATTCCTCCTGTTTCTGCTCACATGAACTAGTAGTTAGGCACATTGTAGGCCTAACTTTAGAGGAGGCTGGGTGAAAGGAGGAATATATATTTGGAGAAACAAGTAGGCTCTGCCACATCTCTATATAAGACTTGATAAAAGTGATTTTATGTGAGGAGAAAGAACAGACTTTGAAATATGAGACAAATTTAAAGTTTCCAACAAGGAAATAAAGCAGCAAACTGTAATGTAAACATAAAATAGGAAGATATTGATGGAGAGTAATAAGGTTTAAGCTATGGTAGAATTCACTTGTTTCGTAATTCTAAAGAGAATTCTGTTGTTATGTCATTGTCATCAGGCATTAAAGTCTTCCCTTGGTTTTTCTTAACACAGTTTATTCATCATTACTGTGTCTAATCTCAACATGGACCCATTTATATTTAAAATGGAAATGTAACATTTTGAAAAGAAGTGCTCTGGCACAAGATTAGTGATATAGCCCAAACATAATCTCCACCCACACCCAGCAATAACAACACATAATGATGTGGTAAATGTGGAGCTAGTCCCTACATGGCCTCACATCCCATCTAGGTACCAATAAGGCAAAGTTGAAAGTTGAGTCTCTCCCTCCATTGGCATCAACAAAGTAGAAATAAAGTGATGCAAGTCAGAGTAGGAGACACTACTTCTTCCCTCTTCTGGTGTCAGCAGAACCACAGGGGAAACTAAGCTTCTTACCTCCACCCCATCAAGGAGGCAAAATAAAGTGTAAGAAGTGGTGGTGTTCTGCTTTCTCCCATGTCAGTATAGTCAAGCAGGGAGCTGACTTTCTGTTCCCAGCCATAGCAATAGAGTGGTGTAATAGTTCTCCACCTTCCCTCTCCTAGTAGAAATTGCATCTACAGGGTTGCTCATTTCACACTCCCTCTCAAAATCAATGAGATGGTGCAAGTTGGGGTCCACTTCTGCTGGGAAGCTGTCAGCATGACTGAGAGGTAGATGAACTTCCACCCTGACTGTCTATAATGACGTAATATGTGTCTTCATTCCAATTTTGCTGGGGCCCAGTGGATGCCAATTATATACTTACCATGCCATATGCTACAATTCAAAAGGATTGCCTACTGAAATCAAAGATTAACAAGGATCCAGAGCCTCATGAAATAATATCCTACATGTCCGGGCTATAATCAAAAGTCACTTGGCCACACCAAAAAGCAGGTAATCATAACATAAATGAGAAAAAACAATCAACAGATGCCAATGCCAAGATGATGCAGATTTTGTAATTGTTCGAGGGAATTTTAAAAAACCATTAAAAGTTGATTAAACAGTGAATTATGAATTATTTTGAGATAAATGATAAGTAGAAAATATTATCAAAGAAATAGAAGTCATAAAAATAACTACATGGAAATTGTAGACCTAAAAAAATATAATCTCAGAAATAATAAACTCACTGGGTGCCCTCAAATGTAGAATGAAGAGGACAGAAGATGGAATTAATGAACCTGAGGACAGATCAAGAAATTTGCACAATTTGAGAAACACAGAGAAAATATACTAAAACAAGAAAAAGTCTTAGGTACCTGCAGGACAATAACAAAAAAAACTGACAGCTGGAGTCCCAGAAGAAGAAGACAGAGAAAGTGGGACTGAAAAAGTATTCAGAAACACATAAATCTAGCGATTCAAGAATTTGAGTGGATAAATCAAAGTAACACATGCCGAGACTTATTATACTGAATTTCTGAATACCGAAGGGCAAAAAAAAATCTTGAAAAGCAACTGGAGGGAAACAACAACAAAAAACAACTTTATAGAAAAACATCAATTCAAACAACATTGAGTTTCTCATGTGATCAGATGGAGGACAGAAGTAGCCCACCATATTTTCAAACACTGACAAAAAGAGCTATCAATTGTGAAGTCTGTATTAAGTGAAACTATCCTTCAAAAATAAATGGGAATAAAGACATTTTCTGGAAAACAAATATTAAGAGAGGGTGATGGAGTTTAGTGTGGCTAAGAAACACAAAAAATTCTTGTGGTGACGTTGTTCTGTATGTTTACTGCATCAAAGTCAATATTCTAGTTGTGATTTTTTACTGTAATTTTGCTAGATGTTACCATTAGATTAAGCTATGTAAACGGTACAGAGTCTCTGTATTATATTCTTAACAATTGTTCACAAATCTACAATCATCCCTAAATAAAAAAATAATTTAAGAAAACTGTTCTATTTCTTCTGTAGCAAAATCTATGCTAAATTAGATACTTCAACCAAGACTTTCAAAATATGATAGATAATGGAAAGGTAGCTCACCATGCATAAATGGAGGTATCTGAGAATCAATTACCCTAGCCCTCCAAGCAAAATAAGGGAATAAAATATAAGGCATGACAAAAATGTTAAGAATTCCTTTGAAAATAACTATGATAAGCTCTATTCCTTCTCTTTCAAT
The DNA here is from genome assembly GCA_003508835.1 of Eonycteris spelaea. Taxonomy (NCBI): domain Eukaryota; kingdom Metazoa; phylum Chordata; class Mammalia; order Chiroptera; family Pteropodidae; genus Eonycteris; species Eonycteris spelaea. The sequence goes on from PUFA01000104.1 coordinate 5,859,214, forward strand.
TAAATCAAGAGAAAGAGGGGGATTGAGGAGGGAGAAGAGAGCGAGAAAGAGCTTGCTCTCTTTCTCCTATGGTTAGACTTACTCTTGATTTTAAAAAATCTGAAGAAAGGCTGCTTTATCATTAGAGTAAAGGTAAAGGAAAAGAAACTGACTTTAGAAGTATCCTCATTGAATTTGTCAGAATGTTTAAGTGATGACAGAATTTGGCACAAGTACACATTTGTTAAAAAATTATTTAAATATATTTACACGAGTAAAACATTTTAATAATATGTGCTCAAATATATACAGTGATTTCTTATTAGTTATGAGATTTGGAATGAAATTATTATTTGTATTTATATAGAGTTAATAAAAATAAATAAAATGAAAAGAAGCAAAGAATTAAATAGAAATTAAATTCCAGAGATATAAAGGATGTTCTCTGCAACTCTATAAAATTTCCCCCTAATGGATAAAACTAATCCACAAAGAAAGTTTAAGGAATCAAAAATATTAAAACTCATTTTTAAGTCTTATTGTAATTTGTGTCTTCTAGTCTAATTTGGCCATTATGAAGATTTGAAAAATAAGGTAGTTAATTGGGATATAGTTCTCTTAATTGGGAGTAAACTCAAGATTGTTTAGCTTTTAATCTGGATATGGGATGATGCTTCCATTCTGATTGTGCTTACCCCATCATAAATATTGAAGTGAAACTCCTGGCTGTTTACCTCCACCTCTGTCCTTCAAAAAATAAATAAATAAACAAATTCACAGGGAAAATATAACACATGATGTATATTCAGACTCTTTAAACTTGTTATTATTATGTTATTTTAAAGGAACTTAAACCAATAATTATTAAGTTATTGGATGACTAAATATTACAAACAGGTAAGGGTAAATCTGAGGGTGGGGAACTATGGGTCAGAATTCAGGAAAACCCATGATAACCATTATTCTGAAGTATCAATTTTAATGCTTAAAATTAATTGGAACCCCATTCCATTAAGTATTTTTCATGGTAGATCTACTATTCTACTATGTTACCAGTTCATAGGCTGTGGCACAATATTACAAAGTTCAGATAACTCTTCAAGAGTTGCTCTTAAATGGAAATTGAATTGATAAATTAAGTGTAATTCCACCGAAGAATATTTTAATTCAGCACTCAATTAATTGTGAGTCATGCACCTCTTTTTGGAAGACATTCATTAAATAACTAATATCAGAATTAATAAGTATGGGATCCTTTCAATAAGACAATATTGAATAAGGTCTCACAGGAACTTAGATATCATTTTGAACTGTAATAATCGCTCACTATTTCTTTAATAAAAGTAAATATACATGCAGCACCCAAAAGATTTTCTGAGCTTTATGTATTTTTACTCTTTTGCCAAACCTATAATTTTAATTTTAAATTCTTTCATGCCACAGTAATTATTTTATGTTATTTTCTGGAAACTAAATCTGCCAAGGATGCCACAATTGAAGAAGGTGAGAACAAATGTAGCAGAAAAAAAAAAAATCAGAAAAAAAATATTTGTAGACTAATAAGGAAGTTCAAATTTCTGATGAAATGATCTAAAACAGTCTGTTATTATTGTAAAAGAGGTCCCTTCTCTGAAGACAGTGGATTGGAAAATTTTTTGAAGCATATCACCCTAGATTCTCACTTAAACTCTTATCCAGGAATCTATCTGTGAAGCAAACTGAACACACGCATATTCAAGGGCTGCTCACTGCAGAGTTAGATTTTATGTACAACAGGACAATTCTGTTTACAAGAGAAAGAGTGTACTGGATTTTCAGCTCTATAAAATTAATGCTTTATTTACAAATTTAATATTTCCATCGACTGAAACTGCAGTTTTAAATTTGAAAGTTTAGGTTAATCAGAGTAACACGGCAAATGATTTTAAAAATTAGAATATTCTTAATATCACCAAATAGCATGATTGTCACTTGGTAAATCATCAAAGCAGGATAGGCCCATGGCTACTTCTGAACTGGGCATAAAGTATGCCTGCAGGATAGCTGAGCAGTTTATTAGTCTGCTCTCCATCTGAGAAAAGCTGGGGTCCGAAAGTCTTTGTTTTATTTTTATTTTTATTTTTTATTGAGATACAACTGACAGCATAAAAATTTAGATGCACAATGTGTTAATTTCACACATTTATATAGTATTACAATATGATTGTTTTCATAGCTTTAACTAATACCTCTATCACATCACACAATTATTTCTCTTTTGTGGTGAGAACATTAAAGATTCAGTCTTTTTGCACCTTTGAAATGTATGACATAGTACTGTTGATTATAATCACTATGCTGTGCATTAGATCTCCAGAACTTAATTCATCTTCTGTTTGCAAGTTTGTATCATTTTAAAAAATCTTAATTTCCCTACCCCTTAGTTCGTGGTACCAACAATTCTACTTTCTGTTTCTATGAGTTTGGCTTTTTAAAATTCTACATTAAGTGATATCATACAGTATTTGTCTTTGATTTATCTCACTAAGTTTAATGCCTTGAAATTTCATCTATTTGCTGCTGATGGCAGGATTACCTTCTTTTTGACAGAATAATATTCTGTTGAGTGTACCCTCTGTTTATCTGTCTGTCTGTCTATTATCTATCTATCTATCTATCTATCTATCTATCTATCTATCTATCTGTCTGTCTGTCTGTCTGTCTATCTATCTATCTATCTATCTATCTATCTATCTATCTATCTATCATCATCTATCATCATCTAACATCTATCTGTCCCTATCCTATATTTATATCACCTACATCTACATCTATCTATATCACATCTTTATTCATTCATTCACTGACAAACACTTGGTTCATTTCCATATCTTGGCCATTTTGAATATTGCTGCAAAAATATGGGAGTATAGATAGCTTTTCAATATTTTGTTTTTATTCCCTTTTTGTGTATATCCAGAAGTGAAATTGCTGGATCATATTGTAGTTGTCTTTTTAATTATTTGAGGAAATTCTCTATTGTTTTCTATAGCAGTTGAACCAATTCCCATTTCTACCACCAGTGCAAAAGGGTTCCCTTTTCTCCACATCCTCATCAACACTACTTGTATCTTGTCTTCTTGATGATACCTATTGTAACAGGTGTGAAATAATACCACATTGTGGTTTTGATTTGCATTTTCCTGATGATTAGTAATATTGAGCACCTTTTCAAGTACCTGTTAGCCATTTGGATGTCTTCTTTAGAAAAATGTCTATTCAGTTCCTTAGCCTATTTTTAAATTAGTAAAAACCTCTCCCTGAGGAAGTACACGTACATTTTACCTAAGCTACAAATATATATAATATATTTGAATGTTCCCCTTTAAATTTCTAAGTTTGTCTAACAACCTTCTGATACATAATCTAATCTAAAATCTTCTGGGATAAACTTTGGAAGCAGGAAAAATATAAATATTTTAATGACTGAAAATGCTTACTTCTCCTACCAAATATGAAAAAACTTCCCATTTATGTATACATTTTTGTTTTTTTTTTCAAATTTTCCAAATATATTTCAATTATAAAAACTCCATTATTTCTAGTTTCCCTGACAAATTTGTTATTAGATCTGTGAAATTATGAACCAAACCTTGGAAAATACTCCTACATGTAAGAATTTTTCTGCATTTGTTTACGAGCATTAAACAACTAACTGTATGTCCAGTTTGCATTATGTGCACTTAATTTTTTTCTTTATTTTACCTTATTGTTCATTGAGATTGTTTATACAATACCAGAAATGTGTGAATGGATTTTTTTCAGACACTTATCTCCACATTTTGCTATCAAATTTTATGATTTTTAACAATCAGATTCACCTTTCTATTATTTTGAATTAAAAAAAATCTATATATATTTAAATGGGCATGATATTAAAGGACAACTTTTTTGAAGACTCAATCAATGGTGTTACTATTACTCATTTAAAATGACATTATTTCCAGATTTGAAAGAGTTTAAAACTTAGAAATCACAGCCTTTGTTGTTTGGCTTGTCTTTTAAAGAAAATTTGGCTATTTTTTATATTATCAATTAAATGTTTTTCTCATGCATTTCCATATATCTTATTTAGAGAGTAAAGTAAAAATAATCATAGCTGCTTTTATAAAAATGTTTTGCTTGAATTATAATGATTCTTTCAAGAATGTTCTCGGGTAACCCCATACTTTCTTTTTTCCATTGAATTTACACTAATTATCATCAAGGTCTATATGATAATCATGTAAAATAATTTGACTTATTATAAGGCTTAGCCTAACTATCTTTCTAATAGAAGACATTTATTGTAAAACACTCATCTCTCGCATCACAATAGATAGAAGTCAAAATGATTCAAATACATCATTTTACTTTTAGTAAGAGGGGATTTCTGAAATAGGAATTTCTGAAATAGCAGAAACACCATGCCCACTAACATGGTTCATAAAGTACTAGTATACTTGTGTAAAAATTGTTTAAAATATCATTTGTTTAGGTGTGTTTCTTTTGATTACAGAAATGCTATCAGGTGTTATTTTTCTCTGATATTGGTTTCTCAGATGAAATTTTTGGAGTTGATGAAAGAAGGGAAATGAAAGCAGGAAGATAGAAATAGTTCTTTGAATTTTTTAGATTTTTTTTCTTTTTACTGAAGTTTTTCAACCAGGCACATTAATTATAATAATGATGTTATTTATAAGTATATGGCTCGGGAAAGATGGTTGCCTAAGTTGCTAATAAGCTTTGTAAAAGTTTGAAAATTCTTGGTGGAAAGTTACCTAAGAAATAGAAGACACTGTCGAATGATGGTGACCATAGCATCAATAAAAACTAATAAGTCATATTTAGTGTGTTTTGCAAAATACATCAAACTAAGAGATTTTTGTACCACATCAAAATGAGGGCATTTATAAGTGGTAAAGTGTGACATAAATTTAAATAGAATCAAGAGAGAGAAATAAAGAATTGAGTTGCCTTACTCTGCATTCACTAACTCTTGAAAGTTTTTTGTATAGTGTTAAGAAGAGACATATTTCAAAGGTGAAGTTAAATGAGATTTTAATTTTTCAGCAGTTGTTGAGAGGGCACTATATGTCAGGCAGTTTACTAGATGCTGGGGGTATAGTTAATAATAAGTGAAAACAGCAAAACTCCATGTTTTCTTGGAATTTACAATTTGAAGAGAGAAAGAAAATAAGTAGCATAAACTATATAATATATTGTCTAGTATAAACTGCTAAAAAGAAACAAATTAAGGAAAAATGATAAAAAATGTCAGTGGGCGGTTATGATATTTTAAAGTTTGTAATCAAGTTCTTTGAGAAGGTGATTTTCAGTTAAGAACCAAAGGGAAGTGCAGGATCTAGCTGTATAAACATCTTAGAGAAGAGGACTCAGAGAGAGGTTAGTAAGAACAAAGACCAGGCAAATCATGTGCCTTGATATGTTCAAGAAACAGGAAGAAGAATGTGGCTAGAAAAGAGAAAAAAAAAAAAGGGTGAGAACAGATTGGAAACAAAAAGAGTCAGATCATGGACTTTCAATTCACGACAAGTATATTGACCTTCACTCTGAGAAGACATAGCCTTAGAGGAACTTGAGAAGCATAACAAACAGATTTACATTTTACATCCCACTTTTCAGATACACTGCTACTAATAAACTACTATATTAACAGTGAACCTAAAATGGAAATGCCTGGTTCATATTAAAATGAGAAAATTCTCAGAACTCTGTGGGATGAATAGGTGTTCTCAACTCACTAGGTTCACAAATGAAAGGTATTGGTTTGGATGATATTAGGGCTTTGACTATAGTCCTGCTGTGAGCTTCTTGTGGATTAGGATAATTAACATACAATGTAAGTCGTAAACATGAGAAATTTTTAAGTCATGTGTTTGAGAAAATGATCTTGCCAGTACTATGACAGGAAAACTTAGACCAGGTGTTGGATAGGCTATTTCCATTGACTTCTCTTTCTGAGCTAAAATTTGACTTAATTCAATTTTTAAAAGTCTAATTTTTCAGATGAAGAAACAATTTTCATTTTCAGAAGCAACAACTCCTTTTACACAAGTGTAAAAGAAACAGAGACAAAAGCCAGACAATTAAATTTAGGATAGGCTTTGCTTTTCATAAATGATGAGAAGAAATATTACAAATTACTGATTTTGGTGAAAAGTAATTAGGTAAATAAACACAACAGAATGTATGTATAAAATAGTACACTTTGTTGATTTATCTTGACAAACATAATTGAGTTTTAATTATTTATGAGTTTTATGAGGTTTTCCATATGAGGTAAGTGAACTGTAATGTAATTTTAAGAGTATAAAATATTTATTTTTATCTATTCATGTTGGCGTTCTATTACTGAGATTATTCTTTGAAAAAGGATAAAAATCCCAGATGTGTTTGTCAAATATATTGTGTTTGGAGCTTAATCAATTGGATAGGGTTTCAATATATAATTATTATATGGCTTAACAAGAAAAACAAAGCTATTTATTAAATATTCCTCTTTAGTTACCTCAGATTAGCAGTAAATATAAATCATTTCACAAAAAATCACTTCGTTAAATTTATGAGTCATATTTCAAAAGTATTTATATTTAAAACCACATGTAAAAGCACAATAATCAATCATGAACTCTATTATGGGGGGCAACAAAAGATTTGATCAGACTGATAAATATAATTCAATGAAAAACAAGAGAAGTAGAAGAGGATATAGAGGTTAAGGAAAATAAATGGCAACATTACATAGTAAACATAATCCAATATTTCTCACTATCAAACATTTAAAAAGCAAGTGGTAAAAATTTATTTACATACATGAAGCAATGACAGAGCTACAAATAAAAGTCAGGCCAATAATATATTTTAAGTTTGACAGCAAATAAGCTATACTTTATTTACTAATTGTCTTCAGAAATTATAAAATATTTTATTAAATTAAGTTGACCATGACCTTCTTTGTATCTCCAGTTCTCCACAGCTAGTATAAAGCCTAAATCATTAAATGGGATTTAGTGAATTAGCTACTGATTAAATTGTGAGTTGCTTTAGAGTTGAAATTATGTCTTATTTATTTATTTTTGTGCTTTCTTTAGTGCAGAAATGGTTCATTTAGGAAAGTTTAAAGGATCAATCTGAATCACTGTGTTCTTTCTTAGTAATCCATTTTCTCCTATTTATTTTAGTTATTTTTTTTCCACAATGACTCAATATAAATGTCACCAAATGGCATCATCTTATCATAATTTAATTGTTATTTTTATGTCCACATCTTAATTTCCGTCCCAGCAGAATTTGCAATAATTTAATATTCCCTTTTAGGATGACTGCTTCTAAGGTTTCCTTGACTGTACTTCTGTTTTGTTTTTCTGCGATCTCCATGTCTTTTTTTCTTCAGTCTCTTTCATTGGCTTTTGTTCCTCACTTTCTTCTGCTTGTTTTGGAGCATCCCAGGATTTTGCCCTCTGTAAAAGGCAATATAGTGGTTCCTCAAAAAAAAAATTATGGGGAGATGAACACACAGCGTAAACACACACACACACACACAACACACACACACACACACACGCCTTACTGTTAAAGTGTACAGCTGAAACTTATAAGATTTCATTAACCAATGTCACTATAAAAAATAAATAAAAATTAATTATGAATAGAACTACCATGTAAACTAACAATTCCAGTTAAATTCCAAAAGAATTTAAAGAAGAAATTCAAATCTTTTTGTAAACCAATGTTCATAGTAGCATTATTTGAAATAGCCAAAAGGTGGGAAAACTCATATGTCCATCAAAAGGTAAATATATAAACAAAATATGGTATATTACATACAATGTAATATTATTCAGTCTTTAAAAAAAAAGAATGAAATTCTGATACATACTACAGCATCCATGAATCTTAACAATATACTGAATAAAATAAGCAAACCACAAAAGGACAAATACTGTATGATTCCATTTATGTAAAAGGAATAGAATAGTAAATCCATAGAGACAAAAAGCAAAATAGTTGTTACTGGGGACTGGACAGAGGGAGAAATGAGAGTTATTTTTTGTTGTGTATAGAGTTTCAGTCTGGATGATGAAAAAGTTCTGGAAATGGACAGTAGTGCTGGTTACACAATAATGTGAATGTACTTTTTGTCACTGAATTAATTGCACACTTAAAAATGGCTAAGATGGTAACTTTTATGTTATGGATATTTTACCAACTATTAAAGAAAGCATAACTCTCCCAAAAAACCAATGAAAGAATACCAGGAGGATGATTTGAATATATCAGGGCTTAACTAAACGGGTATGCAGTGAAACAAAAAGACTCTTATCCCATAATCTAGAATAAGACAGAATTCAAAATAAGAGCACACAATTAAATTTCTTTAGTAAAACTGATGAAATGGGTGAGGACTTGGCTTTTGTGATATGAAATAGGAAAATGATGAAATCTCAAGAACGAACTGAAAACTGTAGTTAGAATTCATCAGAGACTACTAACAAACATGTAACACAGTACCAGGTAATTGGGCTAAACGTAATTGAATTCTTTTTCTTGCGCGCTTTATAAAGGTGAAGGATGGCAAAATTACTGTTAGTGTCAAGTAATCCAAGCTGTTGGGAGAATGGGACTAAAGAAAAGTAAACAACGATTGGCAAATGTACACTTTAGTTTACTCAAAGTCTGTATCTGTGACTCTTGTTAGTGAATCTTTGATCGTTTATAATTCAGTAAAGTCCTCCTACAACAGAGTAGAAATTGATAAGTATAACTTCAGCTAGTTGATGATTGTCAAAGGAGATAAATGGAAGTATTTTCCCTCTGGTACTTTTCTATAATAAATCACGGCACTTAGGTCTAACCAAACAAAACAATGAATCAGCAAAAGTTATCATTAATTGTCTTACTTTTCTATAGTTCAGAAATTTGCTGCCTTAAAACTGTTTCTGCTTTCTAACATTTGCACATCAATAATATATCTTGTTAATATTCAAAAAAATCAATTATGGAACTAATATCTGATTATGAAAACTACGTTACATAGAATCAACCAGATGTCATGTGGCAACCTTTAACCCAATTAACAAATTATGAAATAAGGATAATTTGATTTTACATATGTATCTTGTACATGAGCATCAGATTTATATTTGTCTCAGTTTCTGACAATTTTAATAATGTGCATAATTAAAGAACACTAGAAGCAGGCAGGATGAAAAGGAAAGCTGAAATAGAATAAATAGATGACTGTCTTTAAATCAATGAAGGCAGTTCATATAAAAAGAGGAAAAAATAAAAGCTTAACAAAAAATATTTTAACATAAAATATTTCAACTTATAAAAATTTAAAACTTTTAAGCTATTAAGAAACCAGTTTTATGCTGAAATCAATCAATTTAGTTTAATTTTGGTAAATTACAGATATTTATACTTATAGTTTATAATTATTTTTATTAATTATTGCAAAATTTATCTTATTTTGACTCACACATATCCAGCAATGATAAATGATGAATATGCATAGTATAACTATTATAATTACTTCATAAAATTAATTTAAAACATGTAGTATAATTCAACATTCATTGTACTCTATAAATTAATATTAAAATATTTTATCTCTGCATATTATCAAGTACTATTGATCTTCCAGAAATACATGTCAGATTTATATTGGGCATTCAGAATCTCCTAACTTAATTACACACATTTCCTGGAATGTACTTGAAGCCATTTTGAAAAGAAAAGACCTATAGAAGATTAGTCTTTTATAGTCACTTCTCAGCATGGTTTGTAGCAACTCTGAATAATCAGAATAAACGCTTTAATTTTTATTCATTTATTTATTTTTTTATGCCTACAGCACCCACTCTTCCTAGGTGGTCTCCCATCCAAGTACTAACCAAGCCGGACCCTGCTTAGCTTCTGAGATCAGTGAGATGGCCATGTTCAGGGCGGAATGGCCATAGATGGAATGAACTCTTTTAAACTACCTACAGACCTTGCTTTTGTTTCAGCCTTCTCCTAGCATTCAGATACTACAGAGAAAACTGAGCCCCAAATGAAAATGAGGAACCAAAACTTGATTTGTTATATATCATCTTGGTAGACATTATTCACATTGATTGATCAATGTATAGAGGAGCATATAATACCTTCTTGCAAAAAAAAAGGAAGTCTGTAAGTAAAATCAAGCCAACAGAAGTTCAAGTTTCAGTAGCAAAGTTACTTTTATAAACTCCATATTAAATTTTTTTAAAAAAATTAAAAACACTGGCGATTTACCAGAAACAGGTAGAAATAAGAAAAATATACCCATGACAGGTGGAAACTATACTGGGTGAGATTCACATTTATATGAGTTTTACCTGCAGGCATTCTCTAGTCTATGAAGTATAGGGTACCTATAATTCCAACAAAAATCTGGTATAGCTAAAATTCAAACAAAACTTTTATTGGATTCAAGAGTTAGAGGATTAAACTTGAAGCTGTCATAGCTTGTGAAGATTTAAATGGAGAACCCCAAAAAGGAAGAAGCATGGGAATTTTTAAAATGTTTGTGTAAAGTACGCTTAAATTCATGAAAGACACCTGCACTGCTTCTATGCAGAAAGTTTTTGCACAGTTCTAGAAGAAAACATCAGCTGGAGGCATGAAAAAGGCCAAGAAGAAATTTCAGCTACTGTTTTCTCACTCCTCGAGGGAGATACAGTTTGTAATCTAATATCTCCTTTGGAAAGGCAAATTGTCACCATTCTTCATTTACCACAGCCCAGTGCCATGTTACTGAGAGTAAAATCTGAGTGACTATGGCCAAGATACCAGGGACATCCTTTCTCCATGCATGTCAGGAGCCATTATGAGACACTGAAGAAGTCAGTAGCTGATAGCCACAAAGCAGCAGCTGAGACTGCTTAAACAAGGGTTCAAGGAAGCAGGGTGTTGAGTTAAACATTACTGACCCTGGAGGGGAGGTTTGCTTCCTAAAGAAATCCTTTTAAGACAGTGGAATGTTTATAGCCCAGAAAGCAAGGATGTTTGTACCCTGAGGGAAGGATGTTTAGGAACTTATGTAAATACCAGCATTCCTTTGGTATGTACTCTGTGCTTGCTATTGTGTTCAAAAAGATATATAGAGGCTATGCTAAATAAACTCGAGCCTGCAGCAGTGGCTGTATGCCCTCCTGAAATTTCTTTCCTGTCTTCTTTTTTCCTTAGGCTTCACCCCCTCTTTCAGGTGCTGTTCCACTTTAGCCGGCTGGCTCCAGCACATGCAGCACTGTCTTATAGGGTGAACGTCTACCCCAGTTGCAGCAGACATAGAACACTGTGTCCCTCATTGCCTTCATTCCAGCATGTGAGTAGAGCTGAGATTTTATGAAGTGAGGGACAAGCTATAAAAAACAGACTACTGCCCCTCCCCAATATCTTGTCTGTAAAGTAGTGCTATTACTCTGAGAGAACAACATGGTCTCTGTCCCTATCTCTGGAGCAGTGACACAGAAATTTTCTCCAGACAGTAAATAGCTGGCTTTGTGAACAGACAACTCCAAACACCATCACACTTTCTAACACACGTATAATGGAATCCCAGAAGAATCGCTTCTTGGCCTGTTGGCTAATATCAAGTGTAGCATGAAGCCCCAGAATAAAAAAAAGTTAAAAGAAGATTTAAAAATTTTTAAAAAAATGATCGAGCACTTTCAAAAAATAGTAACAGACATTAAAAACCAGATTCAAATGTACTCAGAGAAACACGAAGCAGAATGAACAAACAAAAAATCCAAAAAAATATGTCAAATTTAAAGTGCAAATCACAGAAACAAAAGGCAGAAAATCTTGAATTCAGATGAGGGAAAACACATTATATACAGAAAAACAGGTATTAGAGCAGTTACTTTGCAAACTTTAGAGTGACATTTTTAATGTGTTGAATGAAAGCGAAAAATGCTGTCCACCCGAAATACAATATACATACTGCATATGGTGAAAGTATATTTATTATTTAAGTACTAATTTCAAAAGGAAAATTGTAACTTTATGGTGAAGAAACCTAGCAAACATCTCCTTGACCACGTGATCAAAGTTACCATCAACCAGTAATAGAACATGTGCCTATGATGTGCTGAGCACATCACCTTCATGGGATTCTGCCCCAAATGCATAACCTCATTCTAACTATTGGCAAACATCAGATAAATCCAAAGTATCTGACCAGTGACCAGTTCTCTTTATAAGTGTCAAGGTCATGAGAAATGCTTTTTTTTTTTTTTTTTTTTTTTGATATATCTTTCAGATGACTTAGTTTTCTTTCTGCCTTTCTTACTTTCAATCAAAACTAAAATTTCTTGGTGAGAAAATCTAATAACCATAGCCTTGCTAGGAGTCACCCTTGTGGCCAAGACATCAGGGTGATGATTGACCTACCAGAACTATAGAGATCAGTCAGGGCCCAAGATGTAGAGGAGAATGGGTATAAACAGAATAAAAACATACTCCCACTACTACCAAACATACGATTAGGACACATGTATTTGCTCTGCTACCTCACGCTTGTGCCTTCCACATGTACATTTGTTGTTATGTCCTTTGGTGAATAAAAAAAGACACTGCACTATGGAGCATTACATGTTAAACCTATTTGGCTGTGAATTTTGTAATATCTGATTTATCTGCATATTTTTAATTGGCTGCTAAGAAAACTGACTTAAAAATGAACCAATTTTCATGTTTAAGTACTTCAGGAAATAAAGGACAATTAAGTATAAGGAATGGTTTTAAGCACTTACAATCAAGGGAAGTGATAAAGTACACATATAATCATAATATGTTTTTTGATTTTTATTTTTAAAATGTCTTTGTGGATAGTCAAATTCACCAAATTTTGAAAAGTGATCATTTTGCTGAAAAGATAAAGTGCCTCATACAGTATATAATAAACTCTGTTATTAAAATATCTTCAGCCACTTTGACATGTTTTTTGCCTCCCCTTCTCTTCCCTCTTTCTTATTAGTTTGGTAAACACACACTAACTACAACAACAAAGACACACAAGAAAATAAGAAATCATTCTTTCAGACTATTTGTGAAAATCAATTCAACTCTCACAGGTGTCTTCCCAGGTACTCAGAATTTATCTTTTTTCAGTATAGCCAATGACTTTTCAGTGTATTTTGGTAAGAATAGTTTATATAATGGAGTATATAAGCTTCTCTTTTATCTACCGGTATAGAAAATAGAAACGATAGATGTCAAAAAATGAATATTAATAGTTAGGGTATAAATTTTTAAATTATGTGTAAAATTTCTGAATACTTTAGAAAATTTACTTTCAACTTCTGAGATCTAAGTTCATGGTATGAACACCCAATAATAATAAACTAGGCCTGGTACAGATTTTTTCTCCTGACATTTACCTTATCCACTCAGAATGATTCAAGGGAATTAAAGGAATATAATCAATACAGTCAAGTGTACAAAATCAGAATAATAAAAGTAAATTAGACAGATTCTGTGAACTACAGTAAATCCTTAATGTTGTCGATAGGTCCTTGGAAACTGTGACTTTAAGTAAAATGATGAATAATAAAATGATTTTACCATAGACAAATTGATATAAACAAGAGTTAATTTCCTATAACATATTTCTGGTCACAAAAATATCACCAAACTTCTAAATAAAGACCCAAAACACTTTTAATATTAAACATTGAAATAAATGGGAGCCATACATATATTTAAGAAAGAAAGATAATTGTTTTTCAAACCAATTATTCCATTCAAGGTTCAGGGTGACTGGAGCCTCTCCTGGCAGTACAGGGCATAAGGTGGGACTCCGCCCTGGACAGGACACCCCTCCATCGCAGGGCTACTCACTCACACACAGACACACAGACTGAGCAAATTTAGACACAGCAATGCATATCTTTGGGATGTGGGATGATAATGGAACACCTGGAGAAAATCCACGCAGACAGTAGCTCTTGCTGAAATCAATCTTTTCCTCAATACTATAACCAAATGGTGCAAATGAGTTAAACAAAACAACATTATTTGAAGACCTGTTGTCAACTTCTAGGTTTTTTGTTTGCTTGTTTGTGTTCGTTATTTGTTTGTTGTTGTTAAAGGTGAAGCTAGACATGTTTAACAAAGTTATGTGGGAGTTTTATGTTTGGGTATCAGGCACTAGAACAGCTAATAATCAGTATAACATTGCTGTAGCATGTGTGTGTTATCCAGAATTTTTATCTTTCTCGAGAATCTTGAGGGTAAGAGAGATGATTAACAAAGTTGAATTTGGCATTTCTGAGTAAACTAATGAAATTATATATCATAGCAATCTAAGGACCACAAAAATCCTCAACAAAATATTTTGAGTTAACATTATGATTAAATTTAACAGTATGCCGATCCTCGGAATACTTAATGCATTCAAGAGTAAGCAATCCAAATATCAGTGCAGCTTCTTATATTCATAATAATAATAGAAGATAACTATTATTAATGTTCCCTTTACTTTTATGACTGTATTTTAAATAAACTGATCAATTCAAATTCACTTTAATTTTCTGCCAATAGGGATACTAAGGGAAGGGAGTCTGAAAGATATTTCTTATGTGTAAGAAAACCAAATATCCTAATTATGATTTCTCAACTGGTAGAAAGTAAGCCTGCATCAAGGAAAGTAAACTTTTGTCCTGAATGTTTCCAAATTGAAAACACCAAGGTGAGATTTTTCTGAAAATAATAGCTTTATAAACATTTCAAACATCTTACAAGTTATTTTACAGATGATAGATATGCATGTCTCTTATTTAACACAAGGCACTGCTTAAGTCATTTTCCCCCTTTTTAGCTCCACAACAATAAATTAAAAGATAATAAATAAAATGTAATTTTTATATTATAGTTTATATTATAGTTTCCTATTTTGTAATTTGTTCCTCCTACTGTTGATTTCCCCCCAAAAGCCATTTAATGTTTACAGGAAATTTAATATAGTGTTTTCTCAGAAAGTAAAATGGTTTTAATAGCCGTTGTTTAATATGCTTTTGATATGTACATCTGGTTTAGCATTTTCTATCTGAAGTCAAAATGACCTTAACTTAAAGATTGTTATTGCCTGTGTTCTATTACAATTTTCAGATAGAAAAAATAAACAAATGAAAACAACCTAAGGAATTACCGTGGCTGAATTCAAAACATATTAAAATAGAAAGTGATGAAAGAATCAAATTATATTTAGCCATAGCTAGATATAATGTGAACATCTACAATGCTTTAGCAATGGAATCTGAAATAATGAAGTACTATTCACTTCTCCCCCAGAATGTTTTTGAAAAACCTAGTACTTTAAGATCTGATTCATGACATAACAGTTTTCAAGCTACTGAGTCAAGGGAGCTCAATCTTATTGATTCCGTTAATAAGAAAGGAATACTATGCTCATACTAACCTAATAAAGAGTTTATGAGCAAGATTAGAACACCTAACTGAGGAACCTATATGCCAATGAATAAAATAATATATCTATTTAAGTAAATGGTTGGTATGCACTATATATAAATGAGCAAATTTCTTTTTTCTGTGAAAATTAAAGTTTAACACTAACATTTTTTTTTAGTTTGATAGATCCCATTGGCTAGTATAAAAAAGAATAACACTGAATTATTGCCCTCAAATGCTTAGAATGTACAGAAACAAAAGAAATTGAATATTCATAAATATCTTGGATATGATCTTATTAAATCTTTACCAGGAAACTTAAATATGAAATGAGAAATAGGAAAAAGTAGAGGATAATTTCCAGACATCCGGCTTTGATAATTTTATTTACCTGAAAAAAAAAGTGAACCAGATATAAAAGATATTGAGGTCATTTTTGAACATGCTGATGACTAAAACACATCCAAGCAGAAGTAACCAGCAACTGGAAGAGGGACAAAACTTTAATGAAGCTTAATATATAGTTTTAAATAATCTTAATTGATTATATTCATAATTTTACATATGTTGAAAAATTCAACATTTATGTGATGGAAATTTGTATGTACTAAGGAAGGAATTTGATTAAAGAAAAAGAAGTGTACAGTTATGGATATAACATGGTCTTAATGATTAAAAATCAAATATATTTGTAATGTTTATTTAATCATTTTAAGAAAAAAAAGTCTTAAATTTCTACATATTCATGTGAAATATTTGTAGATACATTTATCTTAGTTCTTTTGTTTGTTGGTAAAGGGTGACTTAGAAAAATTTTGACAAACATGCAACATAAGATATAATCTTGTGAAAGATCTCCCTGCTAGAAGTTTCCACCTCTGATTCACAGACACACACAAACAGTTATCTATGTACACATATGAAGTAATTATATGGTATAGTGTATAATATATAATGTTGTGTCTATATCTCTATCTATCCATCTATCAACTACTTTGCCGTTTTTTAAAAAGCAGGAGCACCAATAAATAGGGCACAGCTTAGCAAATAAAATTTTCATTTCTATTTTAATAAGAATTTTTATTTGTATCAATTTTTTAAAAACTCCTTTAATTAATAATCTTTACTAGTAGTTATATTTTGCTTTAATATATAGAACATAGAGAAATTTTATGATTTAAAATATTTCACAAATGTAAAAGAGCATGTAAAAAAGTCATTTTTCCAAAGGCAAAGGTTTTTTTTTTACTTTGAACAAGGTGTTCTGCCTTAATGAAGACAAGTGCCTCCATCCCTGTAATCAATTTGCATAGGAGTCTTTCTTTCAAGTTTATAATTACTTCTTTATGGTGTGTGTGTGTGTGTGTGTGTGTGTGTGTGTGTGTGTCATGTGTGTGTTTGCATATGCACACACATGTCTATCTCTCTGTATGGATATTGTGAGACAAATTAAATGGCATCTAGAACATATAATGAATTGTTATATATACATGCATGTATACAAACATGTAACCTGCACTTTTTCTAAACATCTAATAAATTCACACATTTATATTCTTATTTAGCATGTATCTCATTAGAATGTAATGCCTTTCTACCTGTAGGTGTCCTTAATTTAAGACAACCTTGAGGCTGACAGAGAACAAAAGAGAGTAGGAAAGGAGTGCATAAAAGGAAGGGGAGTTATCTTACCAGAATATTGGGGAGGCTGGGTTGCTAGGAATCATGCCTTAATCTACTTTGCATAATTGGCATGAGGTCACTAATGCCTTGCCACCATGAATGTAGTAGCCAGAAGCTCCAGTAGTGTCTATATTTCTGCCATGAACATAATCTTCAGCAGCTGCTATTGCCACTAGCAACAAAGCTGCTCTGCATCATAAATACAATCTTGCAAACACTGAAGTCTCCAAAATTGGAATGCTTCTGTTTCCACCTTCCTACTGTACTGTTCCTGTTTCTTCACATTGCTCAAAGGCATATGATTAGTAGAATCTCCATCACCTGTTAGTTCCTGCCAAGTTGCAAGAAGCCTGAGGAAGCAAATGTTCTAGTTGCTATAGAATGATATTCAAAAAGCACTGGGCAGTGACAAGCACGAATGATACTGGTTTGCTCTGTTAATAACAGGCGGGAGATGAGTACCTAACCCATTACAGGTTGGAAAATGACTCAGCTGCCTGGTAAGTGATGGAAAAATACTTGGTCAACATCATCTACTGCAGTTATTGGGCTGCAGACCACATATTCAGTGACACCATAATTAAGAGGAAGTAGTGTAAAACAAAACAACAAATTGAGCAAAAATTTACTATGTTAGTATGCTTTCACTAATTTTGTGCAGCTGTCAGTAAAGTCCTAGAAGAGAATGAACTGAAACTAGAATTAACCCGACTGTCACAAGAGATGAAAGTGAATAAAATCAGCTTAGCTAAGAGAGGCACTCTCTGCTTATAGCCTGAAATCAAACTTGTCTGAGAGCTCCCAAGCTCAGAGCCTTGACAGATTGGAAAAAGCCATATGCTTCTGTATATACTGGTTCTATTAGAGATAGAGAATGTCAAGTGGCAGCTTTAACGATATATACAACTGAGATCCCAAACTTTTCTAAGCATCATTCATTAAGGTTATTCTGCCAAATGAAATAGTGGAAAGAAATCACAAAACTATTGTTTATGCGGAAAAGTAAAAAGGTGTGGTCAAGGCAGTGGCCGTTAACCTACTGTCTGTCTAACAGACAGAACACAGAGCTCAGTAAATGAAATACTGTAACCTTCAGACTTAAAAAACTATGTTGATGTAAGGTTCTAGCTGTACTTTGAAGCACATACACATGATTGCAAGCTAGTTTATCTTTGAAAGTTTTGAAGTAACTTTTGTTTATGTGAAACCTCAAGTTTGGTTTGTAACTGCCTATAATTAATTATTCATTCAATCTCTAAAGCAGTTTATAATGAACCCAATTTTCACCAGCTTAAAATGGACTGCTAAATCTATGCAGCCTGCTGGAAAAGTATCCTTCCCAATGAACCACTCTACAGTGGCAAAAAGTTGTAATGGATCAGTAGTATTCTTCCAAAAGCAAAACTAGGGCTTTCATATCAGCTTAAAAGTGCATATTTTCCACAAAATCACATCAGCTAACATTGGTTTGTGCTATAGATGAGTGATTATTTGACTCATTTGGAATGAAAGCCTTGTTTTCTCTTCCCTTGATGTCACTGTATATTATGTGATTTAGGTAAAGATAAATTATATTTTAGTTTGTGAATTATTAGAACATAAGAAACAATAGCCATATTTGATGGAGAGATTGCAGTTTCAAGCCAAATATAGTAACTGGATGAGACTTAGAGTCAGTCTTACCCACGAAGAAGATGATATGTTGTGTGTATTGTGGAAAAAAGATGGATGTGGTTAATGGATAGTTATAGAGGTGGGCTTTGGCCTGCACTTTTAGTAAGCTGACTAAACACCAAAATACAGATTCTCTACCAGCTACTGACCAACAAAGGATGTCCATGCAACAGAATCTGAGAGGATATGAAGCAGTTGGGCATCCTTAGGGGAAAGCATCAATTTTTAATTTTTAAAATGAAACATATTTTTTCTGTTTCTCACTTTTTCCTGGATGGAATGTGGTTGCCATCTTAAATATATGAAATTAAAAATATGAGTATCAAAGTTTACATGTTAAGGAAGGCACAGAGGGAGGAAAGGATTAGATTTAAAATAAATCTTTAATTTCAGCCATTGATAGGTTTCTTTTAATTGTAATTTAAAACATTTTTAATGGATACTGTCTGCTAAAATAATATGTTAGTTGTTTGACTATTTGTGCAATTTGTAGATAAAACATAAGAATGCACAACAGGATTTTGAAAACACAAAGAATCTCTATTAGCATAAAAGCTATCACAAAGAAAAAAAAATTGAACGAGTGTTAAGTAGTTTGAAAATCACAGATATCATCTCAGCTCTGAATCTATGGTCAAAGAAAATATCTATTTATATGACTAACTGTTATTTCACAGACTTTGAAATGTTAGGTTTTCATAAAATCACCTACACTTCTTATTTAAATGATTATTGATCATATATGGAAGCAGATAAGCCTAGGAATGAACCTTTTGCCAAGGACCACCAGTGATTTCAATGTAGATTGTTCATGGAACTCACTTTCTGTTGCTTCTGTGCTTTACAAAGAAATAATATTTTATTTGGAAAGAACACTTTGGAGCAAGACTATTTAAGCCTAAATTCTGGGTCTACCACTTGTGAGCTGTGTGGCCAGGAACAAATTATAAACATTTCTGTGTCTCGGGTCCTCATATATAAAATGCAAATATTCCTAGCTCTTACCTCATAGGACTGTTGCAAGGATTAAATGTAAGAAACATGCAAGAGTTCCTGGCATATGGTAAACATTATGTAAATATTAGCTATAATTATAAATTAGTCAAATCTATTATTGATTGAAGATAGAAAAAGGAATAGGTAGGTTTGATTCATGGAAGGCACCAATAAATTTTAAAATATCTGCATATTAAAAAAACACAAGAATTATTCAGGGCACAACACAATAATTAGCCTAATCATCAGTACTATAGTTTAGCTATTGTGTGAATGACAAAAAACAGGGAGAACAATCCAAGTCTAGCAAATGCTGAATTGCAATTTTGATGTGAAACTCACAGATAATTTAGAACACATATTTAACCATGATATTCAGGAGAGGACTTAATTTTAAATTATTTAGAGTTTTGATGATTTCATGAGAAAAGATTTTTTAATTACTGCCTACAACATTTATTATAATGGAAAAGTAAAATAGTATAAGTGCTTATCCAGTAATCAGAAAATTTAAATTTAAATAAAATTATCTGATCAACTCCAGGTTTGGAATAATAAATAAAAGGTTAGAGTAAAGAGACAGGAGAGACCCCAGATTTCTTGACAAATTTGGCTTTGCTTTTGACTTTGTCATACATTAAAGCCTGATTTTTCTTTCCTGGATATTTTTATTAATTCTTTTGAAATATTTCTTCATTCTTTTAAAACTGTCTTTGAAGATTTCACATGTGCAAGTCTTCGTGTGTGTGTGTGTGTGTGTGTGTGTGTGTGTGTGTGTGTGTGTGTGTGTGTTGTTTGGTGAAACATTTTAATGCATACTTTATCCTGACAGGCACCTGCATACAGCTTCACAAACTCAAGCCCTCTACTCTGTTGCAATAGCCCATTTCAGGCACCCTTTCACCATCACGAGAAACAGTGATGTGTCTGAAATAATGATTTAGAGAAGAAAACACACAGAGAAAATCAACAAAGATGAAATGTACATGACTATTTTTGAAAAAAGAAAAAGCTAGGTATTTATTATCTTCACAAAAACAAATCCTATCTATATACTGCACATAAAGTAAAATTGAAAAGACATATCGTGAGAAAAGTAAAAAAAAAAAAAGGAGTTAAAAAAGATTAAGTTTAATCTTGATGAAATTACTAAATTCAAGCAAAGAAAGAATCTTAAAAATTTATCCAGAAATAATAGATCATTCTCCAGAGAAATAAAGCCAGCCTCAGCTTTCTCCACAAGATTAGATGCCAGCAGATATTAGAACAAGAGCTAAGGAATGTTACAGGAAGGCTATAAAACTTTTAATCTTCACTCAGTCAAGGTGGTGTTCAGTGGTAAAGGTAAAAAAGGGAGTCTCAAAAATGAGAAAAAGAAGAAATAATTGAAACCTTTCTGAAAATCTAGTTGGATTCTTCCCTACTCACAGTTGGAGAATCAATGGTATATTAAAAAGGAAGAGTAAGTAAGGATGAACAGTGTCAAGAAGGGCTTCATATAAATTGTTCTCTCTGATTTTCTATCTTCCTCATTTCTTTCCCCTTCCCCTTCTTACCTCCTCCCCTTCTTTACCTCTTGCTCTTCCTCCATCTCTGCACGTTACTAAATATGCCTGCTATGAGTGATTCAGGGCAGACTGATAAAATACGACACTTGAAGAAATTGGTGGGGGACAAAAAAAGGCCTCTGAGGTAGCATAAGCTGACTAGGAACACAAAAATGCTCATGGCAAAACCTGAAGGAAATAGGGCAAAGAGCTAACATTTGATGAAACTGAACAATGGGCTTGGGAGTTCATTGTGTTTTCCCCCAACCTTGTCAATGCAGGTTCCGTTTATGCTTTGTTTGCCTCCCCGTATCTGTTTTCCCGCTCATCTGTTGTGTCCCTGGAGGGCAAGCTTCCTCCTGCAGGTGCCGGCACCCCCCTCCATTCCCCCAATTCTTTCTTGCTGGCTTAGGTTGGGTAAAGCAGGTAGGAAGCACTGCCAGAGATCAGAGGATAGAAAAGCCCGACTGAAATGTTTCTTTCCCACTCTCTGCTTCAGTGCCTCTTATCATTTTCATAGTTGCTTCCCTAAAGAACACAGTTCCAGGAAGACTCAAAAGCTGCAGCCCTAACTTGGAACTGGTGACACACTTTTTTCCCTTGTCCCTTCAGTTGTAGGGGTAAAAGCTTCCTACTGATTGCTGCTTCTCCTGGTGCATTATCATTCCTTGTTTGTTCTGTAATCCTTGCTCCTAGGTAGTGCCTTCATTAAAGTTTTTACATTTGAATCTGTAACAGTGCACTGTAACAATAATCACACCCCAGAAGTGGGAATCTCTGAATTATATTTAGGCTTAATGGGTGGTTACAAAGGCATTTCTAGGTGATTGGCAAGTGAGGTCATTTTGATTGACGCTTGGCTGCTATATAACTTTTTGCCTAGTGCGCATGTGTGTACCCAGAATTCTACTACCATTGGGGTATTCTTTGGGTGGTCTCTAGGTTGGGCCCCTATTCCTTTGTTCTGTACCTTATGTCTGACTAGCTACCTAATTAATCAATGATGTTAAATTATGTTGATTTCCAGAATGCTGATTAATTGTTTTGTTTTTAGTGACTAAACATATTTTTTAACAAAATTAATAAATTGAATATTAATAAACTACACTGAAGACCTAGTTGGTTGCTGTTTATGAATCTGTAGTGATTTCATACTGCACACATGATATCAGAGTGGTTACTCTTATTAAAATAAAATGTAAATGCTCCAAACTGGGAATACATAGGGAAATTAGCTAACTTCTTCTCAAGGTCAAATAGTTTTACAATTTATTTTTACTACAGTAAATATACAGTACTGAATCTAGATTCAGAAGGTCTAAATATAACAAGGTATCTGTGACTGATATAAAATAATGAGCAATCAGAAGCTAGGAAGAAACTTTAATTAAAAAATGACAACCATAATTTTTATTAGATTATTCAAGTTTTACATGCATAAAAGATTATCACTTTTTGGGGGGAACCTAAGGTCTAATGGTAAGGTAAATGGAATCTCTCTTTTTGGACTCCTTTTCTATCAGTAACACTATGTAGAATAAATCTATTTAAACATCACCTGAAAGGCAGACTCAGAAAAGTGACAAAAGGGTCTGGGGTGCCTCAGAATTGCTAACATAGCAAATCAAGAGAAAAAAAGCAGCCATCATTTCTGTTGTTATAGTGGTGGAATTTAGAGGATATTTGGTGTATAATCTCTGCAGGACAGATCAGCAAAACTGGAATTTCTTTCTCCAAAGCTGACTGATGCCTTATTTCCCCGCTCTGACACCAGCAGAAGGAATTCCCATTCTCATACTCCCCACTCTTTGTTACTCTCATTCTTCACTAACCAAAGAAAAAAGTTAGATGAAAGAGATCTACGAATTATGCCTGGTTTTGATGTATCTATTTGGGACTGTACCATTTTAGTTTGTTATTTATTTCTTCTCCCATTTTATGAAAGAATATGTTCCTTGTTCACAATTTTTATAATTTTGAATTTTTTTCTGATTTCAGGTAGAACAAAAATGTGCATAAGTTTTTTAAACTGTCAAAATGGGTTCAGAGTTTTTATATTTCTCAGAATGGCCCTAAGAATGAGTTTTGAATAGTATTAAAATGTTTAAGGTTAGAAAATAGAGTTTGATTTCAGTTAAGATTTAAAAATATATATTGATATTTTGCTATTCTTACAATTTCAAATTAATTGAAATTAACTTTGAACTGAATTTGTAATTATTTTTAAACAAACAATTCAGTGATTTTGAAGAAAAAAATAGTTTGGATAAGAGCCAACCATTTCAATTCACGTAACAACAAATAGTTTATATCTTACATTATATCTTACATTAAAGATGACTTGCAGTTACACTAATATATAATTTATTCTAGAATAGAAATTTTATTAAAGCACCATTAAACATTTTCTATGTATAATTTCATATCTGTAGAGTTGTGTAACTTATGAGAATTGACTTACATGGAGGAAATTGCATTTTAGCATTCATCTTGGTTGTTGTCCCATCATAGCTTGATTTACTTTGTAATTATTCCTTAACTGAAATGAATACATGATGAAAGCATCAGGGAATTACTAAATACCCAATGGTAGACTTTTTTTAATTAAAAAAATTGTAGTATGAAAACATCTAAACTGAATTTCAAAGCAATTTTATTTATTCCTGTAAATTATCTCCTTTTTGAAGAAAGATGCTTGGGGCAAAATTACAAAGATATAAGGGAAAATTTACTATGAATAGGTTTGTAAATGTAAGATCTTTGTGGAAACCATGAGAGCTCAGAGAAGAAAGCTGTGAATTTACTGTAGGGAGAACCAGTTAGTTCACATAAACATATAGGTTTGGTATTAATTATATTATTTATAAACAAGTGATGATTTAAAATTAGGTATTTATTATCAGAGAGATGGGCTAGAATAATATTAATAGTATTTTCTCATACAGCATACACGTGACTATTATGATTTAAATATATATGTCAAAATATATGAAATAAAAAGATGGATATTTCTATTTCAGAATAGTATATGTTTTCTTTTTTAATTCATGTTACAGTTTGAACTGAAATAATAGCTTAGTAATGGCTTACAATTTTTATTTTTGAAATGTCATGTATACAATTGTCTTTTATTTAATTCTCTAGGAATGTTAATTTTATTTAAATTATGTGAAAACCACTTCAAAAATACCAATTTTAATAGTATCATCAGCTTCATCAAAAAAAAAATTTTTGAGGATAAAAAGTTAAGAATAGAGAAATGTTAAGAATCACAAATGTCATGTTGTGCAACACACCAAGCAAACAATACGGTTTAATAATTAGTGAGTCACTGTTATATCTGCATTATTTTTTTTATTAATAAATTAATTTTCATTTTACAATTGCTTCACAACTCCCAAAGTGATTCAATCCTTAGGCATACTGCTTCTAACACCATGAACTTGTTTGGAAAGGGAAAAATCATTTTTATTTAAAATGGGATGAAATATATTTGCAAACAAATATGCTAAGTAGATATTAATGGTCAAAGAAACCATATGTGTGTATTTTTAAATTTCATAGTTCAATAGTCTTATTTGCTTAGAATAACATGTCAAACAACACATGAATTATATTGATAAATTTCTAAAATTTTATTTTGTTGTTAGAACTTTGAAATCAACACCTTTCTAAAATTGCCATTTGCTCATATATTTTCACTGTTTTGTTTTCTCTTTGAGGGAAATCCCATTTTATTGTTTTAAGTCTTTAAATGCTGAGCTGCAACTCTAGTGTAATAAAAAGAAGGAAACCATACAGAGAAAAGCTTATAGCTGCCGGCATTGTGAAGTGTTCCATTCTAACAAACTTGGTAATCTCTATGCTAAATTTATGAATGTTTTTAATTCTAGCATAAAATTATTGAAAACTATTCAGCAGTTAGCAAGTTTGGGGGGAAAAAAAAGACAAAGGATTAGGAATCATGATTCCTGAATTTTATTCCAGATTTTGCAACTTCAGTTGCTCAAACACTTTGGATATTAGCAACCTCATATATAAAATAAAGGGGAAGACAAAAGAAATCTCTAAATAATAAAAATTGTTATTCGTTATTTTTAACTTCAAAAGCATTGCATAAAAACATGCTATCATCATGCTAACATGGACAAAAAAACAATCTATGACTTTCCAAAACAGATACAGACTTTTCATAATTTAGATAACATAATAAAGAAAGGAATCACAAAAGGTGTTTAGTTCTTAGGGCCTTTAGGCTGTAGAAGAACTTATTTAATTACAGACAATATTACATCTATTATATGGATTTGAAAATATACTGAATCTGATCACTACTCATTCTAAGTCAAACAGTTTTTAAATGAAAAATATTTCAAAGAAAGAATAAATAAAATAATCCTGGATATGATAGCCAGCCTCCAAGATGGTCCCCAATGATCTTCACCTTATGTTATCCACCCTCTTACAAAATCCCCTCACATTATATAGGGCTGTTTAATGAATAGTTTATCGCAGATATGATGGTGCATAATTTCTGAAGCTAGGATATAAAAGACATTATGGTGCCTCTGTCTTGCTCTCTCTCATGGGTTACTTACCCTGAGGGAAGCCAGTAGCCAGCTACAACATGAGGACACACAAGCAGCTCTCTGGAGAAGACTATGTGGAAAGTAACTCAGGACTCTGAACAGTAGCCCCTTGGAAGTAAATGACTTCAGATGACTAACAACCTTAGCAGCCATCTTGACTTAATTTCATGAGAGAACTTGGGTCAGAACTTCCCAACAAAACAGCTTCAGAATTCCTTACCCACAGAAACTGTAAAACAATGAATGTTTATTGTTACTTTATGCTATTAGCTTTCCCACAGGAACTTAGCAACTGCAAAATAATAAATATTTACTATGTTTTATGCTGCTGTGTTTTGGATAATTTGTTTCACAGTAATAGATAACAAATGTGTTGATTATAGTATTGCTGAGGTTGCATTTCCTCAAATTTTTAAGAAACATGAGAGGAGGCTAAGGAGAAATACAATTATTGTTGCCTTCTTGATTACTTTATATCTGCAAAGTAGAAGAACTGAAACAATTATGAGGATAATATAAGCCTGAATTATTTGAATTTTTCAAAATAGAAACTTTAGGCAATAAATTCTTAATTTACTCTCTTTTTTACTCACTTCATACTCCATCAACGATGATCATTTAATTACTCTATTCACTGTGGCCAATCTGTCAATATATTCAATTTACCATTTTATTCTTAGTACCTTGGCTAACACTATTCTTCAGTAGGGTTTAACCACTATGGACCCGAGGACATATTCCCTCTGACTCACTGTTGCATTCCAAACAAGTACAGTATCAGGAATATAGATTTATATTTAATAAATATTCATTAAATTAATAAGTGAATGGAAGGTAAAATTATATTCTTATTAAAGAGAAAAAAAAACAATTGAATAAATAAAAGAAAACCCTCAGAATATTTTCTCTAGATATATCTGACCTCTGAGAGAGAAAGAGGAAAAAAAAAGTTTTAAGAATAAAATAAAGGCTATTTTATGGACAGGGATAGTTTAGTTGAAGAGAAATCATTAACTGCTGATATCTAGGCATTCATTTGTCTCTACTACAATTGAGAAAAAAATGATATTCTGGTTTTCTAACACCTGCATATAATTCATAGGTAGAATTTCTCTACAGATAATGACAGCTAGCTGAGCAAGAAAATTGGCAGTGCTTTCATAATATGTATGGAAAGATTCAGTTAATGTTATACTTTTGCTACTTGTCTTAGTTCAAGGAGAGTCCAAAATATATAGAATAGAGAAAAGTTGCTCCAGTTTCTCCTAGTTGTTTCTTTTTCATAAATTACCCTTTTTGTTATTTACAGATTCTTTATTCTTTTCTTATTTATAAATCATAACTGAATAACATTTTGATGATCTCATAAAATCATTATATTCCTGATAAAATGTTTATTCAGTTTATTTACATTTATCTTACCTAAAGGTCTTTATGTCTAATTTCACAAGAGTCTGTGGGAGCACAATCATGACAATTGTAGATAGATATGCTAGAGTACAGTATTAGCTATGAAAGTACAAATCATAATTTCCATTTTGCTGAGACAATCATGAAAATAACTTTGTATAAAATACAATTCAATCATCTCTCACTTACCCAGTAATATCAGAAAATAAGTCCTCTCTATGAAAGCATATATCTAAAAGAGTTATTAAAATAACTTTTAAAATTAACTTTCTAAATTAAAACTTGAAAAAAATATAGTGCACACTTCTTGCCATGTTAAAACAATTTTTAACAAACATAATCTAAATTTTGGTGAATTGCTTGATATAATGGATTTTTATAATTTTATTTTTTATATTTTGGTAAGATAATATAATAGACATCCTCTTGAGTAGGTATGTTGTATTATATTAAGGTACAATAACCCTCAAAGGAATCTCTATATCAAAAAATCTCCAATTTCTAGTCTCCATCATCTTTTGTTCTCTAATAGACCTATTTCCACTGTTCCTATTTTTTCCCCCCATTCTGAGTACTGTGTATAATTTCTGCCATTAGTTCCCATAGTCTATGAGTGTTACCAAAGATAACAACATAATCAAGTACTAGAAGGAAAATATATTTTGTGCCTAAAATGATCATACAAGCTATATTAGCTAGTTTGGAGATAAATCATTTCCTCTTATTTCAGAATTTAAAACATTCTAGAAAGTTATGATTATTTAAGGCCTTAGAACCTGATAAGTAAGGAATAACAAGTCTGAAATAGCTCAACATTATTGCATGCATCCATTCACAATTTATGTTGAGAATGTATTATGTACCAGGCAACAGTAAGGCACTTGAAATATATGAGGAACCAAAGAGAAAGTATGTGTTCTCACACATGAAGCTATACTTCTGTAAGGGAAGACAGAAAGTAAATAAATTATTTGGAGAAATATACAAGATATAAAGAGGATTAAGAGATCTAAATGTGTGTGTGTGTTCTGTGACATGAGCTGGTCAGGGAAGACCCAGACAGAATGACATAAGTAGAGACCCAAAGAAAGTGAAGGAGTGAAATGTATGTTTTAATTTTATATATTTTCTAAAAAAGTTTGGACAATTAATAATGAGCCTTACAAATGAAAATATAAATATATATAAATAATTTATACATATTTATGTATAGATATATATGTGTATACATGTGTGTGAGTAAGATTCTGTCCATAAATAAACACTTGAATTCTGAAAAAAAAAAAAATTAAATAAATAGAATTTGATGGAGCTCTGTAGTTGCCTCAATCATATTCAATTAGGAAACAAAATAGCATGGTCAAATAGTACTATGAGTTTTCAAATCATAGATCTAATTGTGAGACTCATTGTATATGTGGCTGAATGTTAATTTATGTCTCTGAGCTCAGGTCGCCCAGGTATAATGCAAAGTTGTTATGACCCGACATGCACCTGACAGTTGATTTTTACACACAATTCGTCCAAACTGAGGACATTTAAATCTAGATTTTCTGGGTCTCAGAATCTATATTTCCTTCCTCTAACAATATGCTTTATTTTTAGATATGTGGTTTGTTTATGTGTTCCCTGGGGACCCTGTCCCTCTCTGTGGCTCTTATCTTCCTACAGAGCAAACAGGGTGCCTTGGCTCCACCCTGCCTCTCTCTGGGGACAGGAGGGAGGATTGGAAACCTGAAAGCTCTCTTCTCTTGATACTCTATGAAGCCTATGTTTTTAACTAACACCGTGTGATATTGTAGAATTTGTCCTGAAACCTGTTGCGTGAGACATGAACCTCAGAAAGGAACCGCTTTGAATGCTAAGTACTGAACATGGTGCTTGGCACACAGTCAGTGCTTTCTCACTGGCATCTCTACCTTTTGAATAAATGCAGGGAGTTTATAGTAGATAATCTAAAGGTAAGTTTGCTTTATTTCTGCAGAAAGTACATAATGTTTGGTTATTTGAGATGTGCGAGCGTCTTTGTTTTCTTCTAAAAATAGAAACAGATTACTGTTGCTAATAAAAGACAAATGATTTTTTTTTCTCATGAGAAATATAAAGTATACAGTTAGAACCTGACGATGCTATTGTTCCATCTAAGCAATCTAAGTGTGTCATGACACCCATAGTTGCTTAGGCTCTGTTGCTAAGAGGTAGTCAAAGTCAAAGCCACGATTAAAGTAAAACTATTTCCAGCAACCATTGGGAAAAAAAACTCAGAATTTCATTTTTCTCACACTGGAACTGAAAGATTGAGAATTTTTTTTTCATTTATTTCATTTTATTTTATTTTGAGCAGAGAAAAATATAGGTAACATATATGTGCACTTTAAAAATGAACATCCATGCCCCTCCATCAACCTTGAGATAAAAAACTATACCAATATATTTGTGAAACCATATGTTCTTCCAGTGCAAAACATCCATTCTCTCAGCCTCCAAAGATAACTTCTATTTTTGTATTATCCCCTCCATGCTTTTCCTTGACATTAGTTACTTATCTCATATATTTTCCCCCCTTCTCCCTTGGTTCAGAGCCCTGATTTTATTGAAGATGACAATGCACTCATCTCACATACTGTATTTCCTAGCTTCCTTTGACCATAACTGTGACCTCTCAGATAAAAGATCTGAGTAAAAGTCATTGAGTGGGACTCTCAGGAGAACTCTTTTTCTATTGGCCCTTTTTTCTTCTTATTCTCTAAATTATTATATACAATGTGTTCTTAATGTATGAGCTTAAACAATCACCTTTGAACATAGAGGCAGTGTGAAGTAAGAAGCAGTATTAAATTTTATTTTTAGTGGAAACTTCATGCAATCCTTGGATTACTCACCTCTAGGCTTCTTTCACTTAAAAAATAAAATCCTAAATTACTTGAGCTAGTAAAATAAGGTCTTTATTAGTAGGAGTTTAACATAATTCCTAATTGATATTCCACATATATATCTATGCATAAAATACACATTCTTCTTTCCCATGAGTATATATAGTATATAGACTATTATGGCTTGTTTACTCCATATTGATATTTTAAGAGTCATTTAGTTCCTTAATTTCTACTGTGAGATTCTTTTGAGTGTATAAACAACTGTTTACTTATCTACTTTATTGCTGATGAAGATTTATTTTTGTTATAAATATGTTGTTAGGAGTAATCTTGTATATCTCCTGGATTGCTTATGAAATACTTTCTATAGTATATACTGTTATTGGAATTCTTGAGTCACTGAATATGTACTTTTTTTTGAAATACATTTAATAAAGAAAATTATTTTTCTACATACTTTTACTTATTTAAACTATGCCTAACAGTTAAAGAAGATCACATTTTAAATAAAGTTTGGTATTACATTTTTTTTTTAATTTTTGCCAGCCTAGGAGGTATGAAAATTTATCTCATGGTTATTTTGGTTGTCTCAATTTCTAGTGAGCGAGAGTATTTTTATCATATGTACTTATAAAATTGTGCTTCTATGAAATGACAGTATTATTTTTTCAATTTTCCTATTGAATCTTATTTTTTATTACCTTAAAATAATCATTGTATATTATAAAACAAATCTAATGTCAGTTGAGAATTATAAATATATCTGACATTTATACTATTTTCAGTATAACGTAGTTGGATACATCAATAGTCTGCTTTATGCTTTGTAGTTTGATTTTAT
This sequence comes from Eonycteris spelaea, assembly GCA_003508835.1. NCBI lineage: Eukaryota > Metazoa > Chordata > Mammalia > Chiroptera > Pteropodidae > Eonycteris > Eonycteris spelaea. Next base: position 5,890,289 of record PUFA01000104.1, read on the forward strand.
GTCTTGCTTAGGAATTATCCTCTAACCACATTTAGTGTAGGTCTATAATTAATCTAAAAACAAATTAATGTAAAGTGTCAGGAAAAGATCAAATTTGTTTTTTTAACTTATGGGTAATCAATTTTCCTAGCAACTTATCATGTATTGTAACTTTCCCCTACTGATCTGACATGCCAGCTACTTCATTAATTAGAATTTTCAGAGATTTTCCTGGGTCATTTTCTTGGGTCTTTGTTCTGAAAATTCATTTACTTAATTTTCTATTCCTGCACAATAGCATAATTTCTTAAATACTAGTCTCATAATTAGCATAAGCAATTATGGCAAATTCCCATTCCTTGTTCTTTCCAGAATGCCTTGATTATTTTTGACTTTTAGATCTTCACGTAAATTAAAGAGTCCGCTTATCAAAATCTTATTTATTAGATTGAAATTACATTGAATCTGTAGATGGATAGTAACATTTTTGTGATATTACATTTTCATTTTAAAATGTCAACCATTTATTTAGCACGTTTTTATCTTTCAAAACTTCTTAAAGATTTTCTTCATAAGATCATGAACATATTTCATATTTATTAGAGGTACTTTAAATTTTTGTTGCATTTGTAAAGTCTTGTAGCTTTGATTTGTTTTCTTTGCTGATACTTAAAATTGCATGCATGTACTGGTGCCTAAAATTGCAATGTTAAATAGAAAAAGTGGCATAATAATATTTCTTTTAACTGACCAAAGTAACTCTCCTTAGCATTTTACTACATTGAGTTAATGTCTACTGTAACTTTTTTGTAGTTATCTTTTCAAGTCAAGCAAGTTACATTTTATCTCCATTGTGCAAAGGTTTTTAAAAAGTTTGCTTTGAATATTTATTTCTATTTTCACTATTGAGATTGGCCTATGATATTCTTTTCTTTTTAGCTAGTATATCAGGTTCTGTTACCAAGGTTTCACTATTCTGACAAAACCAGTCATGCTGCGTTGGACATATTCATTCTTTGAATATTTGGTAAAAGCCAGATAAAAATCCTTGAGTTTTTTTCTTTCTTTTTTATGATACATGTAATATTTGTATTTTAAAAATTCATGAGAATAACCCCATAAAAGTCACTGTTATGTAAAATTTAAGTATAAATACACTTTATTATATCCATTTCTCTTCCTAAGTTAGCTTAAATCTTCAGCTTTGATATTATTCCCTACTCGGAAAACTGCGGTTATAGTCAACATCTCCATGCTGTCTTTCTTTCCACCGTCTTGAGCTGCCTACTGTGACGTGTAATCTGAGCCTTCCTGTCTTACCCGTGCACCCATGCCTCAGATATTTACTGGCTCTATTAAAAATGACTTGTGCTGTATAAACTCTAGGTAAGCAAATATCTATACTGTTTCAGGGACATCTATTTTGGTAGACTTTGTGAAAAATATCATAAGACAGGCTATGATGAAAGGACAATTAGAGTCTATCTATTGCATTATAAAAATCTGGCTTCATTTTATAAATAACATAATACATTTGTTAATAATTTAATTGATAAATGGCTCACCACAGCTTATAGCATCATTTCCAAAAAATATATTTAAATTTTACTGTCATTTTTAATACTTTAGTACTGGCATTTAGGCATTGAATTAAGTTATTGAGAAAGTATTTGGGGACTGAAAAGTCATGGCATTCTCAAAATGGAAACAGGTAGCAAGTTGTCTGATCTACATATCAGGAAATTCTACATAGTCAGCAAGTTTACTAATAATATCTACAATTTAAATTTCCAAATTGAACAGAGTGTTTTAATAGTCAGCAGCATATAAAATATTAAAGTGTTACTTTTCTTCACGGTTTAGGGTTTTAGAGCTCATTTTCATTGAATATAACTTTGATTAATAAAGGAATCCTGAATGTCGTTTGGAGAGAACTGTTTTTCCTCTGACATAATAAAACACTGACATAGGTTTGTATCTACTATACAAAGTATAAGTCCTTAAAAAAAACCTTTTATTTGCTTGTTTGTCCTTTTAGTCATGATCATGTTTCCTATTTAATGATGGAAGATAGCAAAAGAACCAGAACAGGGAGATATTGTGGTGATTAAGAGCACAAAGTATGGGGTCACACCATCTGGGCTAGAGTCCTGGCTCCAACATTACTATATGACAAAGTACCATGCCTCAGTCTCCCTCTACTTTTCTCTTCTTTTCTTTTTTTTTTTTCTTCCATTATAATTGATATTCAATTGACATTCAATATTATTTTATATTAAATTCAGGTATACATAGCACAGTGGTTAGACATTTATATAATTTATGAAGTGATCCCCTGATTAGTCCAGTACCAACTTGGCACTATACATAGTTATTACTATTATGACTATTAATATAGTCAATACTATTGACTATATTCTCAATGCTGTTATTTACATCCCTATGACTATTTGACCTCTATTTCTTGATCTGAAAATTTGGTTTTACTTATAGTGCTAACCTCAAAAATTCTATTGTGTGAATAATAACTCTGAGAACACTTAAAAATATTGGCATGACATATTCAAGTATTTTTCGCTCTTATTATTATGTGATTATTTTGCCATTGTTATTTCTACATTCATTGATACCAGAAAATTATAGATAAATCTTTATATGTTTAAATGATTGTAAGGGGATGAGATATTCTAAAATCATAAAAGAATAAAATGTTTAAAGCCTGTGTTGCATATACATTGATATCTTTGCTGGCTTTTCCCAGTAATTAAGAGTTCATGCTTTTAAGTCAGATTATTTGCATTTCAGTCCCAGCTATTTGCTTTCTAGAAATATATTCTAACATTTTATGATGAAATTTCATCCTTCCTGCGTTTCCTCATCTGTTAAATAATAATAATAGCAACAATCACATTGGTTGATTATGTGGATCTTAAAAATTAATGCATATAAATTATTTAGTGTCTAGCACACAGCAAGTGCTCGACATCCTAAAATCAATTCTTAATGTGTTTGTCTATTTATTCAATATTTAACTATGTCTCTATATGAATTTTAAAAGCTCTAAAAAATGAATAATAAAAATTTTACCCAGGAATATGGCCAAGTATAAGCATTTCTAATGTAATGTTTTACTTTAGATTAGGACTAATGATATATTAGAACTCTGCAAACAAGCTGATAGAAAATCTGCCTCACCAATCTTATTGGTTTAACATATTTTATTGCTAATCAATTGATGTACAATACGATTGGAAGTTATGGTGAGGGGAGTCTTCTCCATGAAATTATTAAGAGACCTATTTTCTTTTCTCTTGGATTGTCACCATCCTTTATATCCCCATCAAAGATTATATCAGAAGAGAAATGGATGGGGCAGAATTTAGTGTGGGATATATTTATAAGTCAGGCTTGGAGGTGGTTTATATCACTTTTTCTTACATTACATTGGCTAGAACTAGATACAACTAGACTGGGAAATATGCCCCTTTCTCTGTCCACAGCAGGAAAATAGACTAAATGCCATATGTTCATCACATTTCCTCTATTGTAAATATTAAAATTTTATATCAAACTTCATATCAAATTTTTCAGTTCATTTTTATCATCTAATATTGCTAAAGCATGTGAAGACTACTATATAAAAATAATCTAAAATCTGGATCAAAGAGAAGCGATAATGAATAAGTTAATGCAAATGTGAATCTCTAAATTATGTTAACAGCAAACTGTTTATTATCATAGTTTAGAGTTAGGAGTATAAACTAGTAATAAGAATTTCTGAAGCTTGGTTCCTGGAACTAACATTATATAATTCTGTAAATAAGCTAACGGGAAATCTGCTAGCAGCCATCATCCATTTTATATATTTTTAAGAGCTTTGGCAAGCAAGCGTTCCATAATGTTATCATTTAAAAAAATATATTGCCAAATATATTTTTCTCTGTAAGGGTGCCATATGCAAAATAAAATGATTGAAAAATTCACTAGTGAGTTTTTATAAAGCTAATTTTCACAGAATAATCAGTACCTGCCACATAAAACCAAGTATTACAATTTCTTTTCTAAACAGTTATATCAGGTTATGATATTTGTCCAGAGCATAAACAAGCCATAACTACAGTTTACTGTCAGACACTTAAAAAATAAATGTATATGAGTAAACTTATTTTCTCTAACTTTTACTTTCAAATGATAATTTTAATAACTTTATTGAGGTATGATTTATACATCATAACATTCTGGTATAGTTATTTTCAATTCAATAAATTTTAGTTATTTACAATTTAATAAATTTATAGAGTTTTACAACCACCATGGTCCACTTTTAAAGCATTTTCATCACCCCAAACAATTCTATTGAGACTTTTTGAAGCCAATCTCCACCCATCCCAACCCTAGGTAAATGCAGATCTCATTTCTGTTTCTTTAAATTTGTCAGTTCTAAAAAATTCATATAAATGAAGTTATATAATGTGAAGTATTTGATGCCTTTCTTCTTCCATAAGGATCTGGAGTTCCACCTACATTACATATAAATAGCTTATTATTATTTTTATTTCCATGTAGTATTCCATTGCATAGATATACCACCTTTGTTCATCTGCTCGTCAGTTGGGTTATTTCCACCTTTTGGCTATGAATAGTGCAATTATGATCACAGGCATACTAGGCTTCCAGTATATGTTTTTATTTTGCTTAGAGAGATTTGTAGGAGTAAAATTGCTGGATTATATGATAAACATTTACCTTTTTAAGAAACCAGCAAATTTCCAAAGAGATTGCATTATTTTCTTTTCTACCAACAATGTAGGAGGGTTCCAGTTTTTTGAAATCCTTATAATGTTTGGTATTATCTATCTTTTATATCATAGGCTTCTGTGTAATGAGATATTATTGTGATTTTAATTTACATTTTCCTAATGACTAGTGATTTTGAAAACATTTTCTAATTTTTAGTAATGTGTGTGTCTTCTGTGATGAAATGTTAATTTAAGTATTTTGCCCATTTTTAATTTTTTTATATTGTTGAGTAATAATATTTATTTAAATATTTAAATGTAGTTCTCTATTAAAAATACAATTTGCAAATACTTTATCCTATTTTGGGCTTCTTTTTAAATTCTGTTCAAAAATATTTTAATACATGCATATTTCTAGCTATCTCACAATATAAATATGTTGCCTTGTGATAAAAGAGTTAAATGTCTATTTTGTCCGATTTTTTCCTTTGAACATATAAATGAAGATTAATTTTGTACTTTGGATACATACATATATACTCAATTCTTCCACATGTAGTTGAGTTTGACATGAAACCTTAGATTTTTATGTCTCTCAAAAATTTCTAAACTTCCCCAAGAATTTATTAAATATAGATTTGCTGATAGCAGAGAGACAAGTTAAGGTCCAATGGTCAGATCTGTCTCAGAGATCTTGTTTTTAATGAATTCTTTCAATTTATGATTTTTCTGCCATTCCGCATATACTATTTCTATTTTCTGCCACAACAATTCATCAGTCTTTTTCTAAAGTCAACCAAATAAACAGATAAAAACATTGTATAAGACGCTCATGTAAGTTTTAAACATTGATTTTTTTCCATCACATCAATGATATTAAATTCAAATTTAACATTGATTATCTCTGTTCTTTAAAATCTATAGAATATTCATCTTCCTGGGAACTTTCCCAGGGCAGCTGCATACCAAACGTCTTCAGTTGCAGTGATATTTTCTCTTATCTCTATCTCCTCTAAACCATACATTTTCTTCATCTTTTATAATGTAAAACAGCTCAATTATCTTTTATTTCTTGGACTTATATATAGTAACCTGTTTCCTGAGGGCCTTACTATTCTAACAATCATAAGATGTACCTAAACTCTAAACAGTAACCTTTCTAAGAAGAATTCCAGAGCCAATAATTAAAATAACAAAGCTTAGACTTCTAGTTCCCACCAACGTGAGTAACCTCAAATCTTCTAGCTCCTCCTCAGAAATAAAATACCCTGGAAATAGCACAACAAACGAGTTTAGGAGGACTCTGAATGGTGGAAAGAAGAAAGTTAACTGGCTGGTAAACTTAGGGCATTAGGAACGACTTGGCAGTGAATTCTTAGTGTTCCTTATTCCATCTAGTATATCTCTGTCAGGATGCTGCAGAAGCCTTCAACCTGGAATTGCCAGGAAATACAGACAAATTAGATTCAAGAAGACACTGTTCTCCCTAGCTAAAAGTCCATGAAAGGGTGCCTTAACAGAACAAATCATTTTGGACTATGGTTACCCTAACTCTAATCAAACACTAATAGAAAAAAAAAAATGCACATGCACGTATACATATCTCCTCCCCACCCCCATCATCTTCCCCATGGTTTCTGGCAGAGATGCTCTGATTCATCTGCCTGGTGGTGTAAGGCCAACCAGAGAGCTATATTTTATTCAATTCCTCCCCAAGAAGAAGGAAGTGATACTCTAAATTACTTGCTGGACATTGTTGATACAGAGCTAATTTTCAATTGTCTGTAGGGTGAAACCAGCAGTTCTTCCATCTCCGGCTGGTGGATTCAGCAGTAAGCTGAGTCGCCATCCTTATTCAGACAGAAGCAGCTATCCTTAAGAGGTGGTACTAGGTAGGACAAGTAAAGGCATCATGTTGTCCTTTGGCCTTGGTGTTAGCCAAACCTGGTACAGGGCTGGATCTCCGCACTCACCCAGAGGCAATGTGAACAGGGCTGATTTACACTCTGGTCTCACAACCTCATGTCAGAGGGACCCTGCACTATGCTATATGCATTTGTTAAAAATCACAGAACTTTACAATATTAAGAGTAATCTTAGTGTGTGCAAACTAAAAAAAAATAATATAATAATTTAGTAGTGAGGAATCCCAGGATGACAGGATAGTATAAATATATTACTAATATGTGAAACAACCTCACTAAAGGGAGTGTTGGCAGGGGTGGGAGCAGGAGGTGAGGGTAGTTCCTGACCTAAGTAATGTAATAAATAAGTATAGTCTTAAAGACTTACATAATAAAAAAACAAAAGCAAGAAAACTGTACATAAGTACTGTACTCCATTTGATAAATGTTTATCATGGGGTATGGTAAACAATTCTGAAACCACTATTTGTATATACTGGAAGTGAACAATTAAAAAAATTGATGGCAAATAATGGGAACTAGGTTTTTCACTATTGAAGTGAGATTATAGATTAGAAAGTGGCATGGACTAGAATGATCTATGTGGCAATGGATTAGAATAATCCATTGTATAAACATTGAATTTAATATTGATACTGATGTTTATATCAGAATACATACATCTTTCCTTGCATCTAGATCTTGGTTTTCAATAACATTCTTTAAAAAAAATGAAATAGGGCTCTTTGGAGAAATTGTGAATTCTAGAACCAGGACAGGAAATACTTAAACTTGGAATTTTTCGTAGTATCAGAAAGTAAGGGGTTAACCGCAATCAGTCCCAATGACCAAAACTGGAACAATTTTAGCAAAAAATAAATAAAGCAACATTAGACTGTACCCGTAGGATAAGACAAATACCCATGAGTCGATACCGATGTAAACAAATGATTGAATGAATAACTAAATGGAAATGAATTTAAAATTATTTTTTTGTAGATATTCCACCTTTAAGGATGCATAGCATAACTCTCCACTAAGCCTTAAGTGTGGGCCAAATATCAGTGCCTGGCAGCATGTGATCTTCTTTAAAAATTTATTCATTGAATCAGCAATCTATTAGAAAACAATCAATCCCAGAAGTGCTGATAATATTTAATTATATTTTGTACTTAATAAAATATTACTTGAGTATCTTTCCCCTAACTTTTGAGTTTGATTGATTTTACTATAGATTTGGTTGGTGGAGAAGAAATTTTAATCACAGAAATTAAAAAAAAAAAAACACGTCAAAATTAACACTAGACTCCCTTTTCTTAACCACCTTTATCAGAATATTCTTTTCATCAGTGTTAATGTCATCATACAGGTCTATCTCATGCCATGCCTAGGGCTCCCATCCCACTTTTAATATTTCAGGTAAAAAAAATTTTCATTCTCTCATAGTGAATAATTTAACTATCTCCTTGGTTATTTTGTCATGCTTCTCAGAGAAACATATTTAAAAATTTTTTACCTTCTACCTAAAATATTAATCAATTTCCCTCTGAAAAAAATACCTCCATAATCCTCTCCCAGATGTTTGAGTAATACACATTCATATTCTGTGTGTGCGTGTGTGTGTGTGTGTGTGTGTGTAGTTTCTCTGCTTTAGCAGGCTATCTGAATATATGTATGTTACTCTATTTATTTGTCTGAGTGCTTTCTATTTGTCTGTCTCTGTATGTTTCTCATGGATATATCTCTACATCTATTGTCTTATTAGTCTACCTGCCTATTTTTTTGTCTGACTTTCATCTATTTCTGTATACCTACCTCTTAATGTATATATGTATGTATATATGGGTGTCTTTGAGTATAACTGTCTTTTGTCTATCATCTGTGTATCAGCTATCTATCTATCTATCAATCATCTATCATTCTACTATCTATCATTTATCTTCTGTGTATGTCTTCATATCTGTTGATCAATCTTGCTCCCTGTCTGATTTTCTTTCTATCTAATTATCTAGCTATAAGTGAATCATTAAGTCAAAATGTATGTAAATATATCATGTTTAGAACCAGTTACCAAATATTGATTTGCATAAATTTAACGAAATGTACTTATCTGTTTTATTGTTTATAAGCATTTAAGTTTTTTAATATCTAAAATAATTTAAATTGGACATCTTAGAATTCCACTCTGATGAATTAATCTTATAAAAGTATCTAGATTCATAAACATAATTTTAACACAGAAGAATATGCTCAGTTAAATATACAAATGATTCAAATTGTAAAGCATTAATTGATTTAGTAATCCCACCCCTGAGAAACAACCACTTTAAAGTTTCTCCATCTTTTTAATTCTTTGACATGACATTATTTTTAGAGAAGTTTCATTGAAGATTAAATGATGCTGTTACTTAAAAGAAGCAATACTTTATATACCTAAACATTACTTATGGGTATATATGGGGAATTATTCATTAAAGTTCAATAGTGATGTCAAGAAAAATTCAATTTCTAGGTGGAGGAAAATAGGCATAAGTTAAGCAAAATGCTACAGTCAACATAAATTTTATATCATTTGCAACATATTAACATTAAACATTCCCCAATATTTTTAGTTTATTCAAAGCTAAACCTTTAAACATCTCAATATTATTACTGGAAATTTCACAGAAAATGTAATGTTAAGTCCCTTACATTTTTATAGCTAAAATAAAGAATTATGAGCTTGATGCCAATTTAATTAGGCAAAGTAGTAAAATATTAAATTACATAACTAGAAGTGGATCAAAGAATGAATGCCATCTTCTAGAAAGACTATTAGTTATGTATAAAAGTTCTCTTGTCTGCCCTAAAGTATTTCACTACTTAAAAATAATGACCAAAATAAGGACATATTTTATATGCTTGTAAAAGTTGTTAATGATGAGACTTGATGACAAAATTAGGATAAAATTTAGATCTCTTTAATGTGAATTCTTGACTATTTATTCTCAAATATAATGGAAAAATTTTCAAAAGATATGGATATGAAAATAGATCAGCTTTCAAAATAATATATTAAATAATTTATAATTATTTATCACATACCTATTATGTACTAAACATTGATAGAGCAATAGCTTAATATGGTTACTAGAATAGGAATTATGGATTAAGTTATAGTCAATTTATTCACAATTAGTGGTATATAGATGAGATAACCTGCTTCAAGAAGGTTTTCAAAATTCTCTAAGATATGGAGATATCAACTCAAGTATTATATAAATTCAAGACATAGAAAAATAAAAGTGCTACTTTTAAATTAAAAACACAAGTGTATTGATTACAGGACTCCAGGGTTGAATTCTGTTCTTTGAGGGATCGTTAAAAGAATTAAGAGTGTTTACTCTGGAGAAATAAGATCTGGATTATAGGGAAATTTACTCTAAGAAAAGATGGACAGACTTGTTCTCAAGAAGATAATGGTCAACATAAAGTTTTGATAAATGGTGAAAATGTAGGTTTCATCAAAAGAACTGACTAAATCACTTTTTTCTTTAAAAACTAAATTAGCTTTCATTTGTAATATTTTGTTTTGTTTACTACTAATGAAATGTAATCTAAAATGTACTGTTTGAAAGTTAAGGGATAAATTGTCAGATTCTAATTTGTTCAAGATCCTGATCAGAATATAGTAAAAATGTTAAACATAAATGGATGTTGATTTAGTACAAACAGTATGCTGTTTTAAATTTTAAGAAAAATAATAAAATAAAAAAATAAGTTAAGGTCAATATCGATCTTTTTTTTCCATAAGTATATGACTGGTTAGATTATTTTAAAAGATATCCTGAGGGCAATAAAAAATGTTGGATTAACATACATTTTTAAATTTATAAGGTTTGTTAATCAATTGTATCTCCCTGGAAGTTTTTGATAACACACCAGTGAGTTTTTCCTTGCTCATACCTAAATCATCTCTCAAAATACTTATGCTGAATTTCAACTCTGTGCTTACTCGTCTCTCTAGACTGAGATGATTCAAGGCAGAGACCATAATTCATTATTAATTCCACAGTGTTTACAAACGTAGCATATTGTAAATGCCTGATAAATAATTTTGATGAGAAATAATGTTTTCATCCTCTTGTTATTTTTATACCATCTTTGAACATTATTACCTGCATTAAATCTATGCAAATTATTTTAATATTTTTCAGTGTATATGTAAAGTTATTTTAAAATAAAAATTATTATTGGGCGCTCTTTCAATCTTTCATATTGCTACACTTTATTTTACAATTAATGCTGTGGATGATGAAATAGACATCAAGAAAACTTAACACTAACACTTTTATTAGATATCTAATTTGACATTATTCTGTGGAATTTTTTTAAATTTTAACTTTTAATATATTCAGACTGAAATAGAATTTATAAGTACAGATGTGGATGAAAACTGTTGTCCTTTTTAAACAAATTTGAGATAATCAGTAAAAAGCTTTTATTTGTACTTTTTCTATGAAGGGAAGAGCACACACAAAAAAACTCATGTCGTTCTAGTCATGCTAAATCATTTAGGTACATATGTGTGTATGGGATATTTTGATTCAGAGTCCAATGGGTTTTACATTACATCTACTTATTCTTAGATACTAGAACACAGTAGTAATCAATATGTTATCAGAGAACTAAAGGTAAACTTAGTATGTGAACCCTGAGGGTCAATTATCAATATAGAACCAAAATGTGTTGAATATATATAGGGTGGCACTGATAATGTATTGTATTCCATTAAAAATAAGTAAAAATCTGCAAACTGCTTATATTGTAATTTATAGAGAAAATATTTTCATATCATACATTACTATAAAAGATTATGCAATTACTTTTAAATAAATGGTTTCATTTCAATCTATTATTAATAGTCTCATTGGAAGGCTAACTATTTAATAAAGGCAGATTTCTATTTTTGGACTAAAATAGAAATTTATGGAAACAAAGTTATATAATAATTAATATTTAAATATAATTATCATTAAAGCTAAAGGTAAAAGTAAGATAAAATAAGAAATATGAAACATTTGTATTTAAAAACAAGTTTATTTATCAAATAAATCAATGGCAGTTTGCAATTCTTCAGTTATTTTTTATCTTTTAGGATTATAAGAATTCAATTTAAAAGATGTAATTTTAATTTAAAATCAATTAAAATGTATTTGTAAGCATATAAGAACAAAAAACACATTCTAAGTTTTGTCAAAACTAAGTTGGTGTGTGTGTGTGTGTGTGTGTGTGTGTGTGTGTGTGTGTGGTGTGTGTGTGTGAACTTCTAACATATTAAAATCAAATTAAACCATAAATCATAATTAATGATATGTATTATGGATATTTTCTTAGTTCTTTTTGAAACAACAGGAAACATGTTAAGTGATAGAAATCATTGACTTTTATTTATAGTTTTATAGTATAAATAATATAATACACTGCAATTAAAGTTATTGCTATTTTTCCAGCAATATTAATATGAGACATATGGTTTTCTTGAGTTGTGACCAAAAATAGTTTCATTGAATTTAGTCAGTACATTTTAAATCATTTGCATATGAATAAAAAATTAAAATAATTAATGATATTTGAATTTTAAAATGCCCTTCAAGTTAATAAGAGTATAAAAATGAGCACTGTATAAAATTGATTCAAGGAAATAAATGTGTGTATTTATGAATGTAGTTTTCACTGAGTTGAAATTTCCCTTCTCATTACATCCCAGTGGTTCACATATGAAATATCTATAAATCTTACTTTTACCTATTAAAAAAATAAACACAATCTTATTATTAAGATGGTTTAAAGATATAATGCACATACCACTGTGGCAGTGAGTAACATGGTTCTCATTATTAAATTCCATTCCACTGTAAATAAAAATTTGAATATTTTTGGATAAAGCAAATCGTAAAACAAATCAGTATTAGCTGCAGGTCAGGTAGTTTTGAAGAATTTAGGGGTAAAATTCAGTGAAAGTTTATTTTTTTTGTAAAGATTTATGATGCTTGGAAATTCTTGAATAACTTTAGAAAAAATACTCCCACCCTAAAAATATCAAAGAAACAGTATGGTAAACATTATGAAACTATATAGATAAAAATTTAAAGGAAGACAAGTGTAAATGAAAGGACAATATGAAGAGATGGTAAAATTAGGTTTGTTTCCTTATTTTGGGAATATCGAAGTTTCATTTCAAATGCAAAGAACAATGTTAAGTTAGGATATTCCTTACAGAAAAAGAAGTAAAGTACTGGGAATAGTAAAGTCTTTCAATTTGTAACATTCATCCAAAGAGTAAAAACAGTGAGGAGTAGTGTGTGTGTGTGTGTGTGTGTGTGTGTGTGTGTGTGTGTGTGTGTGTGTGTGTGTGTATGTGTGTGTGTGTGTGTGTGTGTGTGAATCATCAAGATAACCTCTGTAAGACATTCTGTAGATCCCATGCAGGCCATTGTCAAAAATCAGTCTTGATAGTAGTCAGAGCACATATGGCATGATTACATGGTACAAGCAATTTGTCATCTACAATGTCATAGATGGTCTTTAGGCATTGGATCCACTTCCACACAGCTCTCTGCTGCTGCTGGCAACATCAAGAGAAAACCTTCTCTTGATCTATCTTAGCTTCATGGACACGGTTCTTCCCCAATCTGATTCCCTTATATGATGCTCCATAAACATTTTACATTATCTTCCCCCTTACCATTTTATGGAATACATCATCATAAAGCCTATATTATACTCATATTCTTTTTTATTTTTAGGTAATTTTCCAAAACAACAACAAAAACAGTATTTTAAAATAAGGGTTTGTTTTTGATGTGAGACTCAAGAGTCTTTTTAGTCATAAAGCTGAACATTAAATCAACTTTTTTCAAGCATTTTTGCTTTAATAATCACATTTTTTTCTACAATGTAAATATCTCTAAGTTGTTATAGAATTACATATAAGAAAATGACCAAAAGTAAAGCAAAAGCAATGAATATTTTAAGATACTATACTGTTTGTTATCTATGTGAACTTTTTGAGGTGTATAGCTAGGAGAATGGAATAAAAAAAATCATAATTTATAGTGTAAATTAACTGTTGACTACATTTAATTCTCTAGATTGCTTTGATATTCAAAGGTTGATCAGAAAATAATATAGTATCAATTATGCAAGCCAGCGCTGGATTCTTATATAATGACATATCCATAAAGGCTATATCAAGGGTTGGCATAGCATCTAACAGAATAGTGGAAGATATCTAAGAACCCTTACCCACCACAAACATTCTATAACATGTTCAGAGGAAATTATTCACATCAACTCTTAAAGTTGAGCCTAATTGGTTAAATATACGAAGTATAAATTAATCTTGATGGAACTTTAATGAACTCTTAAAAGACATATAAAACAAATGTAAAAGTGATACTAAAGATTTTTTCTCAAAGAATTTAATCTTTGAATTTGAGTGGAAAATGCTACAAAAGCATAATGATTTATTGCAAAATATAGCTTCTTGTTTTAAGGCATCATTTGACAGAACAATTTAAAAAATTATTTTGTATTTTCAATATGATATGAATATCCTTCAGTACAGAATGGTCACTTAGATTTAGTTTAAATATAAATAAAAATTGTATATACCTAAAATAGAATTTGAATTTGCCATGTTTGATTTGATACTGCTTTTTCACTTTTAGTAACAGGCACAGTCAAGAAATATGGTAAAGTATAAAATAAAAAAATGTTGTAAAATATTGATTTTCTTTATATAAAGTTAATTAAGATGTACCAAAAATTCATACATTTCTTTTTCTGATACTTTATGTGTATACAAGTTGATTATCAAATATATTTTACAGTTAAATTCAGTTAACCATTTGGGAGAGTGTACTGGAATGCTGAGGTATCTGCGTTCTCATGTTCACTGATGTATTGTTTACAATAGCCAAGATATAGAAACAATCCAAGCACCTATCAACAGATGAATGGGCTAAAGAAAATAAGGTGTATACATACAATGAATATTATTCAGCCTTAACAAAGAAGGAAATTCTGCCATTTGGGACAACATGGTTGAAGCTAGGAGGCATTATGCTAAGAGAAATAAGGCAGTCGGAAAAAAACAAATATTGCATGATTCCACTTATATGAGTTATCTAAAATAGTCAAACTAATAAAAGCAGAGACTGTAATAGTGAATGCCAGGGGCTGGCATTGAGAGAAATAGAAAGTTGTTGTTCAATGTGTGTAAAGTTTTGATGATATAAAATGAATAAATTCTGGAGATCTGTGAAGCATAGTGCCTATAGTTAACAACACAGTATTGTTCACTTCAAAACTTAGAAAGTGGCAATCATATTCATTATTACCATGTGCTTGCGCGCATGTGCGCGCACACACACACACACACACACACACACACATCAAAAACAAAAACAAAGGAACACTGGGAGATGTTGGATATGTCTATTACCTTGACTGTGGTGATGGTATCATGGATGTTTGCATGTGTTCAAACTTATCAAATTGTATACACTGAATATGTGTAGTTCTTTGTATATCTATTATATCTCGATAAAGCTATTTAAAATAGTTAATTAATGATAAAGTTTCTGAATTATCTATAAAGCTTTGGCTTTTAAAATATGTTACTCTTTCCATGACAAAATTTCATAATTCTTACAAAGTTTGAACTTAACCAGATCTGCTAAGTCCTCCATACACATTTATAAGATGTCACTATATTAAAAGCAATGCATAATAAAAATCACATTTGAAGAGCTCATGTTTTTTTTTTATCTGTCCTTAATCTTGGAGCCTAATTATAATTGATTTATACAATCTTTTAACTGAATTATAAGATACTTCTCCATTTTATATATACTGCATGAATGAGGGACTAGAACTTAAATGAGTGCAAGATCCTAGAGCTTGTGACTCCCACACTAGACTTGTCCTATACACCGCATTGTCTCTCATTAGCAGAGATCATAATAGTAAATTTGAAAAAGATTTAAAATTATGATAACATAAATAAGATGCCATTCTAAATAATATGTGAAACTGACAATATGTTGGTTATTTGTGGTATATAGGTATTTAAAAATTCCAATATTTTGGTTTTTAGATTAATATATTAGAATGAGATATTATTTACATGTGAGATGCTCAATATTCAAAAACTTGTGACTTGAGCAAATAGAGCCTTGGCAAATTCTCAAAGAGAGAGAGAGAGAGAGAGAGAGAGAGAGAGAGTGTGTGTGTGTGCGTATTTCTCCTGAATCTTTCTTAGCCATTATCATTTTTTTTATAATCTCAAGGAAGCTATTTTAACTTCAGTCATTGGAACTGAGTGTCAAGTTGGAAAGAGGTGAAAGGAGAAAGAAAAAGAGCTAAATATGACAGGTCTTCTCTCACAGGATAGAGGTAGATAAGCTAGGTAGATGGATGGATGGATGGATGGAATGGACAGACAGATGATAGACAATGATAGATGATAGATGACAGGTAGATGATGATGATGATGATAGGTAGATAGATAGATAGATGATAAATAAATAGAAAGATGATAAATTCACACATGCAAGTACATACTTATACACATATATACACACAAAATACATATGTGTTGATATGTATGGATATATGTATTTACATATATGTTAACAGAGACTTCTGCAAATATTTAATTGGCCAGAACTGTGTCATATGTTGCACCAACAGTAACTAGGAATAAAGGAAGCAATTTGAGGGAGGAACAAAATTTAGTTTTTCTTACTGAGGAAAAAGGAGGAAATAAATATGGGCAAGAAATGTGAAACAACTATCAAGTGTTACAGAATGCAGATATGAATTTTTCATATATGTAATACTATAAGTAGTGAGTACCCTGAAAAATAATAATATTAACTCAATATGTAGTTGAACATAATTGAACATAATTGGTCTTATTATATTTAAGCATTATCATAGGGATCTAATTACGCCTTAAAATGTTGTAAGGAAATGGCAGTTCTGCATTATGCATTAGGAGGAAAGCACAGAATACATCTCTTACCCCACTTCTAAAAACCCTGAACAAGTTTCTGAGATTATGCAATAGACTAGGAAATTGACAGGATTCAGAGAACTCCAAAATAGGTGCTGTTATAGAAAGGCTTTTACTAGGGACGTCAAATTGCCTTTGATTCCTTTATCTTTCACCTTGAGTTTATAGCTAAACCCTATTTATTTAACTTTCACAATATTGCCTGAATTTTTGTCTTTTCTCTCTTCTTATTACCGATGTCCTATTTTCTTTCTCTGTTTCCAACTCGACAGATATTTTATAAACTGATAATCTCCAGTACATCAATAAATGTGCCATAATAAAAGCCTCAGGACTCAATTGTATAGGTCTCTTTACTGCAAGATTTCCTAGTTTTTCATTTTACTAACAATCCTTCAGAATGTCTGAGAGAAGGATATAGGATTTCTCAAATATACAAATATATGCTGTCATATATCGCAGAACACAAAATATCCCCTATAACAGCATTTTAGGAGGAAAAAAATACACCGAATTAAATAATATGAAGAACTTCACACATTATTTCTCCTTTCCTTTCTCTTTTCTATCCATCATCCACACTGATAATTAAATTGTTTTTTTCAGCTCATATATTTAATTATGTTGCATATTTTTCTAAAACTGTCAGTGGCCTGTTATCACATTCAGAATATGGTACTTGAGGTAATGCAAAATGACCTTAATCTATATTTCAGCTCTTTCTTTGGTCAGTCCTATCTTCTTCTAATGGAATACTAAGCAAAACCAAACTGTCCACTGACCCTGAACATGGTATACTCTTTCACACTTCTGTGCTTTGTCGGTCTCTCTGTCTATAATTTATCTTTTGACCTACTAATCCTTATATCAAAGACATTTAATACAAAATTTAAAAAATTGTTATTTAATCTCAAAATTCCCAAAGCATCTTTTACTGTGTGCTTTCACAGCATATTGTTTATATCATAAAGATAAATTATCACATTTCAAATTTATTTTGGTTACATATGCATACGATTTCTTTTTTAAGTTGCAAAATCTTGGGTGTAAGATCTATGTCTTACTTAGTTGTATATTCTTATTCTCCACATAACATAGTGTAATAGTTAATAGAAATATGTATTTTGAAACTATCAAATTTAATTCAGGATCACTAATGTGAAACCCCTTGCCTTCCTCCACTTCGCAATTAAAAAGAATATAAAGGCATTAGCAATTTATTTTCCATCCTTCATGTGCCAAAAGCAGAACAATTCTTCAAAACTAGTAGGGAGAATGAGATAGGTTTCACTCTCATGGAATCTGGGTTCTGAAGGATTCCCATTTATTCAAAGTCCATATTATATTTTATAATTATAATAACTTTATAGTCTAAAAATTATTTCAGATATGCAATGTAATGTGATAAAAGAACTTACTTCGAAAATTAAGTATTTTTATACATGTGCCTTCTTATGTTTTTTATTGCCTAAGTTGTAAAATGATATTGTTTTTCTTATTGAAAACTAAATAATAAATTGCCTGCTTATTAATAACTCATCTGTGATATAATTTTAATAATTAGAATTTTAAAATATATGCACTAAGTTTTGCTCTTAATTTGAGGAAATCAAAAAATAGAAGTCTATCTTTTTGTTTTATTTGCAACGTTATATACAAAAAGATAATATTCATTCATAATATTTGAAAATCCGTCTTAGGTATTTCTCACTGATATACAACATTGAACATATTGCCTGGCTTATAACAAGGGCTCTTACTTGTAAATATTTTGGAATATATGGAATAAATATTTAAAAACAACAACATATACTGTGGCCTCACAAGACTCAAATGCAAATACTTTCAGATCTCCATTTATTCAAATATCTGTGTTGTTAAAATTGTTCTCCATAACTTTTTATAAAGGTAGTGTTTTTAACACTAAGATTCTAAACTCTTTGGAATATTATCTGCATTGCTGCAGGGTGAAAGTAGAATATCTTAATACAGAGAAAGAAGTGTACTTGCCTTACACATGCTTCAAATCACATAGTTGACAGCTTCGATCAACAGCTCAGAATATTCAAACTAGCTTGTGTTTATAGATATCATCTTATACCACTACTACTTTGGAATATTTCAAAGTAACCATGCTTTTTATTTCCCCTTTTACATTTTATTTCTTGTACTTTGGGTGCTAAGCCTGTCTTCTATTACTAAAGATTTAATGCACAAATCAATCACAGAGTACTAATAAGAAATGGATCTCAAAAACCTTATCATTGGTATCCTAGAGGGACTGAGTGTATTTTATTTCCAATCTTATAAAATAAACGTATCTGACTAAGCTTGAATCCTCATTTGTTTCAAATATTAAAATTTATTCTGTCAGGGATTATAGATTCAACTCTTGAAAAAATAAACATATGCATAGTGGAAAAGTTAGTGTCTAATGTTTCATATGATAGATATAAATTTTGTGATTTTTTATATTTATTTAATATTTATCTGGACTATTACTGTGTGATAATTAATAATTAGTTATAAAAATAAAGAAAATTTCCACTGAAAGGAATGACTTTAACAAATAACCTGGGTTGTGCTATATGATATATTTAGAAAATTTTTTATAAGAATTCATGAGTTCTCATTAAATAATTTTAATATAGTTATGTAAGTATGTGTACATGTGCATATGATTGTACTTAAAGAGATGAATAGGCATAAAAAACACCATTGACTTCTGAATATTTATTTGTAACCTGCTACTTTACTGAATTTGTTGATCTGTTCTAACAGTTTTTCGGTGGAATGTTTAGGCTTCTCTATATATAGTATCATGTCATCGGCAAATAACGAGAGTTTTACTTCTTCTTTTCCAATTCAGATACCTTTAATTTCTCTTTCTTGTCTTATTGCTGTGGCTAAGATTCCAATACAATGTTGAAGAGGAGTGGTGAAAGTAGGCATCCTTGTCTTGCTCCTGATCTTAAAGAAAATGCTTTTAGCCTTTCCCCATTGAGTGTGATGTTAGCTGTAAATTTGTCATCTAGGGCCTTTATTATGCAAAAAATGAAAAAGAAAAGAAAAGAAACTGAACCATCTTCTTACATGGTATACAAGAATAGACTCAAAATGGATTAAAGACGTAAATGTAAGACCCAAAACTATAAACCTTCTAGAAGAAAACATAGGTAGTAAACTCTCTGATATTACTAATAGGAATTTCTTTTTAGATATATCTCCCCGGCAAGGGAAGCAAATGAAAAAATAAACAGATGGGACTACATCAAACTAAAACGTTTTTATACAGCAAAAGAAAACATCAACAAAACAAAAAGACAACTGACTGATTAAGAGAAGATATTCGCTAATGATACATCTGAAAAGCGGTTAATATCCAAAATATATAAAGAACTCATAAAACCCAGCAACACAAAACAAACAAACCAATTAAAAAATGGTGTAAAAGATCTGAACGGATACTTCTCCAAAGAGGAAATACAGATGGCTAATAGGCATATGAAAAGATGCTCAAGATCACTAATCATCAGTGAAATGCAAACTAAAACTACGATGAGATATAACCTCACACCTGTCAGAACAGCCATCAGCAATAAATCAAAGAACAAAAATGTTGGCAAGAATGCAGAGAAAAGGGGACCTTTATATACTGTTGGTGGGATTGCAAACTGGCATGGAGTTTTCTCAAAAGATTAAAAGTGGATATACCTTTTGACCCAGCAATTGCTCTTATGGGTATTTATCCAAAGAAAACCAAAATAACAATTCATAAAGATCTATGCACCCCAATATTCATGGCAGCACAATTTATAATAGCCAAGATATGGAGGCAACCTAAATGCCCATCAACAGATGACTGTATAAAGAAGTCATGGTTCATTTATTTATACAATGGGATATTACACAGCCATTAAAAAAAAAATGAAATCCTACCATCTGCAATGACATGGATGGACCTAGAAGTTCTTATGCTGAGTGAAATAAGTCAGACAGAGGAAGATAAATATCGTATGATTCACTTATATGTGGAATCTAAGGAACAAAAAGAACAAACTAATCAGAAATAGACTCACATATATAGTGGACAATTTTATGATGAACAGGGGGAGGGTGGGATTAGAGAGGCTGAGACAATGGGGTGAAGGGTTAAAAAAATACAAATAGTAGTTGATAGATGGTCACGTGGATGGGGAGCATGGCATAGAAAATGTAGTTAGCATTAATGTAATGCCTGGGTGGAAAACCAGAGGAGAAAAAGAGCAATTAGGTGGATTCTTTTATAAACTACATAAATGTCTAACTAATGTACTGTATACTTGAAACAATTAAAATAAAAAAATTAAAAATTAAAAAGAATTAATAGGCTATTAAATATCAAATTACTTATGTATGCTATTTATATTTTTCTTCTGAAGTTCATAATTTAGGCAGCTCTTAACTTCTATAATACTATCACAGTGTTATGGCCTCTGTAATAAGATATTATTTATTGACATATTCCACTAGAGGATTCCTTTATGTCATGCTTCTGTACTCCTCAAACAGCTTTGCATTAACTACAATACTTGTATATACTTTCCTTTTGTTTAATCGAAAAAATATTCCCTTTTTTGTTCTAGACTTGGACTTCCATCTATATGTACTCTATACCATATATCCTCATGCTTCTTCAGGATTCTCTCTTTATCATTTTTTTTTCTCTTTTAACATATGAGTTTTCATGTAGTCAAAATAAATAAGTTAACTTACAGTAGAAATATCTATTTCTTCCCAGGAATATTGGCTTTATCTTTATAGCAAACATTAATGGAATATATACCGAGAACTAAGTTTCAGGAAGTTTCAAATTCTAGGTATCTGGTGGGCATTGCCAGAACTGCTCCATCCTATAAACACTCTATTAGTATAGTGTTATATAACTATAAATTGACATACAAATTTCTTATAATACAAACTGTACAATTGGATATATATTGTTTTCATTTATATGAGACTCCTTGGCTGAAGGAGAACATATACATAACATGCATTCATCATTTGTGAGGTGCCACGGCTTGGAAGAACAAAGGTTCCCAAGATTACACATTGTCATTCCATGGAAGATATTCCTGAATATCTTCCTTGGGCTAGCTCTAATTCCATTGCACTAAGTATACCCAATAGCCCTCCTGAGTTAGGACAATCTTTTCCCCAATCTGTCTTCTAGCATATCGTGAGTGTGTTGCAATCTTTTTTATTATTATTGTAAATTATCATTCCAGACTGATTACCACAATTTATCTTCCTTCCAGAATAACATCCCTGTCAGGGAGGCTATTCAAGTTAATAAGTCTTTTTTCTACAGTAAATTCTCTCAACCATAAGCATATTTGGCTCATTCTATGTGGACTAGGCCAATGTCGGCTCAAAGTTTTTGGACAGTGTTGATTTATGGATCTACTTGTTGGCTCCGCTATGTACTGACTTTCCGTCTTTAATTTGGCTATATAATTTGTATCAAACATATATTGAGTATCCTAACAAAAAAAAATATGTGAGTGTAAATCAATGCTAAACGTACTTGAGTTTGAATGTGCCAAACTCTCTGTGGCTGCCTTCAGTAAATGTCAGTGGTTTTGACAATGGGCATGATGCCTGCCATGCTACTCTTAGGCACATATTCTTCATAATTTGCCAAACATTTCGCATCTTGGCCTTTGCTTTTGATCTACAAAAACAAGGCCTAAGGGTATTACAGCATGTTATTCTGAGACAGTCAAAGCTCATGTATAACAATCTTTACTCATCACAACCAGACACTTTTCTCAAATAGTTATCACCCATGTTAATAGCTTACAGTGTAATTAGTAGTTCTAACATTGAATAAACCCTGTTGTGGTTATTCTGGTGGCAGAAACTTCCATGTGCCTCCAGGCGGTATCCTTGAAAATCGATATAACCTATAAAATGAGAGTATTGTCATATTAAAAGCATTTCAAATGTTTATTGAAAATGCATTTTCAACTGTTCAAACTGCCTCACATAAGTCATATTGACTTAAATATTCTTAAAGTCTTTTGAATTCTAATTTATCTTCTCAATTTTTAGTAATAGTGAAGTTTTTAGAAAGCATCTGAGAATGTAACTAAGAGACAATATTATTTTCATGCTCTCAAACTATAACAAAACATCAAAAAAATACTAGTTTTATCTTTTTAATCTAATTTTCACTTTTCATTAAGTTTTATCCATACCCTCTACCACCTCTTCCCTCTCTTTTCTGGAAGTGAAACCTTCTAGTTCAATAAAAGCACTTAGCAATAAAGCAGTAGTGGTATGAGCCTGACCAATGTCCCCTTTTGTCTTATTCCAGTTGTATGGAGCAGGATTAGATAATACAATGTTATAGATTTCCATCATCATCTGGTCCATTAGTTTTCAAGAGTCTGAAATATTGAATCCTAACTTAGACAGGTGAAGGGGAGGAATAACTCATCCTATTATTCATTCCTTTAGAAATTCAGATGGCTATATTTAGAACTACTGACATAATATAACTTTTTGCAATGGATTCTTCTGAAATTCATGAAGAGAATTCATGTTCAGGTATTATAAATCAAGTGGAGGAAAAAAAGCAACTTAATAATTAGGAAAGAAGTTTATGCAAATTCTATTGTTATCTCCACCCCATAATCCTTATCATTTTTACAATATCTCAATAATCTATGCAATATATTAAAATGTAAATCACAATTATTTGAGGTATTTTAAATATCCATTCCAATTTTCAATCAAACCACATTGTTGATGGATAGGCTATGGTAAGTCCACTATATATGATGCCTTTTAACATACCAGTGCACTACGACTTTAGCAAAAGGAATTTCTAAATCAGATAATATATGAGAAGAAAGTACAAACTAAAATAACATTTTGTCCTCATTTTCTAATAACATTTGAAAAATAATTTAGATTAAATGTGTATCTCAATTAAAACCCATGAGTAATCATCTATTGCCATGGACAATATCTAATGTAGTCCATTTGCTAGTTATTGCTTTGTACAGACCCTCTCCCTATAAAGCCCATAGAATTCGTTGGAAAAAAACAAACATTTTAATTACAATTTTAGCCTTATAAAATTACCAGAATATAACTTTTCTCCATGAATTATTGTATAATTTGAATTCCCCCTTTGGCTTCTCATCTCTTTATAGTATATGCACAAGAAATCATCTCCAAGGAGCATGCTAGAGTATCCACTTGTTGATTATCATTTCCTTTCTAAGTCTCAAAGAGATATTTTTCTTATAAATATCAACAAGCTATTAGGGAAATGCATTTCAAAACTACAATGAGATACAGCTTCACACCTTTTAGAATAGCTATAATCAACAGGACAAGTAATAATAAATGTAGAAGATGCGGAGAGAAAGGAACCCTCATATACTGCTGGTGTACTGCAAATTGGTACAGCCACTATGGAAACAGTATGGAGGTTTCTCAAAAAACTAAGAATTGATCTACCTTAAAAGTCCAGCAATCTCTCTACTGGGTATTTACCCCAAAGACTTGAAAACCCGTATCCAAAAAGACATTTGCACACCAATGTTCATGGCAGCATTATTCACAGTGGCCAGGACATGGAAGCAACTGAAGTGCTCTATGATAGATGATTGGCTAAAGAAGTGGTGGTACATATATACAATAGAATTTTACTCAGCCTTAAGAAGAGATGAAATATTGTCACTTGCGACAACCTGGATGGACCACGAGATAATCATGCTAAGCGAAATAAGCCGGAGAGAAAAAGCTGAAAATCACATGACATCATTTATATGTGGAATATAAACCTAAAAGCAACAAATGAGCAGGACAAACAGAGATCATTGGACATGGACTACAGATTAGTAGTTACCAGAGGGTAGGGGGTAGGGGAGGAGGTGTTAGGTAGATGGGATAAAGGGGGTCAAATATGTGGTGACAGAAAGAAATCTAACTGTGGGAGGCGAACACACAGTGTAAATATATATATATATATATATATATATATATATATATATATATATATATACACCTTGCTGTTAAAGTGTACAGCTGAAACTTATTGGATTTCATCAACCAATGTTACTATAAAAGTAAATAAATTAATCAATTATTAAAAAAAAAAACACACACATCAACATGCCCTATCTTAATTTCCCATTCTATTCAGAAAGTTCATAAAGTTATCATAACATAGCTCCAAAAAGAAGACTCTTTTTATTTTTCGGCAATATAAATTTAAATTCCTGGACCATATAGTCAAACCACTTATACTACCATCATAATTTTCTTGTTTACTGGACAAATTTTTAGCACTTGTGTCAAAAAAAAAGGAAGAAATTATACTTTATTATTTTATTTTTTTGTATTCTTAATTACATGGTAATTTGAAAAAACTTCCCTCCCCAAAGTAATATCTTAATATGAAGTTTTCTTTTTTTATCATAAAAGCTTTTAACTCAGAGAAAGTGAAACATCATTTTAAAAACAGAAATACCCATTCTGAAGGAAAATACCAATGCCGATTTAGATATGAAGAAAAAAGACAGGAAGTGTTGTAAAATTTATTTCTCATTAATTTGGATCCCCTAGATTGTCTTAACATTTCTCCTTCTAATCCCATGTAACTATGCATTTTAAGGATAACAACAAAGAACTATACCATGTTATCATTTCTGATGACCTATCTGTGTGCAAATAAGTGTTAAAAAGAGAATGCCCCCCCCAACATAATTTGGAGCTCATACTCAAGTGGAAGTCAGAAAATTTGACATAATATATTGTTTTAGGAACTATTTTTGACTATTATAACAAGAAAGTCTATTATTAAGTATTTAATGGAATGTTTTTTTTTTCTTTGCCAGGTCTATTGATGTATAATTGACAATTGAAAATTATATATATTTAAGGTATACTGATACACTGTTAAATGATCAACACAAGCTAACAAATTAACATATCTATCACCTCACACAGTTACCTTTATGTATATGTATGTGGTAACACTTAAGAGTTACTCTCTTGTTAAATGTCAAGTATACAATTATTAATTACAGTCACCATGCTATATATTAGGTCTGTATACCTTCTCATTTCTCCCATTAATGCATCATGAGCAGGCACTCCAGGATTGGAATAACAGTTTCAAAATAACCTTATTTTTTTCTCCACCAGCCTAAACATGGCACTTTTATCTGTATCCTTATCTGATACCAACTTTCGCATCACATCTTCTTAGGCGGGAAGAATGGTGAAGGCACAGGACAAACAACAGGTGCCAGCTGAAAAACTTCCTTTTCATTAGTTAGGAAAATAGCAGTTTTCCAAGAAATCTTATCCTCTGTAATTCTGCTTACTTCTCATTGGTCAGAACTTGGTCAAAATAACTCCTCTAGTTATAAGAGGATCTGCAGATCTGAGGAAGCTTGGATTATTATTCTTTGAAATTAAGTGTACTGCCAATCTGAACAAAAAAAATAAATTATTTTAATAAGTATGAAGAAGAAATATTGAGTAAAAAAATAGTTATAACTAGTTATAACTACCGTACACAATATCAAAGTCCAACTTAAAGAATTAAGAACTTATCTCTTTTTTCCCCATTCCTCACATTTTCATCAGGTTCTATATGCCAAAAGAAGATTCTTATGGTCACCTGCAGAGGCAGTTTGATGGCTATTCAAAGTTCAGTTCAGACACCAAGGCTGATGATATCACACATCTGGTGTTTACTCAGAAGGTATCAAAAGCTTTATTACTTACATTATTCATCAGCTGTGAGAGAAGACTGGCTTGGGTTTTATTGTGGTCAGGGCATGATGGGGCCAGGGTGAGGGTTTCCACTGCAAGGCAAGAGGTTTTCATGATTTGAATCCCCGACCTTCACTAAAGAGCACGCAGGCTTTCTCATCAGTTGGCAAAGATGTGGGGCACAAAGGGAATGAGGGAGGGTTGAGGATTGAAAGATATCTGCAGTCAATTATCAAAAAATGGAGTAAGGCTAGTCACCATAATGAAACCAATTTTAAATATCTCCAAGCCTCATCTGGAAGGTGTCTTTCTGATTAGCAATTCTATCCAATGATTGAGATACCTATTTTACCATTTCCATAACGATTCAAAAGTTTCATCAATATATTTGCTGTCCTTTGATAAAGGTGCCTTTAATTACACATCTTTCTATTTTTGTTGTGCCATCTGCAGCATTCACTGCTCATCTACTGAACTGGAATTTTATAATTAGCTAAAAACAACAAGCTCCACATTTACATACTTAAGTTGGTGAAGAGAAGACAGCACATGATTTGATCTGTACTATGTGGTTTGGGTTCTGGGTGTTTTGTTAGTTTTTCCCTTCAGTCTTTCTGTCTTGCTTCCTCATTTCTTATTTGGGTATGCCAAAACGTTTCTTATATTTATTTCTGACAGCTTTATTGATGTAATTTGTGTACCACGAAATCCACCTATTTTACACTAAAAGATATAACTCAATGATTTTTTTTATGAAATTTACAGAATTGTGCAAACATTACCACAAACCTGTTTTAGAACACTTCATTACCCTACAGATAACTCCTGCCTATTAACAGTGAATTCCTCTTTTTACCCCAGCCCCAGGTATCCATTAATTTGTTCTCTGTCTTTACATACTTTTTTTCTGAATAATCCAAATAAACAGATTCATATATGTAGTCTTTGCATCTGGTTTATTTTACTTAGCATAATGTTCTTGAGATTCATCTATGTTTCAGCATGCACCAGTACTTCTTTCCTGTCTTATTGCTGAATAGTATTCCATTAAATGAATATGTCACAGTTTGATTATCCATATACCAATTGAGGAACTTTTGCATTGGCTCCCTCTTTGGGTGTTACATATAATGCTGCTATGAACATTCACATTCAAGTGTTTTGTAGACATATTTCTTTCTGCTTTTCTTGGATAGATACCCAGAATTAAAATTGTTAGGTCACATAGTAAATTTCAAAAACTGCCAGTTTTCCAAAGTGACTACACTATTTTACATTCAAATCAGATATATAAGAGAATTCTAGTTTCTCCAGGTTTTCAACAACTCTTATTGTAATGCCCTGGTTTGGAACTCCATGAGCCAAGAAGGAAACTGACACCGATGCAAGCGCAAGAGGGAGTTTACTGACAAACTCGAGTTTGGACCCCACTCGTTCACTGACGCAGCAGTGGTTGAGAGGAGCCCCAACCAAGGGGTTGGGACCTAATTTAAAGGGTGAAACCACAAGCCTTGGGGAGATGCCTTGGCGTTACCTGATTGGAGGGTTAGGTTGACCTTTCAAGGGATTGGGTGGTAGGTTGTTAGGTCTGCGTGCAAAAGGGGTCGTGTGCAGTTGGGGCTGCGTACAGAAGGTAGGGCGGAGTGCAGAAGGTGCCAGGTGCAGTAATCAGAATATGCGCAGGAGGAAATAAGGGTGGGAGTACTTTAAGGGCCCACTGATTAGCTGGCTTAGCTGGTTTGGCCAGGTGGTAAGGCATTGTTCTTGACCACTGGCCTTTGGGGAACTTTTCGTACAATTCATCGTGGGATCACTCAGAAAAATGGGATCATTCCAGTCTTTCACTTATTATTGTTTCTCTTTTGGTTCAAAGCTATACTATTGGGTATAGAGGTGTGCTCTTTTATTTTAAATTAAAATATTAACAAAAATATTTAAATTATTTTTGTTTTATTTAATTGGACATTTAAAATTTTGTGAGGATCATCCCTCTAGCAGGTTTTTGCTCTCTGTCTCTCTATCTGTCTGTCTGTCTCTCTCTCTCTCTTACACACACACACACACACACTCACATACACACATACACACACACACACACCTTACCTGATTTTAAATTCATTATTAATAAGCTGATGTACTCTATGGATGTTTTGCTTTTCTAGTTCTATTTCTCATAACAGCCTGTGTTATTTTCCTATATTTTCCTACATTTTGCTACATATAGCAAATTCTTGATATCCATTACCATCAATGAGGATATTTTGAAGTACCGACTATAAGTTACAGGAGTTATTATTCTTAGAAGTCAGATTGTTTTACCAAACATTTCATTTTCTATTAAGATGTTCCTATGCATTTTAAACAAAATTTTCTTAATATCTGTAACATACACATTTATTCAACATACAGGTGTTGTTGATTTTATGGCTGATCTCAAGAGGAAAGAATAATCCTCAGGGAAGTTTACTGTTGATTAGAGTGACTAACAAGAAATTGTCTCCTAATTAGATTCTAGTTGCTTAAAATCAAGTAAAGAACTCTAAAAATTTACTCTGGGAGACCATTTTACAAGTTTTGGAATTCTCTCTTTTCTTAAAAAAATAAAAGTCTGGGTAATGAATGCATTTATCATTCCTAAATGGACATTCTGTGAACTGTTTCTTAACATATCTTGTATTGATCACATGAGAGCTCTGAAAAGAGACTATGATCAATAGAGAGAACAGTAATGGATCTGGCAGCTAATTGTGTGTGTTTGTGCCTGGGGGTATGCTCTTTTCTACTGGTAGATGATGATAGCTTGCTCATTATTTTTCAAAATTACAAATGAACTCCCTACTTTTTTCTCAATGTCTATAAAACACCAAACAAAATGTCAATTGGAGCCAATACTATAAAGTAATGGAATCCTTAGAGAAGATCAAAGAAAGAAACACACCTAATTAAAATAAAGAATAAAGCAAAACGCTTTTATTAGCCTCAGTAAAAGAGAATATGTGTGAATCCCCACTGCAGGTCTTGGGTTTAAAACATTTTTATGCCTAATATAAACAAAGGAGTTCATTTCCAAGGACTCCCAAATGTAACATAACATAGTGAAGTCAGAACATTTTTTAATGGCATTCCATTAACTTGCTTTGTTGGAAAAAATTCTCACCAAAGTCCCCTCTGCCGAATAAATACAGTAATGTTTTGTTTCAAATAAGAAAGCCTGGTGGGATTATATTTAAATTCTCCAATGGAGACAGAATCTCTATACGAAATAAAATTTTGCTCAAAGCTATACAAAATAAAATTAAGGACATACTTACTTTGATATTCACAATCTTAGATAAACTAAATAAAAGAAGTAAGGTTAATTTTGATGACATTTTGAGAATAGAAACTGAGTTCTCATGGGACTGAAGTGACCTGTTCATGGTCACAATCTACTAAATTATATTGAGACACTTTTTAATGGTTTTTAAACCCAAGTACAGTCTCTCTCCATCTTTTCTGTGTTCCCTTTTGTACCAGAGACAATATCTCTCTTGGATCTATGTATGGAGACAGAGGTACATTGCTACCATTATAACTAGCTGACTTCACAGCCTAATTAATACATAGTTTAATGGTTCTAGAAATAACATCTCATTCTTCAGTGGCATTAAAGAAAGAAGCCAAACTTATGAGATATTTTTAGAAGACATTTGATATTCATTATGAAAAGTATCACTTTTCACCCACACAGCATCATAGGAGGTAGTGAATTAAATAAAATCTTTTAATGTTAAAAAAAATATTTTAAAAATGTACTCATCAGGTACATAAATTATAGGCAGTAAAAACATGATTTAACAACATAATATGGAAAAGGTATCTTAATTCATCGTTTTTGGGGAATATGAATGTGTATACATCAATGTAATGGGTAGGTGAAGAAGAAAACACTTCTACTCAGGAAAACATTTTTACTGAGTTTTTTCCTTCTACTCTCTGAATATTTCTACACTCCAAATGTGTGGGTGGCCACACCAAACAATTCTGTAACATCAATGTGGATATCCCACAATTTAACTAACTCAATCCTGAACTATCTACCTGGAAATGGTGTCAGAAGCTGCAGGTTAAGGGCTAGTCCCACAAGACTACTCTCATTTCAGATGCTACTCACAAGTCCAGATTATCATGTGGGCTTCTGACTACCCAACTATAAATCAGTTTCCCATAACCCACATTATAAGATTCGATCATTTGCTAGAATGAAACACAGAACTGAGAAAACAATTTACTTACTAGATAACTGGTTTTTATAAAGGATATAACTCAAGAACCTCCAGATGAAAGAAATGCACTTGACAAGCTATGGGGAAAGGATTTCAAAGCTTTCATACCCTCTCTGTTCTGCCATCCTCCCATCACCTCCACATGTTTACCAACCCAGAAGCTCTCCAAAACCCCTTTGTTGTTTTTTGTTTTGTTTTGTTTGTTTTGTTTTGTTTTTGTTTTTGTTTTTGTTTTTATGGCTTCATTACATAGGCATGATTGATCAAGTTATTAGTCATTGTGATTAATTCAACCTTCAGCATCTCTCCTCTCCCCAGTGGTTGATGGGGGTTGGAGGGGTGGGATGGGACTGAACATTTTAACCCTTTAATCACGTGATTGGTTCCCCTGGCAACAAGCCTGGATCTTTAAGGATTTTCCAAAGTCACCTCAGTAACATAAAGTCAGATGTAATTACAAGTAGCTTTTTTTTAATGAATAAAAAGACACTTTCACTTTTATCACTGGAACTATTTCAGGAACTATAGCTATTGAAGACAAAATAAATCAAATATAATAAAAGATACTCCCATTACTCTTATTGCTTAGGAAATTGCAAGAGTTTTAAGAGCTGTGTACAAGGAAATGGAAGGAAGAGCAAATAAATATTTCTTATTATAACTCACAATATCATAGTAGCTTAGTACTGTCACTTAAAACTAAGAATGTTTTTACCCATAGGCCCTAACTTCTACCTCAAATGTCTAATCATGAGAAATTTCCAGCCACAAACATGATGTTACAGATATTAATTGCATCATTTAGCATAAAAAATTATGGTTTAAATGTTTACCAAAAATTAATGTTGAAATTGAATATGGTTCATTTCTACACTTTAATGCAAAGTATATATAAAGAAATGTTTCAATATGGATACTTAAAAAAAAAAAAACAGTTCATTAAAACAAATAAGCTCCTGAGCTGTATTAAAGTACTACATTTATCTGAAAAAATATAGAAAATTGTGCAAAATATTGTCTGTAATTTTTATGTTTTCACTATATACACAGAGCTTCAAAAATCAGACAAGTATGATGCATAAAATAATGATCATCTCTGGTGAAGAAGATAGGTGACTGGGTCCTGGAATGATGATTAGGGAGTAATTTTACTTTATTAATAATATGCATATATTATAAGGGAGAACATATTTATCTATTACTTATAAAATTAAAATTTAATAAAAATGAATAGGTATTAAAATTTAATACTCATTAAAATTTATGGATGATTTCATTGGGAACTGTTAAGTAAATATCATGTGTGTCCTATATTCACAAACTCAAATAAGGATTATAATATATTTTCACAGTGACAATAATTTTAATAAAAGAACCATTTTTGTCAAGGTTTTATATCTTATGTAAATGTATATGTTGTTATTAATCTACCTTGTAAATTAACTTACTGCCACTGTAAAACATCTGTATAATAATGAGTACTTGTAGCTTTCTGTGAAGAAATTGCATATCTCAAATTGAATGTAATTACTAAAATGCATTAGCATAATATTGTTATAATGTTAACGGTATTGTTCTATGTATGATATGGCCTACTCTTTTACTAGCCTATCTACTTGCATTATAATGAACTATATTCCATTTTCTAGAGTTCACCAGGTTATGACTATGAAGAGTTAAATGTTGTCATGTCACTGTGACTGAGAAGCTCTCCAAGAGAATCACATCAACCTTCCCAGAGTTTTGGTTCCCGAAATTATATAGGTAAACTTGCCAACATTTAATTTTAACAGCTGTTTATAAATTAACAAGAGATGGTTAAATTTGTCCTGTACCATGACAAAATTCTAAAGAGATAAGTACTAGAGTTCCGAATTTGAGAGTGGAAACAACTATTGTAAAGATCCCAAAAGCCAAGGTGAAAAAGAATCGTTGTAGGCAGTGGAGAAAGGAAGGTAAAGCATGTGGGTGTGTATCTAGGGAGGGGATCAGCTTCATACATATTCTACTGCAGAGGCATTCTCTTAGTCTGGAGCCATGAATAATAAACCAATATAGACATATTAAAATATAAATTGTATTTTTCTAATAAATGAATTTCTCTTTAAAGAAAACTTAGAATTTTAAAGCTTTTGTTTGATTTATTTTTGTGTGCTTTAGCAAATATGCAATATTCCATATTTCAGAATAAATAGAAATATAATTTTAAAATCAATCTTGTCACCCTAACGTGATATTTTGACAAGACTATAAATGTCATTGAAATATTACAGTAAGAGAATAGCTCATAGTTCTAAAAACATATTTGTAAAATAGTATGCAAAAGTTTTAATTTTCTGGTCTGTATAATTAGAAAATTTACTTTTGATTTTATTCATAAAATAAAAGATAAAATATATATTTGTGATTATATAAGATGCTTTGGTCCTTTAGAAACATAAAGGGGCCTAGAGAGGGAGAGATTCATATGCCACAACTATTAGATGGGGAAGAAAGAGTTTTCTAGTACCCTTTTGTTTTCCTACATTGCCTGCATAGATCAGTGTTTGCCTCTCTGCTTTCAATATAGTCAGTAATGCTATAAGTAAAAAGTTTGCGATAAGTTTGACAAATGATTACTAGAATTAGTGGGGTGATCACATTGTAGGGTATAAAATGTCAAAGTAGGTGATTCAGCGGGATATGATTAAGTGTATAACCAATATCAAAGTAGTATATTGTATACCAAGTATACTTAAATTAAAAAAATATATAAAAAAGCAACGAAGTCAGCTAAGGGCAATTGGGCAATATCATGACTATAATGAGTCCGTCTTAGGGAGGACCTGACAACAACCAGTTGAGAAAGGCTATCTGGGCTTCTGTTGCCATTTGTCCTCCATTCCACTTTGTAGGGTAGGTATAAAGTGAGGTGTTCTAAGGGGATCCAGGAGTTAACGTTGTAACGTTGAGCCCTTATTTGATGTAGCAAAAACCCACTAACTCAGGAGGGTAATTTTCAATGAAATATTCTCTGAAAAACATGAGTACTTACATTCATTACCATGACCAATGGTGCATAAAACCCTGAGATTCTTAGAGAAAACAAACCCCAGAAACACATTGCTATGAGAGGTGTATTTGAGACAACCACAAACAGAATACTAGGTTTTTTGAGTGTTTTTTATTTTTTATTTTTCATTTCCTGGGTTGACAATATAGGAACAGGATATAACATCCTAGGCAAATATCAAAATACCTAAAATAACAATATTTATATCTAAACAATCCAAATGTGATGCAAAGAATAGGTAAAAGGGGGTGTTCTAATTGATAAAAATAACACATTTATACTATGCTAATGCTTCAAAATAAATTACTAGCCATCAGATTTTTACATAAATACAGAGAGATAGAATAGTTTGCACCCAAATAATATAAAATGAACATTTTCAGCATATAAGTGGTGGTCATTTTGATGTGTCAACTTCAAAATGGCCTACAGTCCTTAGTTATTAAATCAAACACTATTCTTGGTGTTACTGTGGAGATATTTTATAGATGAGATTAAAATTCATTATCAATTAACTTTAAGGAGGTTTTCTAGATAATTTAGATGGGTCTAATACAATCAGTAAAAAAAAGAGTAGGGACTTCCCTGAAAAACAAATTCTGCCTGTGGATAGCAGCTTCAGCTTTTGCTTTGGAGATCCAGGCTGTCTTTATGAGAGCTAGCCCTATGGGTTTTAACTTCTCACCAAAGAAGCCTTTCTTCTATGAGATGGGGAGCCAACACTTGGATGACGCAAATTTTGCACAAGAGAATAGAAGCATGGTTCCTAATTAACATATTAACTCAATGAAATGAATAATGAATTTACAAAGTTATGCACTGTGATCAAGTAGGATTCTCTTAGGAATGCAAGAGCGATTTAATATCAGAAATGTGTCTAAGCAAATAGTTCACTAATGGACTTCAGAGAGAAAAATATCAAGGGATGTGTAAAAAGCATTTGATGAATTGTTTCATTAAACTAAAATTGAAAAAATATTTAAATATAAAAAGCTATCACAAAATATTCTATAGGGGGAAATATTTTTTCTGCCTAATGTAGAATATAAAAAGCTGGAATTTTAGTATACTTGCAAAGCTACATTTTAGCCTGCCACAGTTTCATGGAAGCTGATAGAAGAACTGAAATTCTTAATGCAGAGAAAAAGGACCATATTAGTCACAGTACATTGAGCATAATATGCATCAACATCTTGTGTCAGTCTGCTTATCCACAAGTGCCATAGCAGCAACTCAACGGGCCCAGATGAATTCCTATGTATGCAATGGGTTATTATAGGAAAAGTAGCCTGAACTTAGGAAACCAAGTCTTTTATAATACTCTGCACGTCTGTCCTTTTCTCCAGCATTAAACAATTTCTTTATTATACTGGATCATAAGAATGCCTGCCCTTGACCTTGGAGAAAGACATATCTCTCTATTCCAAGGTTCTATGTAAGCGGACTCACACTTTAACCTAAGGGAATCACTACTAACATCCAAGGCTGTTTGCATTACAAATGTCCTTAAAAATAGTCATGAATAAAAGGAGTCATCGGTTGGTTCACTTCACAAGACATGTAGAAAATGAGAAATCCATGAAGAATTGTCTCCCAACAATATGCATCCCTCAGTCATAAACCTGTCTTGGCTTCAAGTTAGTTTTCCCATAAGTACCTAACTCTGGCATCTACTCCGATTAATCTAATAGATTCTGGTGCCAAAGCTATTTAATATATCCCATCAGCATTTAATTATGGTTACTATTAACAGGATTCTAAGTAGCAAGAAGAGGCCAACCTGCAATATTGAATTCAAACGTATCCCCAGGGTTCTGGGCCCAAGCAGCTGAAGAAAGCCATCTGGGCATTTTTTTTATATTTTTAATTGATCTTTCCACTTGGCATGAGGCATTAATTGCATTAGCTATTGCATACACGCTGCCCTGATCAGAAAGTTGGATGTCTAGGGCAATTTTATCATTCAGTGCAACCATGGCCAGTGAGCAGAGGCTGACTTGAATGTCTTCTATGGTTGATGTGGTTCCATGATCACTTCAGCTCTTCTAGTTGGATCATTCCCATTTTAAGGATAATAAGTCATTTAATGTTCTAGTTAACTCTCTTGAGCAAACAAGGACAGCCTCATTTTGGAGACATTTCTGCCAACGTCTGGGACTATGTGATCTTTAGTGGAATTTCCTTATACATTTGAATATCTTTTATGATAATTTTACGGTGGAAGTCACTATGTTTCTGGCAAGGTGGTACATTGAAAATTAATGTTTGGCTTTCATCCAAGAAGCACAGTTTCTGAACTACACATGGTGACCCTGGAAAGAAAGTAGTTTTTACAATTTTTCTCTTCCCCAAGTGACTTATATCAATTAGGGGTCACAGCATTAGTCCCTCCACATGGCATACCACCAGCAGGTGGCATTCATTTGCTTCATGAAACTACTGAGCAATGGCTATGGGTTCTAGCATGGGGAAGACAGCCAGTGGTGTCGACAGGCAATTTTCTCATTGATTTGTAGATTCCTTGGCTCAGCATACACACAGCCAAATTGCCTCCCAGTGGAGATGGAAAGAGTAATGTCCCACTGTTATGACAATAGCTCTTGCTTTGCCTATTTAGAAGAGAGTAAGAAATAACTCTAGTTCTATCTGGACAGCTTGCTTCAATTCTTCTCCAACTGGTCAGACTTTAAATATTCATTAACAGGTAGTACAATGAGGAACCCTGTTACCTCCGTAACCAACACCACCACTTGGTATTACTGGATTTCAGGGCATCTTTTTATACCACTGTCCTTTGTCTTCCTCAAAGTTCTATCACTTACAGAAACCATCCTCATTGGCAAAACTGTCATTAAGCATGAAGGATCTGAGATTTTACTCTAAGGGCAAGCTTACTAATTAACCTGCTGTAATTTCATGATTGTTAGTAGAAGACACATATTTTCTGAGTTTAAAAGAAAAGTCTTTATTTTTTACAGCACACTAAGTGACATAACCAAGAATGACCTATTTTTCTATCTTGCTGATGTCACTCCAAAACTATCTTGCTTTTATTTATTGTCTCATCTCATCTGTACTCAGCTATCAAGGTTTGTGTTCCACCATTACATAAATAGAGAGAGATTAAAAGTGAGAAGAAAAAGGGAAAATAAACCAGAAAAGATTTTTACAACTAAATAGTTTTTATGTATAAAATACATCGTAAAGCAAATAATTAGTGGGAAAAAAATCATACTATATGTCATAATGGATATCAGGAACCTTTCACTTTGAACCTTCCATATTTCTGTCTTTACCATATGCAAATAAAAAATGACTTAATTTTCTCATCTGCCTACTTCAAGGTATCTTATGATTTTTATTTCTAATAGATTTCAAATTTACCAAAACATAACTAATTTTTCTGGAATTTAACAGATCTATATTTAAGGAACTTGCCAATCTGCTGAGGAATTGGGCAGAGAAATTAATACTTGACCAATTACTTCAACCTTCATACCATGTTATTTCATTTTTCCCTTTCAGACCACAAGACTTAATTTGTTCTCTATATGTCTGTCATAATCAAGTCTCTATTGGCTAACTGCCCCCGTCCCAAACAATACAGACAAGAAAAGACATTGAGAATCATTGGCTCTGATGGTGACATGACATACATACATACTGACCCAAATAATTTCCATCATTTAATTTTTAAGGCAAAATTTTGTCCATTGGTTAAGTCGGATATGCTTTAAAATTGGTTTGTTAATTGGCAAAAAAAAAAAAAAAAAGTGGAGGAATAGTGTATTGAAACAAGCTTAAACCACAGAGAAACATTTTTTGAATTATATAAAATTGGGGAGACTCTAATTGATATGGAAGGCAACAATTATCTTTGTGTCTTACTGAAATATTTTTCATACACCCTTGCACTGAAAAGCTTAATATTTTTTTGTGATAACAAAAAATGGTAGGCATGTAAAGGAGTCTGGAAGAGGACAAGTTTGAAGGTTTGACATAAATGAGCCCTCTCAAATATAAACCTTAAAGAAACTACAATTTACTTTCAAATTTTTGAAGGAAACATTCTAAGCAAAGGATATTAAATATAACTGGCTGAAAACTTGCTTCATTGGTCTCAGTAGGTTTTCATGAGAAAAATGCCTGGATTGATGGTATTGATGTCAGATTGTGGAAGGCTCCAGCTGGGCTTTACAGAATTTTCATATTCCTCAAGACATCATTTGAACATTGGTATAAGTAGGGCCTTTTATGACAAGCACTACTTTTGCAGGTATAAAATGATGAGCAATTTGTAGCATGTAGAGTCAGTTATCTAGGATGACAGTCCTCAAAACTTTTTGGCACCAGGGACCAGTGCTCCTATGAGACTCTAACACCTGATGATCTGAGGTGGAGCTTGAGGAGGTGATGCTAGAGCTGGGAATGGCTGCAAATACAGATGAAGCTTCACTTGCTTGCCCACCACTCACCTCTTGC
Organism: Eonycteris spelaea; assembly: GCA_003508835.1. NCBI lineage: Eukaryota > Metazoa > Chordata > Mammalia > Chiroptera > Pteropodidae > Eonycteris > Eonycteris spelaea. The sequence continues at coordinate 5,928,553 of PUFA01000104.1, forward strand.
TATGTTGCCTGGTTCTTAACAGGCCACAGACCAATGCTAGTACTGGTCCATGGCCCAGGGGTTGGGGACCCTGATCTAGGAGGTTTGCTAAAACATACCATCCTAGGGATTTGAAAGGATGCTATCAAGAATTAAAGTAACTCTGAAGCTGGATGGCAACAACAACAAAAATATTCAGTATGAAATGAAAAGTTTTCAAGAATTCATTTTAATTTTTCTTTATCAAAGATTTTAGGGATTCAGTTTCATTATCTAATAAGAGGAAAGTGAAAAACATTCAAGTTTTAAGTCTTTTGTTATAAAGTCTAAGTATATTTATGACTCAGATAATTCAATGTTATTATTATGGTTTTATTTTACTATTTTACAATACAGTTGCACCTTAGAGGTACCTGAGATGTATAAAACACTTTTACCAAATTTTAGCTGACATTTACTGAATTTGTACCAGGTACCATTTTGTAGTTAGGTACTTTATATTTATTACTATATTGAATACTCATTTGAATATTCTCATTCTCCTTTTATAGATTAGGGATCTAAAACAGAGATGTTTAAAAAATATGCTCTTGCACTGCAAATTTATGGTGGATCTGAGCCACTGTTTGATTTCAAAATTTACATATTAACAAATATACATACAGTTCTCATGTTAAATGGACTTTGTTGTTCTTTTAAAGTAATGTAATCTATTTTCATAATTTTCAATTTTTTATAACCTATTATAGTGAGGTCAATACCTGTATACGTATGCATGTATTTTATACACATATACAGAGTCACATACACATGTATACATACAAGTGTCTGTGCACATACATATATATGTGTGTGTGTGTGCGTGTGTGTGTACACATACATATCTTCACCTGCAGTATAAGAGTTCATCAAAAAATAGAAAATTATAAAATTGATTAAATTACTTTTAAAAGACGATAGCCCATTTAACGAGAACTGTATGTACACTAATCTGCATCTATGTGTAGACTAGTTAATGTGTATGCACACATATGCACAATTAAATATAAATCCATTCATTCTGTTTCACATTAGAAAGGTAATTAATAAAGCATATTGATGAGACCCTTGCACTAAAAAATTTTCAAGTCCTAAAATATATAATTAGAATACATATTTGCATAAGCAGAACAAAGGGAACTGAGAAATCTTTTTCACTTATACCTTCCTAACTACTCCAGTGTGGTTGGGTTTTAGAAATCAAATTTTCAAATATATATATGATGTTGCTATTGAGTGAAGAATTTGAGGAAAATTTTCTTCTAAAATGAATTTGAAGGAGGTTAAGGCAGCCAAGATGACAGAGTAGCACTGTACTCACCTCCTCTCACGACCATATCAAAATTATAATTACAGAAGAGCCATTATTGGGAGTAGACTGAAGTCTAGCTGAACAGAAGTCCTACAACCAAGGACACACAGAAGGGAACACCTCAAGATGGGAAGGAGGGGCAGAGATGTGGAACAGGCTGGTCTCAACCCACATGTGGCAGTTAAAAATTTGGAGGGGCATCTCAGCAGCAAAGGCCCCCTAGAAGAGTGAGGGGTCCTAGGCCCACACCGAGCTCCCCAGCCCAGGGTTCCAGTGCCAGGAAGAGAAGTCCCCACAACTTCTGGCTGTGAAAACCAGCTGAGATTGTAGCTGAGTGAGACAGTTGGAGAGCAACTCGAGTCGAAGACATTTTTCTTAAGAAGTCTGCATGTGGACTTACTTGCTGATGAACTCACCCTACTGATCTCCAGCTCCAGGCAGCAGCTTGAAAAGCACCAGGAACATAAAGGAAAGAACAGAGTAGTCTGGCTTCAGGGCAAGAGCTGGAGGGGCAGCTTTTGCCCAGACAGAAGTGCTAGCCAAATCTGCTGAGCCTTCCCCCGTCCCAGCATGCAGACACAGTTGGCCAACATATCTGAGTCTCTATCAACTTGGCTAACATTGCTCAGTCCACCCTGGTGATTCCCTACGACCCTGCTGGTCCTCACAACCAATGTTCCTGAGGGTCAATCTCTCCCACTGATGTGCAAAGAACAACCAAGATTAAACTATAAGAGAAAGACACACAAAACCCATACAAGGGACATACCCAGGACAATTTGGCTTAGATGACCAAGGAAGATTGGACCACTGAGTTCCACAGGACACCTACTACATAAGACCACCCTCCTAAGACTGGGAGACAAAGCAGCCCTACCTAATACATAGAAGCAAACACAGAGAGGTAGCCAAAATGTGGAGACAAAGAAATATGTCCCAAAAGAAAGAACAAAACAAAGATCCAGAAAAAGAACTCAATAAATGGAGACAAGCAGTCTACCAAATGCAGAATTTAAAACACTGGTTATAAGGATGCTCAATGAACTTAGGAAAAGAGTAGGTGAATTCAGTGGGAACTTTATCAAAGAGATAGAAAGCATAAAAATGGAAATAGAAAACATAAAAAAAACTAGTTAAATGAAGAATACTGAAATAAAGAATATATTCGAGGAAATCAAGCAGATCTTCAAGCAGAGGATCGAATCAGCAATTTAGAAGATAAGGCAGCAAAAAATACTCAATTAGAAGAGCAAGAAAAAAAAATTAAAAAAATAAGGGTAGTTTAAGGGGCCTCTGGAACAATATTAAGTGTGCCAATATTCATTCACATCATTGAGGTACTGGAAGGAGAAGAGAGAGAGAGAGGAATTGAAAATCCATTTGAAGAAATGACAGAAAACTTTCCTAACCTGGCAAAGGAAATAGACATACAATCCTACGAAGCACAGAGAGTTTCTAACAAGATGAACCCAAAGAGGCCCACATCAAGGTATGTCATAATTAAGATGCCAAAGGTTAAAAATAGAGATACTCTTAAAAGCAGCAATAGAAAAACAATTAGTTACTTTAAAAAAAAGCTCCCAAAAGACTATCTGCTGATTTCTCAACAGAAACTTTATAGGCCAGAAGGAATTGGTGGAAAATATTCAAAGTGATGAAAAGCAAGGACCTATGCGGAGCCAGCCGGCTAAAGTCGAACAGCACCTAAAAGAGGGGGGTGAAGCCTAAGGAAAATAAAAGAAGACAGGAAAGCACTTCGGGAGGGCATACAGTCAATGCTGCAGCCTGGAGTTTATTTAGCATAGCCCTTATATTTCTTTTTGAACACAGTGGCAAAGCACAGAGTACATTACCATAGGAATGCTGGCATTTACCTAAGTTCCTATACATCCTTCCCTCAGGGTACAAACATCCTTGCTTTCTGTAAAACATTCCACTATCTTAAAAGGATTGCTTTAGGAGGCATACCTCTCCTCCAGGGTCAGTAATGTTTAACTCAACACCCTGCTCCTTGAACCATTGTTTAAGCAGTCTCAGCAACTGCTTAAGCATGGCTATAAGCTACATGACTTCTTCAGTTTCTCATAATGGCTCCGGACAGACCTACAATCGAGATTACTCTATCCAGCAAAGCTATCATTTAGAATCAAAGGACAGATAAAGAACTTCTAGACAAGAAAAAAACTAAAGATGTTCATCAACACCAAACCAGTATTACAGAAAATATTAGAGGAATTCTTTAAGAAGAAGGAGAAGAAAAAGGAGGAGGAGAAGAAAATTTTAAAATATAATAAAATGGCAATAACTATAAATCTATCAACAATTACTTTAAATGTAAATGAATTAAATATTCCAATCAAAAGATAGGGTGACTGAATTGATTTAAAAAAAAAAAAAAGGCCTCTTAAATATGCTGCCTGTAAGAGACTCCCTTCAGGTCAAAATACACACACAAACTGAAAGTAAAAGGATGGAAGAAAAATATTTCATTAAAATGGGGGGGAAAAAAAGCTGTTGTAGCAATATTCTACCAGTAAAAATAGACTTTAAAATGAAAGTTATAACAAGAAATAAACTTCTGAGTATTTATTCAAACAAATCCAAAACAACTTCAAAGGAACATGCGAATCCATATGTTTGCCGCATCATTATTTACAATAGCCAGATATGGAAGCAAATTAGTGCCTATTAAGAGATGAATGGTTTAAAAAGATGTGGTATATATACATGAGTTATCACTCAGCCATAAAGAAGAATTAAATCTTGCCATCTGCGATAACATGGATGATCTAGAGGGTATTGTGCTGAGTGAGTTAGTCAGACAAAGAAAGAAATGCCATGTGATTTGATTTACATGTGGAATTTAAAGAACAAAATAAACAAACAGACTCATAGATATAGAGAACATTCTGATTGTAGCCAGATGGGAGGGGCATTAGGGGGATGAGTAAAAAAGGGAAAGGGACTAAGAAATACAAATTGATAGTTACAAAATAGCCATGGGGATATAAAGTATAGCATAAAGAATATAGTCAGTAATAATGAAATAACTATGGATGGTGTCAGATAGATAAGAAATTTATCAGGGTGATCACTTCATAAGTATATAAATGTCTAATCACCATATTATATATCTGTAACTAATATAATATTGTATGCCAAATGTAATTTAAAAATATATTTAAATATAAATAAAAAATTAACTTTAGAAAAACCATCTAGTCATGATATAAGGAGATATTTTTTGAAAAGAGTATTTACCTTCAATAGATTACTCTCCAGATATCATGGGTCAGATCACAGTAGGAAAATGGAATGCCAGACATTTTGGTTAGTCATTTCCTAATTATAGCAAATAGCGATTTCTTACATCTTTGTTTTTTTCTATAATTATGATGAGGGCTTTTTTGAATATATTTTAAAATTATATATAAGTGAATAAATTTGAGAGATTTTTAAAAAATCAATTGGTATTGCTGAAAGAACATAGCCTAAAGCCTACTTTATAGAAGTTTCTCTAAAGAGACAAATTTCACTTTCTCATCTAGTTAAAAAGGGCATTCATCACTACTTGACACTCACATGCTGTGAAATAAATGTACTTCCAAAGAACTCAATACCTAGTTCAATTTCCTCCTGACAGTAGCTTTCGAGTTACCTTCCTGGTAACTTTTGTGGTTCGACAGATAGCGTTGTAGAAGTGCTAATTGACAGACACATTCCCTGAGTGACAGATGGTAACACAGACCCAATTGTCAGAGTGCAATAATGCTAACTGTCAGAAATGAAAACAAACATATCGGGGAACCTGTTTTACACACACACACACACACACACACACACACACACACACACGTACGCACGCACTCACACACACACACACACATGCAAGCACACTATACTGAACTAGAAGATAGAAGCCAAATATTACTCTTAAGACTTAAATTTAAGGACATTGGAACATAAATAATATTCCAGAGAATTCCCTAAAAGAGATAACCTCTCATAATAATATCCAAAAAGATTTCAGGGCAATAAAAATGGTTCTGATACCAATTTAACAAAACTGATGAACATTGTTGATATATGTTTAACTTTTCTCAACCATGATAATTCACTGAAGCTGTCCCAGGGTAGAGAATAAAAACTCTGTGCATTATATCACTTATAAATGAATACTTGATGCTTGATTTCAAACCACATTCCAAGAGGAAAGAATGAGAGTGGTATGAAAATCAAGGGATTAAAGTTTTACATAAAATCTGGTTATTTTAAACTTAAATATATTCTTAGAATTCAGAGAAGGAATCCCAACTGGTATGTTGTACATTATGCTGTTTTTAAGAATTTATTTTAGAATGTGCATGCCAGCAAAAAGTTGAAACTTGTGGAAACAAGAGTCATATAAAAAAGCCATCAGAAGACAGAGGAAAAATGATCTTTAAGTCTCTTCCAGCTTTCATATTCAGTCCCAGATAAATTCAAAATTTTCTCCCATATGTCATTTTATGGTTGGGATTACAGGTTAAACTTGGTATGAATTTCATATAATGAATCTGAGATTAATCTTTTTATTATGGCCAAACGCAGCATTGTTAAAAATGTCAATCAGATCAACCAACAATAAATTTATATTTTTCTCTTTCCTGTCCTATAAGACTATTCTTTTAAGTGACAATAGTGAATATAAGAAACATGTCTTAGATACTGTGACTAAAAATTCACATTCATAGCTCATAAAATATTGCTTATGTTGGATGTGAAGTCATTGCAAACCCACAGATGATATCAATTTAAAAGCAAATTATGTATATATTGAGTGATTAATGTATTTTCAAGCATTGTTAAAGCAAGAGGATTGGCTTCTCTTTTGGTGACTATGAGGGAATCATGAAATTTGCGTTGAAAACAATATTTTTATTAAGATAATGAACACAAAAGAAGCTCATTTTCCTCTTCAAGACACAATAAAATGATTCTTCAGGTGTAAATGCATGAGTACAAAGAGAATGAGAGGAATGATGATAGTTGCAACATTTGGAAATCTTAATCTGAAAGGGAGGTGGTAGCTGACTGAGCGAACCTAAGGAAGTCATGTTTTAAATAGGATTATAATATTTAGCAAATGCAAATACAGGGTGCCCAGTTAAATTTGCATCTCAGAAAAACAATGAACACTTCTTTTAGAATAAGTATGTTCAAATTTAACTGAGAGTCCTGTATCTTATCTTGCAACTCTAATTCTAAACCTTCAGTGGGAAGAGATGAAAAGTAACATGACTTAAAATAGGAAACATCAAAAAATTCAGGAATGTTTGGCAACAGGTGCCCCAAAAAGTTTTTATGAACAATTACTCACTTAACACAACCAACAGAAGACTAGAGATTTATTCTCTAGAGTGAATAAAAAAAAAGAGTATGTGATTTTTAGAAAATTAAGAACTTGTTGAAGTTAAATATTATAGTGAAAATTGGGATTATATGAAATAGGTTCCAGGACCATGATCCCTCTTCCAAACTTTACACTCAGAACATTGGCAGCAAGGTTTACTCTCTCCACACTGGAGATAGAAAGAGACTTCTTTATGAAATCTGAACACTCAAGAGAAACACCCTATAGATATTTATGGGAAATTCTCAAATGAAATAGCTCATGCATATCATTCTACATTGATGGCCAGGGGTGGTGACTACACACACGTACAGAGATATTCATGAGTGTCTGGTGTTGCTTTCATTTCTGGGTAGATAGCCAAGCAAAACTAGATATTTAAAGATAAGAAGAAATACTGGGATCAAATCAAGCCAATACAAGGAACTTGGAGGAATAAGAAACTGTGCAAGGTGAAAACAGTTCCAAAATCTCAATGAATACAAGAATGTACTGCATCCATGGGGGTGAGGAAAACATTTTGAAAAAAAGCACAGTAGGAAAAAACTGAGATGTTAAAAATAAAATTATGGAAGAATTCAAAAATTTGAGAAAAAAATTAAAGCAAAAATAAAAATAGTTGAAAATTAAAACTCTTATACACTGTTGATAGGAATGAAAAATGGTGCAGCTGCTATGAAAAGTAGTATGCACGGTTTTCAAAATATTTAAAATAGAACTACCATATAGACCAGCATTTCCACTTCTGAATATCTATCTAAAATAACTGAAATCAGGATCTCACTGAAATATTTGCATTCTCATGTTCACTGAAGTGATACTCACAATAGCCAAGATGTTCAAACAACCTAAATGTCCACCAAAGAACAAATGGATAGAGAAAAGGGAATACATAGATACAATGAAATATCATTCCTTAAAACACAAGAAATCCTGAATCCTGTCATTTGTGACAACATGGATGAACCTGAAAGTCATGCGAACAAAATAAGCCAGTCACAGAAGGACAAATACTGCATGATTCCACCTCATATGAGGTATATAAAATAGTCAAACTCATGGGAGCCAAGAATAGAATGGTGGTCGTCAGGAGCTAAGGTGCAGGGAGAAATAAGGAATTGTTAATAAACATGTATAAAATTTTACTTATGAAAGATGAATAAGTTCTTGAGATCTGATGTAAACCATTGTGTCTATGGATTACACCACAGTATTGTACACTTTAGAATCTGTTAAGAGGATCAACCTCTTGTCAATTGTTCTCACTACAAAATAAAAAATTTTTACAAAGAGTGTGATTCTGAAATCATTTTTTGAGCACATGGCTCATAAAGGCAAGTCTTGTATCAATGAGAAAGCTGAGCTATTCCTCTCCTGTGGGGATACCATTTCCTGAGGAATCCACCTCTTTTTGTTTTTCCACATGGCATAACAGGCTACACGTTCCTAGCAATAGTTGGACAGAAAGTGGAAGCAGAGCTGGACAAGGGTTAGACAGTTTCATCTTTGTTCATAAGGGTGAAATAAAAAACCCCTTGAGAAGCAGTATATGACGAGAGAATCAAGTCCTTTTTACTCTAGGCTATGTCAGACAACCAAGAATTTGGACTGGGAATAATGTATCTCAGGACAACAGAACTGCATTCATCACAAGGAATTGTCTAGAAATGCCCACTTTTACCTGACTTCTTGCTGTGACTATAGCTCTGAAGGGAGATTTGATTAATAACCAAGTAAAGAAACACTGGGAACAAGTGTCATCTACCTCTCATCTTATTACAGAAAACTGGTATAAACTATTTTCTCAGTTGAAAGATAATCGGAGAAAGTAGTTCAAAAGAGCTCAACATATTCAAGATAAAATCGATGAAACAAGACTAAAAATGTAAAATGTAATTGTCTTGTAAAACTATAAGATAAAGTAAAAGTTTCCTACACTTAATTGGGGGAAAATATTACCTATTGTGTGATGAAATTCAGGCTTGTCTTGTAATTCTGTTTTCTCTTAAGCAATAAATATCAGAAGTCAGTATGCTGTCCAATACTGGGGTCAGCAATAATAACTGTTTATTGAGGGCTTACTATGTGTCTAGCACCATTTATCTACAGCAAAGTCCCTATTAGGTAAGAAATAATGTAATCTCTGTTTAAGAAATGAGGAAATTAAGGGAGGCACAGAGGGATTATAATTTTATCTAAGGATAGATCTTATAAAGTGATTGATGGAGGAGTATAGCTGGGACCTCAGGCTTCATAGCAAGATTGCCGTGCTGTGCTGTGCTCCATCTTCCGAAATGTAGGACCAGATAATTTTAATATTTACATAAGAAAAAAAAGGCAAGTTGTTTAAGATATACTTAAGTTCAGAAAATACATCTTCTACCTGTCCGACTCAAAAAGAAAACAAAGATTAGAATATGAGAACGAGAAAGATAGAATATAAAGTAATTGATTGAATCGTTCAAACTAGTTAAGGGCAGAGGACATATTAGAGAAAATAAATGAATTGAATAATAATATTCTGCATCTAAAACCTCAGCTTATCTTAGTACAAATCAGAAAATGGGGGAGGTATGTTCTGCATTTAATAAGTAGGCTAAAATTCTTTACAATTTGATAGAGAATTATACTCAAGTAAAGAGCTATATCCACTGAAAAAAATTACTGAAAATTTTAGAAGTTTAAATATAATATATTTAATATATCAATGTTATAAATTAGATCTAGATATTAATAGATAAAATTAATTTTAGCATAAAGTAATACTTCAGTCCATTACAGATGAATTTTATATCAATGGTCAAAGGACACAAACTTCAATCTGGCTACTTGCGTTACTATTAGAATGTTTGCAAGTGTTGTTTTGGGTTGTATGTACTGCACAGAAAGAAGCCATAAACATGGCAATGATAAATCATATAACCAGGAAAACAGAAAACAACAAAAGAAAATAATGTACCAACACCTTTGTACTCTGAAATGTGTCATTAGTGGCTACAGAATACAAATAATTATTTTTCATTAGTAACTAATGACATTTTTCCTTAACATCATATTGTATGTCATGTGACTGGAACTGTCTGATATAAAATCTGAATCATTTGGTCAATTGTGACTAAAACTGAAAAACTAATAAATAATTTTTACTATAAAATTAGAATGATACCGCATTTATAAGCATATTTTGGCTGAGAAAGAAAAAATAGAAGAAATTTAGATTATATTTCTATACATTTCTCTTGTTATGTTTTAGAGTTAAGAAAGGAGATTAATTGTTACTATTCCGAGGGTGTTTCTTAGTGTCAATTACATATGCAATTTAGGAAACAGCATAATAACATTTATTACTTTTCTCATGAAGAAAGTAGAAGATTAGTTCTGGTTATTAAATAGTCCAATCCTTTTTGTCAAAGTGCTAAGACAAGTTCTCTTGGTTGTGTAGTAACAAAGGAAATCTGAAAAGTAATTAGAAAGGACTAAGGAGCAATTGAATCTTATCTCAGAAACTCAAAAATTGATATAGCACATAATACTGAGGAAGTAGTAGACCCAATCTATTTGTCAGTCTTTTTCTTCCTCTGACGCTGCCTTTCCTATTGCCGAGTGGAAGAACAGCTGTAAAGAGTGCATCGTGTGCCCATCATTACGCCACTTTATATTATAATTCTCCTGAGATTGACTTACTTCTGCCTGGGACATTTATTTTCTGTCTTAGATGCCTAAACTTATGCCAATGGCTAAGTATGCACACCGTATCTATTCATACTTTTAGTAATATAAGCATAAAGCTGTGACTTTTGAAATCTGCCCTCTGCAGAACACAGCTTCTGTTCCCACTTTTAAAAAGCTAGTCTTTAAACTTTGTAGCTATTGTTAAATACAAACACTTTCAATGTATGAATTTTAAATGTTTTTAGTTACATAGAGATCATTTTAAAATGCTTAGTCTCTTCCTTGCATGCCATTAAAATTATTTCACATTATTCTTTAACTGTTAAGTTAATGAAACAAATTTTTTTTTAACAGCCCGTCTTATACAGAATACTCAGGAAGCAAGTAGTAGGCGACCATGCAAAAAGGAAACTCACTTTCTACATTTAAAAGGCTCCAAAGTAGAATGTGCACTTAGTTTTAGCAATCAGGTGGCTTCAACCAAAGACTGGAATGTATTATGTCTTTTATGTTATCTATTCTAAAATCAGCAGTCTCTAATGGATTAAACTACTGCACTTTTCATCTTTCTTCTTTTCTACCATCAGTTCTTCCTGAGGCAGAACTTCCTGCTTATCTGGACATTGCGTCATGTTCCTTTCCTCTGCATACATGACTTCTCCAGGACACAGTTATTTTTTCTAAACAGAAGTGACTGACTTAGAATACATGATGAAGCTTTAAATAGTCTCACTTGTAAGATCTAGTTATTTTCCTATAGCAATTTAAAAAAAAAATCATTTTACTGAATGTTTTCTATGTACAAGGATCTAGTCTAGGTGCTAATAGTTCAATGAAGAATAAGATATGTTTGCAGTAGATGTCACCTCTGGGTTACCTCTAAGAAACGAGCCTTCAAGAAAACTATGTGTAGAATTCAATATACACTATAGAGTCATGTAATAGACTCATATGTGATCTTGATAAAAATCATGGGCATTTCTTCTATACTTTTAAGCAGAGTTTGTTTAATAAATTTTATAGTATGTATAATTAAACATAATCAGTTTGTCATATTTGATATTTATTTGCTGACTTAGCTATGTTAAAGTACCATGATGTTTTATGTTTTATGCTTCCTGACAGAATTCATAGGGCTCTTTTTAAAAGTTCGCTTTGGGAAAGATTCACATGCAAAACTTGATGAAGCAGCATATTCTTTGCTATGTTTGTCTTCTTAATTATAGAGAGAAATGTTCCATTTAGCAACCCTGAACAGTTAGTATTAATGTGAGTATGGCTTTCCAAAGCAGTGTCTTCTGACAGGTTATCACTCATGTGGCTTGATTTGCATTATCAACAACGAAGAGGAATTGAAAGGCAAGCAAACTATGTGTAATATATCAAAAGAGTGATTTACAAAATTTCCACAGGCAAGTCTGTTTGCTGGACATCAAATCAGCATGAGCAAGATGTAATTTATAATTGCTTTCAGGCAAAGTAGAGATAAAATGCTTAATTATTTATTAACGAAGGCCTAATTAATCTTCTGAAATGCTTTTGTGTGGATGAGAAGCAAGAGCTTTATCTTAAAAGGCAAAATATCAAGTAATTAGCAACATAAAATTGTACTCTGTTGCAAAACCATATGTGCACCTCAAGTCCCTAATCTCTAAGTAATACTGTCAACATCTAATACACCAATTATTTAATCTTCTTCACTGACAGAATTGCTTTAGAATTTAATAATGAGCATAGATTGTATTGATAATATGACCTAATTATTTAAAAATAATCCTTAGACTTCCATTAGCTATCTATATCTATCTATCTATCTATATATATATATATATATATATTATAATATATATATATATAGCTCGTATCCAGAATATATATATATATTCTGGATACGAGCTCTTGGTCAGACAGATTTATTACAAATACTTTCTTCCAATCGATGGTATAACTTTATTTTCTCAAGATTGTCAAGCAAAGATAAGACTCACTGTTTTAGCCAGTAAAGAAATGAACTCTTGTTAAATTCAGACAGTATATTCCTTTCAAAATAGCCTAATTAAGGAAATCAAAGGTGCCAGCTCCCTAGGTCCCTTCTCCCACAAGGCAACACCAAAACAAAAGGGTCTGGATGACTGCAACACGAGTGGTGGGACAACCTGTTGCTGAGAGGCTGTCTATGAACAGCTAAACAGTTCTAAAATCTGCATCTGTATCCTAAGGGGAGTGAGGCAAAAAGCCTCATCATCAGAAGACAGGCAATGAGGAGAATGTCTTATATCAACCTCCGAGGAAAATAGAAAGGCAGTAGGAAATGGCTCTGTGACATCTCGTCACAGATCTCCCATGCTTTCATATTCTGGAGGATAATTAGCATTCTGAGTCTTAAGTTAGCTGCAGATAAAACATGGCTGTTTGTCTTGTATGAATATAAGCAAAGTCATCAGGCTGCCATAGCAAAGACATTTTCCTACATAGTTTCATTTTATTAACGCATTTTAATTTTACCGAACTCAAATATTTCATTTATTTTATTGTTAATGATTTTTATTGTTTTCTTAGGAAATCTTGCTGATCTCAAGGTTCACAAAATATTCTCATTTCTTTTAGTAGTTTTATATTTCTTACTTTACTTTTTAGGATTCTGATGAATCTTGAATTAATTTTTACATATAAAATGAAATTGATTTTCAAGTTCTGTTTTCCATACTTATATCTAGGATTTCTACCACCACTTGTTGAAAAAGTTTTCCTTTCAACATTGAATTATTTTTACATTTCTTCTGAAACTTAATGAAAATCATGGGTAAGAGTCTATTCAAATTTTTTTTCCCCATTTATCTGTTTGTTATTTTCATACCAATACTAAAATCTTTTGATTACTATAATGTTATAGTAAGTTTTGAAATAAAATATCATGTCCTCCAACTTTTTTCTTTTTCAAATTGCACAATTTTTTTCCCTTTGTATTGACAGACAAACTTTAGAGCAAGTTGTCAGGGGAAAAAAACGTGGCAAAGAACAGTTGCTATTTTGATTAGGATCATTTTGACTATAGGGCCGATTTGTAGGAAATCAATATCTAAAATATATTGTGTATCTCAATCAATAAACATGGTACACTTTTCAATTATTTAAATCTTCTTTAGATCCTGTTTTCAAATGTTTGAGGGAGATGGTTACAGATAAAATTTATTTGAGTATATTTATATATCATGTGGCCATGATAATTCTCTTAGTAGGACTTATAATTTTGTAATAGATGCCTCTGCATCTTCTTTATAAATGATGGTTCTATATAAACTATTATTTTGTCCTTTCAAAAATTAATTCTATTTCTTTTTTTTTTTTGCATTTTTGTTCAAAAGTAGGACCTTTAGTAAATGTTGTATATAAATTAAGAAAGTATAAATATAGCACTGAGGATTATTACTTTACTTATTTTATTAATTGTTTTAGTCAAAGATTGGCACTGAATTTTTTTCAAAAGTCTTCTCTGCATCTATTGATAGGATCGTTCTTTTTGTGTGAGTTACACTGGTTCATAGAATATTATAATGAATTCACCTTCTTGTGATAAACTCCACTTAATGATAATTTACTATTACAAGATATCTGCAATATACTTACCCAATGTTTTGCTAAAGATTATTCTGGTTGACTTTATGAATTATATCTGTCTGCACTTTTTTCTTCTAAAATGTGTTAGCAAGATTTAGTTCTTTTCTTAAGGATGGCTGTTAATATAACGCAATAAAGCTGGCAAGTTTTTGACTCAAGGAATGATCTGGTAATCAGATCCATTAAGAACTAGCTGTAGTGAGCATGGTAAAGAGTAAAAAGTGGGAACAGTGGCCATCCAAAGACGTCAAGTTCTAGTCACTGGGACTTGTAATGTTACATTATTAAGAAAAAGAATCAATATCACCTGATCATAGACGTGATTAAACTAAGAATCTTAGATGAAGAAATTGTCTTGGATTATCCAGGTGGGGTCTAAATGCCATCACAAGCCTCCTTGGAAGAGAGATACAAAGGGAAATGAAACACATAGAGGGGAAGATGATGCAAAGACTGAGGCAGATATTAAATTGATGTGACTGTAAGCCAAGGGAACAACCAGGAAGGGCAAGAACCACCAAAAGCTGGGAAAACCAAGGAACAGATTCTGCCCCAGAACATTCAGAGAGATCATGTCGGCCGTACTGAAAACTTAATTTCAGATTTCGGGGCTCCAGAACTCTGAGAAAATAGATTTTCCCTTTCTGTTTTTCACCCCACCAGATTTGTGATCATTTGTTATGGCAGCCACGGGAGACTAATATAGTACGTAAAAGGCTAATGTTATTGCAGATTTAAATGACATAATCCATGTAGATTGTCAAAATAACACTAATTTTTGGAAGATATAAATCATTGATCAAGTGCCTGAGGTTAAGTATATTCGTGGTGCAAAGAAACCACGCATCCTAAGGAGAAAGCACGAGACTGGTTTGGAACACATACAGCCTCATACCCAACCAATGGTTCTTGAGCAGGTTTCTGTGGAACTGTAAACCTCAGCCATCAAGCCATTTTCCATTGGTGGATTGGACCATAACCTGGACCTTTAAATTGCCCTGGAACATCTGTCTTCACCTCAACAACAGGAGTTGCATAATGCTGGGTGAGATTTGATGCAGGTGGACATAACTGGCTAAAGACATGCAGTTTGGAAGGGACATTGCCTCCTAAAGACATATGGGTTCCCGCACTCTCCATAAAGATGGAAATTAGTGAGGGTTAGGGTGGGATTATTTAAAATCTCAACTGGCCCACCCAGCACACATCCAAACCTATTTTCAGTTTTTGTTTTTCTCATTAACACTGTCATTGTCTAACCCAGTAGTCCTGAACCAAGGCAATTTTTCTCCCCACACCAAACCCATGGACATTTAGCTATATCTGAAAACATTTTTGATGATCATGACTAGTGGGGCTAGGGTCTAGACATCTAATGTGTAGAAGTCAGAGGTGCTACTAAACATTGTATAATAAACAAAACCACATTCCACAACCAAAATAAAGAATTACTGGTCAAAAATGTCAGTTGTGCCAAGGATGATAAACTCTTTTATTTAACCTAATAAATTATTTATTCACCTGTCTCTGCCCTCTACCTAGAATATAAAATCCATGAAGGCAAGGGTGTTTTATTTTTGTCTTTTGCTCTATCCTTAAAAACTACAATTTACAAAGTCAAGAGCTCAGTAACGTTTTAAAGTCATTAAAATTATTTTAATGACTGAAGAAGGATTCTATGACCTGCTGTAAAATTGTTAGGTTTGGAGGGATATCCTAGAGAAAAAGACTGACCATTTACCAATAATGTTTATTGCCTTTATGTAACATGCATTCCACCAATGTTTAAATACATATATGTATGAATATGCTTTCTCAACGGATCCTAATTATACTAGTAGTTTATGTTATTTTTGAAGAAAAGATTAAAAATATTAATATAAAAGTTGATGTGGAAACTCAGCTATATTGATAATTTTATATTTATATTTTCATTATTGAGATAAATAAATCATTAAAATTAAAGTGCTAAAACAGCTCAATCATGCCAGATCCCTGAAACATTTTAACCAGGGTGTAATATTTTGAAGAGGTGAATAGACTGCTTTACTTCACTCATTGGAGAGAGGTTTGTTTTTTTTCTCCTGTAAAGTACTTATGCATGTTTTATCACATTGAAATATTTTAGTCAGGAGATTCCAAAAATAAGAAATTAATATTATTTATTATTTTGTGCTTACTTGAAATTAATGAAATATATAAAACATAATGTATCAGGTATTTCTCATCATTATGAAAGCCTGATCACATTTTCTAAATCTCATTGTATTTTAGATTCCTGCTTGTAACATGAAAAGAGTAGCACTTTTACGTGTGGAGGTTTGAGGATGAACGAAACAATACAACACATAAGAGGCTAGAATAGGGCCTGTCGGATAGCAGCAGATTTTAGCTCCTGTTTCCAAAAAACTTAATGCATAGCACTATTTCCAGTAATGAATATATGCTTTCATGTCCACTGAGATGAATGTGATGTTAAATAAATATCTCTGAAAAAAAAAAACATTAGAACACGTATCAGAATTATATTTAAAAACTTGACTTAAGAGTGAGAAAAAGCCTGGGGTGTTGAGTGACTTTAGGGTTGGGAGACAGGGAAGACAGTAGTATAAGGAGGTAGTAAATGCAGGACTATCTATCTGCCTCAAGATTATTGAACCAGTTGATCAGTTGACTAAGTAGTCTTAACTTCTCAGAAGGAGTTTAAAATTTCATTAAAGTCTATCAAGATATCATTCAAATATTTGATTCAGAATACCAGTTTTGTCCAGAATAGGATGAATTAGATGATGCAAAAATGTTGTGTACCAAGGAGGTTTAGGACAATTTTCTTCTCAGTTCCAGTGAGGAAAGATATGCTTAACTGCGTTTTTGTGAGAAAATTATTAATTGCATTTGTTGCTTATTTAACTTTTTTAAAATTCTGTATAGGTATTGAAAATTAACCACAGACTAACTTATACAATAAATACAGAATCATAATACCAATAATACCATATATACATTGATATAATTCCTTTAAAAAATTTTCTACTTTAGGGAAAAATTTCTAACCAAAATCCCATCATAATTCAATTATGATGATAGATATTTCATGTAGTCTTTGGACCTGTCATTTTAAATTTGCCTGCTGTTTTCCCCTCTCCTCTTTTCTCTCTTCTTGCTCCCTCTTTTTGGAAGTGAGATAGGACATACACCTTCTGCTTTGATTCTAATATATGTGGTGCATACAAAGTAGGTAAAAGAATTAACTTCCGTCAGGAAAATTTCTAAAATGAAGAATCCAGAGTTGTATTTTTATTACTTCTGTTTTCCCAGAAATTATAATAATTTTACTGTCTTATTACCTCCCATGTTTAGAGGACAGAAACTAAGAATCCAGTGCTTCCTCTCATGGTTTTCCCATGTGTTTATTAACATAAAGTCATTTCACTATAACTAGGAGCATATTATACCTTGAGTAAATACTGAATGAATATCCTGGTCTTGGTAGGACATTATAGGCACATATATGCTTGCATATGTTGGGTTGATCTTGTTCCATTGTAGTGAGTTATAGCTAATAAAATGGAATTTATCTGTAATTGTAATGTTCTCTATAAATTTTTTTTTAAAAAATATATCTTGCTGCAAAGAAACATTAATTATTTTTGAAACTATGAATAACACTGTATTTCAATGAAGAAGAAAATGAACCAGTAAAGGTACTTCAAATAATATTTGTACTATTTACATGAGAAATAAAAACATATTTTTAAACAATAATTTTAGACCTTGACAGAGATACTACCTAAGAACATGTTTAATTATTTTCAATTGTGATGTGGATAAAATTAAATTTAATACAGTGTTTTTATAAAGATGGTTATGATTTTCCTAAGCTTAATCAGAGGAGTAAAACAGTCCTCTGAATTCCAATTATTATCAGCATCGTGCTTCAATTCTCTTGAGAGAAATTTGCTTCTATTAGCAATTTTTTTACTTTAAAGCTTATTACAGATTAATTTCCTTTCTATGATCCCACCCAGGGAAATCTGTGTATTTCCTTGATTCTGACAGGTTGCAACAATGTGAGAATTATTCTGAGAAATTTAATCCTAGACTTCTTGAAGGTGAGTCACCTAAGACCCAGATATTAACTCTTAAGATTCTGAGGTAACTGTTACAACAATAAATCAATACAAAAAAAAAAAAAGAATTTTGAAAATCCAATAGCTCAAGTGTTTTAAGTTATTGATTCATTAGCCATGGTTTTTAAAGAGTGTTCATTCATTCAAAGTTGTCTAAGTATATCTCAAGAAAAAGAGGGTTAGAGATAAAATAAACTGGGAACAAAGAGAGTGATCTTTACTAAATATTAGAAAATACAACATTGGAAACAGTGACAAGAAAAACACAAATAAACACAAATCAAATTTCCCTCAGGGTTTTACCCATATCCATCATGTTGGCCTAGGGTGAGTAGAGTAATCTAGTTCTCAAAGTCATAGGTTTCTAGTTAAAATATTTGTAGATATCCTGGGTCTTTCTGTTTGTGTTATTATAACATCATCTTAACTCTGGAAGCATTTCCTCCAAAATCATCCTTTGCAATAACAACTGAGGGTAACTCATGCAGTTCTTTCAGAAGGCAATCTTTGTCCTATATCTATCTTGTAGAAGAAGAAGATTTCATAAGATAAATTTATGTCAGCATTTAAAAATCAAAATTGAGAAGAGGGGAATCCTCCAGGAGTGTATGATATAAGCTCCATATGCTTATATGTAAGACATTTATGAGTTAGATGATGATGACGGTGAGGAGTAGAATATATTAAACATAGTGATGGAGACTTTTCTGTAATTTTCAGCCTTCATCAACAAAATATTCTAGGATATGATCTGGTATTTTGAGATGCAAATGATTTTGACTCCATGAGCTGATGTCATTCATAAGATCGTCACACATTTGTGACACATAAGCACAGGCAATATTATAAATTCTGTTTATTTGCCTCACATCCATCAAAATAGATATCCTATGTACTACATTAGTGAGGGTATTTCTTTCGGAAGTAAGAAAGGCATAAATTCACAAATATCATCTGTGTCATAACTAAAAGTGTTTACAATATACTGAGCATTGGCTTCCAATACACACACACACACACACACACACACACACACACACACACACACACACACACTTTTTTTGCCAGACACAGTAAAACAGACATCATGATATAACTACTGCCTTGTTATAATTTGATGAGCTGAGACCCATTTACCACACCTTACTCTACTCTCCACAAACTAGCTATGGCTATTTAAATTTTTGAAGTAATTTAAAGACAATAATTCTGTATCTTACATATAAAAACTCCAGCTGGTAGTCATAGTAGCCAAGTCAATGGTTATCTCCTGCCAAACTCTAATAAGACCAAATTCAGGATGGGAAAAACAAAAACATATTCCTTCATGAGAATATGCCAAGGTAATCTTGTAGTTTCATTCTCCTTCAACAGTATACAACCAGCATACATTTTTACTGGGCACTCTAACTTGGCAAAGATATTTGCTTTGGAAGGACCCTTCTAGCTACTCTCTGTGAGTTCTCGAAATTAGGTCACTCCATAAATTATTATTATGTGGTCCAGCTTTACTAGTAACTTGGAGACCAAATGTAACCGTTGAGTCCCCAGCACATGTCCAAGGTTATATTTTAAAGTTGTAGTATAATGTCCTAAGACTCAGAGTGGCTCTGTTGAATGTTATTGAAAATTAAGTCTCAGAGAATTATGTAGATGGCTTTGGTTTTTAACACCTGCAATAAAAGCAGAGAGGTGAGAGCACCACACCAATTTCAATTGAAGCCATTTAAAACAGTTTAAAAGGTTCATCACCCTAAGTATTTTGTTTAATAAATTGTTGCTGTTTTTATAGTTAATTACTATTAATATTAATGCATACCATTTATTTAGTATTTATGATGTGCCAAACTCTGTACAAGGCTTTACTACTTTATTTCTAACTAACTGTACGTTGATGTGTCAACTTGACCGGGCTATGAGGTGACCAGACATTCAGTCAAACATTGTTCTGGGTGTTGCTGTGAAATCTCTGGATAGAATTAACATTTAAATTGGTAGATGGACTAAAGCAGATTGCCCTCTATAATGTGTGGGCCTCCTGCAATCAGTTGAAGGCCTGAATCTTCAAAAAGAAGCTGACTCTCTCAAGAGTTAAAAGGCATTACTGACTTCTAGATGGGACATCATTTTTTTTTTTCCTGCCTTAAGACTCAAATTGATACAGCAGGTTCCTGGGTCGTAAGCTGTCAGCCTTCAGACTATGTCTACACTATGGATTCTTCTGTCTTCAGTTTGTCAACTGCAGATCTTTGGGATTGTCAGTGCCCATAATTACATAGCCAATTTCTTATAATAAATCTCTTTACATATGTGTGTACACATATCCTGTTGGTTCTGTTTCTCTGGAGAACACTGACTAATGCATCTAGAAATTTTTAAATGCTTTTATTATTATCGTTACTGTTATTGTGTTGTTACTTTGTTATTGTTGTTATTGTAGTGATTCTTTTTAAATTGTTTTGTATTGTTTTTCACATAAAAGATAGTAGAATGAGAGGTTCAATTACTTTAGTAAGTAAAAAACACAGTTGCAAAGCCAACTTGTAGAACTCCAAAAGCACAGTTTATCCACTACATAATATACTCATATTCTCAGGGAGAATTTTTTGGGATATCTCATTTGGATTAAACCTTTTAGAGATTCAAGTTGTTACATATTTTTAAAAAATAACTTGCAGACTCTATCTAAATATTGTAGCTAACAGTTTCTCAAAAACCCATCAGTTAAAACTCTGTTGTATCTTAAGATTGCCTTTATAACATATAAAGTATATTAATGAATAATATGAAACAAAGTTAATGTGTTTTAAACATATACACATATACACATATATCCATATATAGAGAGAAGGAGAGAGAGAGAGAAAGATATATATTTAAGTATAAAACAAATAAAAACACTTTGCAAGACAGTTTGGTAGCTTCTAACAAAACAAAACACACTCTTACAATATGCATTTGTGTACAAAGATAACCATCCAGACAATGGAATATTATTCAATGTAAAAAAAAAAAAAGATCTATCAAGTCATGGAACGATTTGAGAATACTTATGCACATTACTAAGTGAAAGAAGGCAATTTAAAAAGACTACACACCATATGATTACAACTATATGGTGTTCTGGAACAGTATGGAGATAATAAAAAGTTCATTGGTTTGCCGGGGGCCTATTGGATGAATAGGCAGAGCACAAAGGATTTTTCAGGGCATTTAAAATTATATAACATTATAATTATAGGTATATGTCATTATACATTTGTCCAAACCCATAAAATATGTAACACCAAAAGTGAATCCTTAGGTAAATTATGGACTTCTGGTGATCTGGTGATTATGATGTGTCAATATAGGTTCATCTTTGGTTAAAAAAAATACCATTCTGGTGAGTGATGTTGATAATCAGGAAGGCTATGTATGTGGTGGGGTTATGGGGATGTACGGGTATATGAAAAATTTCTGTATCACTCACTTCTGTTGTAAACACAAACTCTATAAAAATAAAGCCTTAAAAAACTAATAAAGAAGTTAGAACCTTGTATCATCTCCATAAGACAGATTGGGAACACAGACCTCATAGCACATTGGTATTACTACGTCCACTTTGACTAACTGTCTTGAGCACCATTACATTGCATTGTCCTCAGATACAATAAAATTTTGTATATTTTCTGAAGGTCAGAAAAATGTGAATAACGTAACAAAAAGAGACACCCTGAAAAAAACAAGGGAAACAATATTGTTTATGTTTGTTTTCATGTATCTGACTTTTCATCAGATACATGATAGAGTAGAAATCTATATAAACATGTATATTGTATTCTTTATAATTTATTACATGTATTTATACACAGTTGATAACAAATTATATACTTATAAATGTATATATGATTTATTCATTTTTTTTCTGTAAAAATCCAGACAGGCATTATTACACATGTATTATCTGTAATCACTACACCTTCCTCCCCACCCCCCAAAAAAAAACCAGTTAGGTTTCTAGGCCCTACTGTGTCAATGACTACTAAAATAGCATCTTTTAAAAACTATTGCTTAAACAATAATTATTTCTGCCTGAGTCTACCATATATTAAATAGTAAAGGTTCTATGTATAAGATTTAGAGGTAGTATCAAGGAATTGATTACTTTAATTTTATATTGATCAGAAATGAATTCTAGGGGAAGGTGATATCTAAGATAGGTGTGAAAAAAAAAGAGTAAAAAGCAAATAATTATAAATCCGGTCTCTGTCATATCAGCTATATGTTTGGGATGGTTATTTACTCTTTATGAGTTTTAGCTATAACATTCTCTAGACAAATGGAAATAATAAAGCATGCTTCACAAAGCTATTAAAGGGATAAATGAGATATTCTGGAAAGCATAACTGTTGAGTACATATCATAGATTTGCAAAAAAAAAAATAGTAAAATTAAATTCAGATTTTCTCATAAAAATAGATCAACTAGGATATAGTTTATGGTCTCAATGACCATCTTAAAATGAATTTTACTTTATAACTTACAGAATGTTTTATAAATAGGAGCAATTGAAATGGAAAAATATTTTTCTGTTGTTTATTTCTAAATATTCACTGAATGCATATTATATGCCAGACAATATTCTAGCTACTTGGGATACATCCATGAATAAAACAAGGATACTTTTTCCTCTGGGGGCACATAGACAATAACGACAGCAATGAAAAACTTAATGAGCCAAAGAAAAGGAAGGACAGAATAAGTGGAATGCTTGGGGTCATGGTTTTGTGGGATTATGTTGTTCAAACAGGTGTGTTGCTTTTTCCGTTTTCTACCACTCTTCCAGATCCAATCTCTGCTTTACTCTGTATCCTGGAAGGCTTATTTCTACATGTGGCATTGCTGAGGCTTCCTTTCTAATTGGTTTGTGAGTAGGTTCAGACAATGGGAAATGATAGGAAATCAGAAAAGAAAGAATGAGAGTAATTCTTCATGACTTTTTTTCTGGCATCAGCGGGCACTTTTATTCTAGAAATTATTGCCTCTTTCCACTACTATGTACATCAAGGGAAGATTAACCACCAAAACCCTGCTGCAGCTTCAGTTTTAATAAACTCAAAACACACTATTCCTTCACCTTTTCCCTTTGCTCTCTTGAGTCGTAGAACCTAGTTATTGCTCCCCCACATGTATAATGTTGAAAAATCATGAATCTCATTGAGCCATGAATTCCTGCTTTGTGACAATAAACACATCTACCGCATTGTGGTTTCAATTTGTATTTCTCTGATTAGAGATTTTGAACACCTTTTCATATACCTTCAGGCTGTTCTTAAATCTTTAGAGAAATGTTTATTTAAGCCTTTTGCTATTTTTTTAATTAAGTTTTTTTTTTTTTACTACTGAGTTGCAGGAGTTCCTACAGTTAATATGATATTGTGCACTTTAAATTTAAAAAAACAAATTTCATGATAAATGTTCTTACCAGTTAACACATACGCACACACAAAGCAGGGGACTAATTTAGAGGTGATTAATATGTTAATTACCTTATTTATTGTTATAGTGTCATGGATGTATACATATGTCCAAACTCAAATCGTATATACTAAATATGTGCACGTTTTTGTATATTTATGTATACCTCAGTAAAATTGAAAAAATACATTTAATAAATTTCTCTTTTCTCTTAAATCAAATTTGTTGTATATAATTTTGTTAATTTGTACATTCATATTTGCTTTCCATATAGCAAGTAGAACCTACTCTTTATGTGAAAAAAATAAGACTTATTTTTCTATCTACTGAAATGTAATAAAACTATGTTTTTAAAAATACAATCATGTAATGTAAATTTGAAGCCCTATGCCTAGATGAATCTGGGTACTCTGAAAAAATGTAGAATAATGAATCTGGGCCAGAATACAAGCACAAAGTAAAAAATTCTCACTTAAAAAGATAAAATGGTTGTAGATGCAATTCTACTTGCACCTCTATTAATTTACTTATTTATTATTTATTTGTTCCCAGTTGAAGAGAAATGAATTAATTTGAATCCTTCACCAATGACATTCTATTATTTGTCCATGTACAACTCTATCTATAGATAGATATTGCTGTATATATAATATGTAATATATATTACATTTATGAAATCACCAGACATCAGAACTATAACACTAAAACAAATCTACTTATGTGGTCTTATGCCATCTAGCAAACATACTTCTTTCCACAGCAGTAACTACTATAATGAAACATGTATCCATCATTCCCTTTCTTTTCTTCTTATATACTTACATGTTTCAGAAACAAATTAATATGTATTTTTCATACACACTGTATAAATGATTTCAACTGTTTTTAAATTTATTAAGATATTATCATGTTATTTTTAATATTTTTTACTAAAAGTAGTATTCTAAATTGCATTTATTCTATCATGTGTAGCTATAGCTAATTTATTTTTATGGCTATATGCCCCGGCCAGCGGGGCGCAGTTATTTAATGGGACCCGAGGAGGACTTCACCTGAAAAGGAACATGGCGAGAGAAAGGAGTGGAGGCAAGACTGTTCTGATCAAGCCTCAAACTTTATTTTTTCAAAGGGGTATATTTATACATAGCGGGGGCAGGCGAAGGGTACTTGTTGTAGTATGATTGGTCTATGGCTGGTGGCGTGAGGGTCAGCAGAGGTAGGGGACGTAGCAGGAGGGGAGGGGGAAAGCAGCTGGGGCACGTCTTTGTGGCTATCGCAATGGTCACAGCTGGGCAGGGTTGCCTTCGGAATGCTCCGCTAGGTTGCAGCACAACAGGGTGTATGATAAGGAACTGAGCCAGTTCTCATGCGGCAGTATGCTTGTAAGCAAGCAAGGCTCCCAACAGCTATATAATATTCCATAGTATATACCATCATTTATTAATGCCACAATTTACTAATTAATAATTATAAACATTCATTCATAAAATTTATTTAAATGTTTTCTGATGTGCATGATTAAGACTTACTATGTTATTATTCAACTTTAGGGAAAAAAATCTGTTTTATATAGTGACTTTATCAATTTATACTCCAACCTGATTTGAGATTCTATTGAATCACATATTTCACAACAATTAGTATTGTTGGCAGTTTTTCACTGAAATGAATATAAAATGGTACCTTCTTATAGTCTGGGATTCTAAGACCCTGTTCACAAATAAGGTTGAACATCTAGTCAAGTCTGCTTTGGCCATATGAAACTATCTTTTTTGTGAAATTTCTGTTCATGTCTTTTGTTCACTTCTATGAGGTTTCTTATTCTTTCCTTATTGTACTTATAGAAGTTATTTAGACATTCTCAATAATAATTTATTAGTAATGTGTTTCAAATATCTTCCATATGTTGGTACCTATTTTTCAGATACTTTGAGCTGCTCCTGAGGAATAAATATCATTGATACAGAATCAAAAACATCACTTTACATAGTGTCTAGTTCTTTATGTGCACTCTTTCAAAAACTGTCTCTAATTTGCTGTCTAAACTACATTCATTTTTGTTTCATATGGATGACCATGTCTTATTTCTTTGTATATAGAATCATTCTTTGACCCAAAGCTCTTCAGTGTGAAATCTGTCAACATCAATAGTCCATATATACCTCTACTCTGATTTTGGTTTCTTTTTAACATTTCAGTGGATTGCCACCTACTACTTAAAA
The DNA here is from genome assembly GCA_003508835.1 of Eonycteris spelaea. Classification (NCBI taxonomy): domain Eukaryota; kingdom Metazoa; phylum Chordata; class Mammalia; order Chiroptera; family Pteropodidae; genus Eonycteris; species Eonycteris spelaea. The sequence goes on from PUFA01000104.1 coordinate 5,954,377, forward strand.
AAAAAAAAAAAAGGAAAGAAAAAATTATGACAGTATCTTATTTACAATACCTTATAATGTTTCATAAGTTTCATAATAGGTAAAATAATTGTACTCTTTATATTCTTCTTTTTCTGAAAGTACTATGAGTTTTTCTTAGCCCTTTAATCTTTGATATAAATTTAAAAATCAACAGTTTCCATTTCAAACTTTCTTTGAATTTTGATTGGAATTGCATTGAACCTATAGAAGCATTAGTGGCAAAATCACATCTCAGAGAAATGATTATATGCCACCATTTTTCTAGTACAGTGGTAATTTATATTTACATATTTTCTAATATTAAGCCATTCTTTGCCACTTTGGTCATGGTGTAGTATATTGCTCGGTAATTTCTCAGTTTAAATCAGTAATATTTGGAGTAAAATTTTTGCATCTAAATTTATGAGAAAAAAATGCACTTCTAGTTGCTTATTTCATTTTTTTTGGTCTTTTAAAATATCATTTCCTTTTTGTTTTCAGTAACCAGAATCATAGAACAAGTTGGAAATATTTGCTTTCTATTCTCTGAAAGAGTTTGAAAAATATTTCAAAGATGTGTTATTTGAAAGTCATTTTGAATTTGTTTCATTAAAAAAAAAAAAAAAGGAAAATCAAGCCTGCGGACTTCTTACCCAGAACTTCACTTTCCTCTGGGGGAAAAAAAAAAAAATCAATGCAGTATACATCTTTTAAATAATTTTAATAGGAAATATGTGTTTGCACAACAAATAATTTAGCTCTCTAGTATAATATGAGGTTAAATTTTCTCTGTTTCAGCTGTATTAAATATATCAAAATAAATTAAACTTGACTATCTATTAATTATCATAAATTGTCTTCAAGATTAACTATTTCATTTAAAATGTTATTTTAAGAGAGCACTAAATCTGGTTTGAAATTATATATAAATAGAATAAATTATTGAGACTTTATACCCAGAACTTCTTTTAAGTAATAACTCACAATTTCACTTCTGTACAGTACTTTCTTGATAATTAAGTAGAGTTATTTGATCTAATCTAACAAAATGCAAAATTATTCATCAATTTGCTCAGATTAACTCAAATATTGGATATAAGCTAAAGAAAAAAGGGAGTTTCAATTTAAAAAGTAACAAAATACATCTTTATATCTTACCATCCTTGGACAATGATCAGTGACCTATTACAGAATAATTGCAGAGATTGTCATTTGTTGACTGATTTCTAGATCTTACGAAGTATTTTTTGTAAAAAAAAAAGATTGTGGAGACAACATTGCAATAATGTCATTGAAAATATGTTGAGATCACATACTATAATTAATGTTTATCTTTATTTTGGTATATAAGAAAACATTGTAAAACGTACTTTAAAAGATTTTTGTGTATAATCCCTACATAGAAAATAAGGAGAAAAAATATATTTTAATTAATTTATAGAAAATTTCATTTCTTACAACACCTCTGTTAAAATAATGAGCTGTCATACTAAGGGACAGTCATATGAAATGGTTCAATTTTAAGAGAAAGAATTAAGGGGTATTAGCCACATCTATTACTAGGTATTAGCAGAAACATTTATATAAGCATTAGTTATTACTCTTTTAATAGAGGTTGATCTGTTGGTAGAAAAACCAGTCTTACTTTCTTCATCTTTCCCCAAACCATATTATTATGTGACATCTGGCATCATTCTACTCCAAGCTTAGCCTTTGTTGGTTTTGTTGATTATATTTTGGTTACCATACAATCACCTTGAAGAGTCAATTAAATAAGTGGGAAAATTAATACTTTCTAACATCTTCCCAAGACCAAAGCGAATATTACTTTAAAGTTGTTAAATACCCAAATAGGCAAGCATTGTTAAGCATAAATGAATAGAAAAAAATCTTCATTCTATTAAATATATTTATATACCAAAATGAGACAAACTCCAGTCAATAATCTGGAATTGAGCAAAAATATCTGGATTTATAAATTCAATTATTTATTCATTAATATATCCAACAATTTAACAATGTAGATTGAACTACTATTTGGTATTTAATACTGAAATTATCATTGTCAGTACAATAGAGTTCATGGACTTTGTCTTCAAATAATAATAGTGCCAATGGTTATGATCTGTTGTTCTCCCAATAGTAAAAGATGTATGAATAACTAATTATCTATTATATTTCAATAAAGCCAATTAAAAAAAAAAGATGTGTAAGTGTAAGTCAACAGTTAGGAATATAGTTTCTGACTTCGGCTTTTCTACTTTCCCAGTTACTGCTTATATTTTGTATAACTAAATCTCAGTACACTTCTTAGTAAAATCAGACTAATAGTAATTGCCTTCTAGAAACTTTTTAAATAAATGAATTATTTTGTATAAAACTTTTGTTTTAATCTACTACAAATGTAAATAAAATTTAGAAGTGTGTTGTGCTAAGGGTTCCCATGATCCATCAATCTTATTCTGAAACATTTTTAACTATTTCAAAATATTAACTTACCATACATATTGAGAAGTAAGACTCCTTCAGCTCTTAAATAGGTCAGGAAAAAAACTTATGTAAATGTGTAGGTTACTTATGAATTATAAAATAAAGTCTAAGAAGTATAAAATGCAGGTTTCCATGTTATCAGGAAAACTGAAAGGACCCGGAAAATAATTAATTTCCACTCCATTCTTTGTCTAAGCCTTTTTCTTAGTATATTTAGTATATTTTTAGCTTTTGTTTTCTGGCCTTTATCTACAGTGGGTTTGAAAATAATTGCTAAGATTTTATGTGACGTTTTCTCCGCTCTCTTTTTAAACAAAACTAAGAGGTCACAATGAAAATCTTACAAAATACAATGTAATTATGCTGTTGTCTTATTTAAAGAGGCTTATCATTCTTAACCTAGAAGATTTATCTGCTAGAAATGAAAAATGGCAATACAGTATTTTTCACATAGGGAGTGGAAAGCATGGTGGTAGGAACATGAATTCTAGAGTCAGAAAGACCTGCCTTAGAACCTGTGTGCCACAACCGCATAACCGTGTGCACTTAGAGAAGTGAATTCTTTGTGCCTCGTTTTCTTTTCCTCTGAAATAAACAGGTATAAAAATTTAACGTATAGTACATTTTTAATGATCAAATGAAAGACTGATAGTAAAGTGCTTAGAACATGCACTAAACTTTAAATAAACGAGTAATTATGGCAAATTATGGCGTATTAGCTAGATTCAGTTAATTGTTTTCTCTTCTCTAGCTCTTAAACATACAAATTCTGTTTAGATTACTTAAACCCAACCATATTGATCAGAAAGCAGAGTTTTTCAGCCATTTGCAGGACGTTCAATTGGCTCAGGCAGTGAGTAAAAAAAAGTCATTATACTTTCCATAAATCAAATCCTTTCTTGTTTTTCATATTAAGCAATTTTCAGAGGTGCCATATAAAAAGATGGTGATCAGCATCTGAAGCAACTTCATTCACAGAGCAAAGGAGACAGCAAGATCAAGTTGAGATTGCTAGAGACAAGGCAATGAATACATTTAATGAATACATTAAAGAAATGTGTAAATAGAGAAAGATCCTAAACATGAAGGTAGAAAATAAAATTGTAAGTGTAGAACCCAACCTTCACTAACAAGTATACAATAAATTATAGTAAAATGAACACAAAATATTTTTCTTCTTTTTCATTAATCTTTTCTTTTCGTTGTTGTCTTTCTTCAAAAGAGAAATATGAGCAGCACACAAGGAAAATAACACTGATGCCTCAATATAAAGTTGTTGGGAAGGAAAGACATTAGAAAGAGAATGTTTTGAATATAATGAATAATGTATGTGATATACTTTACATACAGAGCCATTTCATAAAGAATAATAGTTATCAGCAGTATATTCAAAACCTGTACATAATCTCAGAATCATCATATTGCCCACTTTTCTTAATTCTCTCTCATTTCATTATTCTGTTTTTTGGGGGGAGGAGAAATCATTATCTTCTAAATCTTCTTTATAAATACAACATTACCAAATACAAAAAATATATAGTGCAAGACAATTAGCTAAATTTGTTTTCAAAATAATATTTACTCCCTTAATCCATTATATATTCTTTTAGTTCTTTATGTTTGCTTTTACTACTTATGTATCTGTTTCATCTTTGGCAATCAATTTTCATTGTTTTCCTCGCTTTCTTGTCCTTCTTCCCACTATCTCTGTTCTTTCTTTCATTCTTTCTTTCTCTTTCTTTTTCTTTCTTTCTTTTTTCTTTCTTTTCTTTCTTTCTTTCTTTCTTTCTTTCTTCTTTCTTTCTTTCTTTCTTCTTTCTTTCTTTCTTTCTTTCTTTCTTTTCTTCTTCTTTCTTTCTTTCTTTCTTTCTTTCTTTCTTTCTTTCTTTCTTTCTTTCTTTCTTTCTTTCTTTCTTTTCTTCTTCTTTTCTTTCTTTCTTTCCTTGTGAAACCACCCTGGAAAAACGTATATAATGTAAATATACTTACTAACTTTTACTAATATACTTACTGATTTTTATAATTTTTTATCAAAGAAAGATAAATGCATTCCTCAGCTAAATCACATTAATGACCATATTTTTTTCTGTCAATTATTTAATCCTCATAATTTTTACCTTAGTAATCTGACACGGTTCAGTACAGTTAAACCAATCTCCTTACTAAACTCGTTAATAAATGCCAACATAACTGGGTGAATAGAACTCCTTCCTTGTAAGGATTTAATTATGTCTCTATCATCAACTACCTAGGTTATTTTTGATTAGTTAACATTTTTTAGTAGTCATCCTCATCAGAAAGAATAAATGACAGAGATTAATAAAAGATTAAAAAATGATGCATGTGATGTGCCTTGCACATGCAGGTCATTACCTATAAAATGACAGTTATTATTGATTTCTTCCAAACCTGAACATAATTTCATAATCATTCTTTGACAAAATATAGCTTTTGATATGACATTGACTAAAGGTAATATTTCTATTCTCTTTCCTCATTTAATGGCTTCCCATGTCTCAATTGCTTTCAACCACCTTCAATATTTGTGTTCCTGAATCAAATTTTGACAACTGGTGGACAAGATAAGATAATGCTGTTAAATGATATTTCTTGATAAATTACTTAGCTTCCAATATAAACACTGGCTTTGAAATGATGGCTGAGAACTTTTGCCAAATAATTAGTGGAACCTAGGAAATGGACACTACATAAAGTATGGAGTGCTCAGTATACGATAAATTTTGTAAATCAGTGATACTATAACTAGATTTTATAAAAGGCAATTTTATGTATTCGTGTTGTTTAAAATCAGTTATGTTTAAGATCAGAGCCTTATACCTAATATAACATATCACACAAAATTAAGTATTTTTAATAGGTACTGTTTTACATTCAAAAGGACATGGAAAATCTATACGAAAGTAAATTCACAATCATATCATTACACTTCATTGGTCATAAGTAGAAAATGTTAAGTCAGTGGTGGATGTTTTTCAAAAAGAATTTCCACAACTTTACTTTGGAATGGCCACTGACATTGCAACTGATATTACCATCCAAAATTCAGAGGCATACTGCTCTCATGTATACTTCTGGTGGAATCTATTTAGGAAAATGGAGTGTGACTGTAAAATATTAGCTTATATTAATCATGTATACCTAAGAATCTCATTAAAAGGGAAATGATTCACACTACTAGAATCAAACCACAATATTCAGGAAATTAGAATTACCTAACTATAATACATTTTTAATGGGCTTCCAAAGTTACTCTTCGAGGAACTGGTAAATTATAAATGAAGCCAATGTTATTCCATTTGGATATAGTTATTGAAGAATTTTATTTAAGAACATGCAGTGTTCTTTTGCTAAAAGGGAAAAAGCTCCTGAACATTAAAAATGTAGGTTCATATCTCAGTGTTATATAACAAAAAGAAATAAGACTAAAATCAATAGACTAAGTTCTGCCAAAAATTTATGGTCTGACCTTGCCTCTATCATATTCCTTCACCTCAATTTTCACAATATGTAACTAATAGATTAACAGATTGTGTTTAGTCATATCCTAAGTTCCCGTTCCACTCTAGCATTTGTATTTCTAAACAAGTATATATGTAAAAGATGATATATATGTATTATTATACATCACAAGTTTATAATAGTGTAGCTAAAAGAATTTAACAGGATGTATATTACAAATTATGACAAAGATTCTTTAACCTAACTCAGTCAAAGCACTCTGAGCCATCTTCTTGACTCAACTTTTACCTTTGTAGTTCCAAGTCTAACTTTGCATTCCCAAGAATCCTGTTGATACTGTTTAGACGGAACTCTCACCCTCTATATCTGATCACACTTCACATTTAATCAAATTCCTCATCTGTCACCATCCATGGGTGATATCTAAAAATCCTGGCCTGCCTATAGAAAGAAAGTTGTTAGTTCTGTTTAGCTAGAATCCTCCTTGACCACTGATGTTTTCTCTTGGTAATTTTTCATCTGTTGACCCCCTTCCTGCTTTTGGCTATAAATCCCCACTTTTTCTTGTATTCAGAGTTGAGTGCAATACCTTTCTCCTTCTGCAAAACCCCATTGCAGTCATCCTTCCTTGAATAAAGTCTTACCACTCTTTAGTTTTTAACAAAATAATAAATTTTTCTTTAAAAAACATTGGACTACTGGTCTTAACATATTAAAATGTCAAGCAGATGTTGTTTTACACATCTGTTAGTCACTCAAGTGACCTAAGCCACCATTTTTTGCCACTTACATTTTAAATACAGCAGTTATGTTTAGATAAAAATTATAAGATGTCACCTAATTAATCATTAGGTAATTTCCCATTGGGATTAGAGTGACCTTCAATTTCATAGAGTTTCCAGGAAGTCTGATAACAAGGTCTAATTTCTTTTAAAGTCCTTAAATAAAAATTTTTATTTAAAACTACTTTTTAGTTGTTTAAATTTATTTGTTAATATTCTGGCAGAATTTTTTTCTTCCTTAAGTTTCATTTCAGTTTCTCTCTTCAAAGATTTATTAACAAAAATAATTTTACACAATGTCTCATAATTACATCTTTATATAATCTGCTCTTGGTAACCTAAATTGGTTAAGAGGAAGAAAGAATGAGCTCATTATAGCAAACATGTGAAAAGGAGATGGGAATTGTACTAAACTACTTTAGCAGAACACTGAGGGCTCTCCTAAGAAACAAAAGATGATATTTATTTATTTATTTTCAATCTTCTTTAATTTTGTTTTTTAATTATAGTTTACATTCCATATTATATTAGTTTTAGGTGTACAGCATAGTGGTTAGACATTTATATAACATATAAAGTGATCCCCCGATAAGTCTCATACTCATCAGACACCATACATAGTTATTACAATATTATTGACTATATTCCCTATGCTGTACTTACATCTCTGTGACCATTTTTTAAACTGGCTACACTGGCCACACTGAGGTTTCAAATCTACTGAGTGATGCACAGTTATAAAGTATCTTGGAGAAGAGTGGATGGTCACAATTGGAGTTTTTGTTTTGTTTTGTTTTGTTTTGAGAAAGAATTGCTCCTAAATAAATCATTGGTTAAATGGAGGGAAACACAGCTACTGGGTGAGGGCTCAGAGATATTGTCAGTCCTGGAAGAGGCCTGGACCTCTGGGAACGAAGGCCAAGTCTGAAATACAGATACAGAAGTTTATTTAGTAAGGCCATTAATAGCTGACAGAGTGCAGAGTTTAGGACAAAGAGAACAGAAACAAACTTGCCAATTTGGCATTTACTAGGAAAACTACTTAATGTCTTTGAGGCCATTATATCATCTATAAAAATATAATAATGCCTAATTAGGAGTGTTGTAGTAAAGGTTAGGAGGAAAAAGTTAACTGTATAATATTCTACACATTGACTTTTTGGTGTCAGTTTAAACATGGTTTATTTTTTGTATAAAATTACCAAGTAAGTTACTTTACTAATAACCTTTGGAATCTGATTTTAAAAATTGATAAATCATATTCTGTTGTCCCTATACATTAGCCACAGTATTCCTTTTGATACACACAATTAAGTACAATCACATTTATTATCTTGTCAGAATAACTTGTCCTGCAAAAAGTGGAGTAGCTTTATATATAATGCAGTCTCAAAAGAATGTTGTTATATCAAAGTTAACAGAGTTTGGTATTTTCCATTTGTGTGCAGAGAGGTTCTCTGTTGAACCAGTACCTCCTACAGTTACAGATATGCTATATGTGTAGATTCATCAGTTAAAACAAATGTACCACGCTGGTAGGGGACGTTGATAATGAGGAAGGTGGGGAAAAGTATATGGGAAGTCTCTGTACCTCCCACTCAGTTTTGCTGTAAATCTACATAGTTCTACAATATAAAGTCTACTCTTAAAAAAAAAAAGGCATACTGTATATTTGCAACACTCCTTCAAGAAAAAGATCTCCATATTCAACTGCATTTTTAGTTTGTTATTTTTTTAAGTAATTAGTATTGTCATATCTTAGGTTTCTACAAATGTAAACTCTGTGCCAAGGTTTATATAGGTATAGTTTATTTAAGGATGCAAGAGAAGAAGAAAAGGCAATTTAAGTGTGCATTTACCAAGATTGCTGCCCTGGGCAATGAGCACTTGATTCTGCCATTATTTTCTACCTAAAGGATGGCAGATGGGAACACTTTATCTATCTCTTTAGTCCACCGTCTCCCTCTAAAACTTGAGAGTTTTCCCTAGGGTATTAAATTCTCATACTTCTGAGTTGCAACTATATGCAGCCAGAGTAACCGAGAGATAAATGCACTGGCAGAAAAGTCCCCCCCCAAAAAAGCAGCCATGTTGAAGTGATACGTTTATCTGTATAAAAATTTAGATAGCATTGCAGCTTTATTTTATTAAGTCTTCCAATCCATGAACACTGTATGTTTTATTTAAAGTATTATTTATTTAAATATTGTAATAATTTAATTGAGATTTTATAGTTTTCAGTATATTAATCCTTTACATATTTTGTAAGATTTACATGTTAATTAGTTTATTTTTAGAGTGATTATAAATACATTGTGACATTCTAATTTTGATGATTACACATTCACTACTCATATACAAACAGAAATTTTGTGCATTTATTTTGTGTATCCTGTGATCATGCTGATCTCACCTAGTTCTAGAAGTTTTGATTATTTTTCTTCTCTGTTTCTTAGATATCTTGGGATTTTTTTTTAATAAAAATTCATGTCATCTGTAAATAAGGACAGTTTCATTTTTTTCTTATCTGTTTACTTTATATTTTATTCATTTATTCATTCATTCATTCATTCACTCATTCATTTATATTTGCCTTTTTCATTGGCTAGAGATTGCAGTCCTATGCTGAAAAAAAGTGTTGAGAGAAGAAAAATCTTGCCATGCTCCCAATCTAAAGAGGAAACAATTATTAAGTATGACGCTTGCTATAGGGTTTTATAAAGAATTTTTGCATCTATATTTATAAGAAATATTGGTCTATAGTTTTCTTTTTACGTAATGTCTCTAATTTTGATATCAGAGTAATCCTGACCTCACAAAATGGGTTGAAAAGTTTCCCTCTTCTATTTTCCAGAAGAGATTTTCTATATTCTATATTTATTTTTCCTTATAACTTTGGTAAAATTCTACAATAAAGCCACATGGGCCTGGAGATTTCTTTTATGGGTTTTTAATGAAAAATTTAATTTAATAGTTATAGCACTTTTAAAATTATTATCTTATGTTAGGTGAGTTGCAGCAGATAGTGCTTTTTTAGGAATTGGTACATTTTACCAAAAGCTCAAGTTTATGATTATAAAGTGGTTCCTAGTAGTTGCTTATGATCCTTTTTGATGTCTAGGGTTTTTAGTGATATCTCCTACTTCATTCTTGATGCTAGTAATTAGTGTCTCCTTTTTTTTTTTTTGTCAATCTTTAAAGTTTGTCAATTTTATTGATTTTTTTTTCAAAATATGAGCTTTTTGTTTTGCTTATCTTTGTTGCTTTTTGGTTTTCTGTTATTGATTTCTTCACTTATCTTTATTATTACTATCTTACTGCTTGCCTTGTGTTTATTTAGCTCTATAATAATCTTAAATATTCTCTTTACTTACATTTAGAACCATCCTCATGTTCCATTTTTCACTTCAATTTCAAATAGAAAATTTGAGAGGGAAATAATATTGTATTTGCCCACATATTTGCTATTTCAATATTTTTTCTTCCTTCTGATGTCCCAAGGTTTCTTTTATTTTAAATATTTTGTTTAGAGAAATTCTAAACAAAGGTATGCTGGCAATAAATTCTCTGAGTTTCTACTTTTGGGGAATGTTTTCATTCTCCCCTTTAATACAAATTGTAATTTTTATAGACACAGAATTCTAGGGTAAAAAAATTTCATTTAGTAGTTGAAAAATATTGTTTCACTTTATTCTGGTATCCACTACTATTTGCATTATTATTATTATTATTTTAAAACTACATAAGCACAACACAATTCAAGATTTTTTTTTCTGTCTTTAATTTTAAAACGTTTGACTATTATATGTCTTAGTATAGATTTCTTTCTTTAGGCTTATTCAGTTTATGTTATTTTCAGCTACTTAATCTGTCAGTTGATTTATTTTTTTTCCAAATTGCGAAAGTCAAAAGCCATTATTATTTCAATTACTTTATCAGTCCCAAACTCTTTATCCTTGCCTTCTGAGGCTCTGATGGTATTAATTTGGAATCATTTATGATAGTCTCTAAGGCTCTGCTCATTTTGTCAGTCTATTTTTTTCTAATTAAGGTTTAGTAATTTGTATGGTTCTATCAACCAGTTCACTGATTCTTTGCTTTGTTCTACTCATTCTATTATTGCGCCTAATTATGGAAGACTTTTTTAAAGATATTTTTATTTTAGAATTTTTTTACAGATAAATGTTGCAAAGATAGTTCAGAGTTCCTAAATACTCCAGTTTTCCTCATAATTAAAATCTTTCATTAGTATGCTACATTTGTCAAAATTAATGAACTAATAATGATACACTGTTCCTAACTCTAGTTCATAATGTATTCAGGTTGCACTATTGTGCCCCTACTTTCTGGTGTCCATGCTTTCTATTGAAAAATTACAATCACTCAAATTATTACTTCCTATAGATAACACCTTTTGTTTGTTTTTAGTCTCTAACTGGTTTAAGATTTTTTTTCTTTATTTTTAGTTTTCAATAGTGTCTGGTCATGGAGTTCTTTGTACTTACCCTATTTGGGATTCACTAAGCTTATTTAATTCATAAGTTTATATCTTGCACCAAATTTTGGAAGTTTCTATTCAGGAGTTTTCAAAAATATTTTTCCAGCACTGCTCTTACTCCAAGATACTCTAAAGACATAACTAACATACATTTTGTGATTGCATAACATAATTGTAAAGCAAAAGTCATTAATTTTTTTCATTCTATTGTCAGATTGAATGATTAATCTTGATGCATCTTCAATTTCATTGATTATTCACTCTGTTATCTCTATTCTAAATTAGTCTCTGTATCAAGTTTTATGTTTATTTTTTAAATAATGTGTATCTTATACTTGTTAAAATTGTTTTTTTCCTATTGGTTTCAAATATGTTTTAAATCGTTTTCGGGAGCTTTGTGTAATAATAGCTCCTTTAAAATCCGTTAAATAATTCCAATATTTATGTCCTCATATCACAGGTATGTCTTGATTTTCTTTTACTATATGAGTTGGAGTACTCCTGGTTCTTCAATTCCAAGGAATTTTGAATTGTACCCCAGACATTTTGAATGTTATACAAGGAAACTTTGGGTCTTGATTAAATCTTGTGGAGAATGTTGATAGTCTTCCATGTCCTACAGTTTCAAAGTCAGTTATGATTCATATCCTTAAATGAACTATGTAGGTCTTTTTCCATGTATGCACTAACCAATATCCAGACTTAGGTGGTGGGCTATCTGTTCAATTCTCAAAGTGTTTGGTGTATTGAATGGGGTTAGAGCTCTATAAGTTAAGTTTGATGATGAGCCCACAAATTTACAAACAAATTTGTGTATCACTTTCCTCCCCATAATCCCCTTTGTATTTCTTGGTTTCTTTGGACTCACCTCTGGGACTCCAGACAGAATGCTGGGGCTTTATATATTCTGCCTTGCTGAACACTCCTCAAACTGCTCCTGCAACCGGAGCCAAGCAAAACAAGACAGAGAAAGACAAACATTAATGTACTTTACCCATTCATTCTTGCAGAAACACATTTCATTGAAGGAAAAGAAAAGCTCCTATCCTTTAGAATTTGGATTCTTCAGGCTTCCATTGCTGTCAGCTGTTGCTGCCATAATGAGATTGCTAAAGAAATGGAGCAAAGGAGAATAGAGAAAAGAAAACAAAAGAGAAAAAAAAAATTCTACACACTTTCTGAGCATTAGGGATTCTCTTTCAAGCCCCTTAGCCAGGACTAGAGGATTTCTCATAGAGTTCTCTCTGTTTCTGCCTCAGTGGCCTCTTCTGGTGCATTGGATTCAAGTCAAGAGATATCAGAGATGAGAAAAAAAAAATGTTAAATTCACTACACCTTTGATGATATTTTAAATTCTGATCTTTGCCTCTATTTTGCCTGTTCTATTTACTTGTGAGAGTCCTCAGTATTTACTAAGTCACACAGTATGTACATCCATCTTATCCAGAATTTGAACCCCAAATATGTATTTTAACGTAGTTTTAGTTTATAATGAAGCAAAAAGGTCAATATATGAAGAGAATAATACTGGTCAGTTTCACTTTTTGACACTGACATGAAAAATCCTAAATAAATGTTATTGTGTAACATTTCAATAAGGAAAGCAAAGCTCTACATGTTATGTATATTACATATTAAAACAGACACAATAAAATAACAGTAAGAAATATGGAAATGATACTCACCAATTTTAATAGTATAACTCTGGGGAATGAAAAAGAGGAAAAAATATATGGGGACTTAGTCTATGTCTGAAAAGTTTTATTTCTAAAAGGAGAAACAAAATCAATTAAAGGTAATATAATGTATATTTAACTATAATAATAAACAGATAGGTATATGTAATATTAGTTTTCACTATTTTCTTATGTTTGAAATGTGTCACAACTAAAAATTAAAGTATTAAAAACCTTATGAATTAATAATTTTTAATTAGTATTATAAGTCACTGTTATGAGCAGAATCATTTTGGAAATAATATTCTTATACAGTTAACTGTAGTACCAATAATTCTGCAGGAAGATAAAAGCTACATGCACAAAGGGATTAAAAGTAACTCTTCGCTAACAGTTTTTAGTCATATTTGCAGTGTTGCATAATGATAGAAATTGTTATTAAAGACATCATTTGTAGGAGAAAAGTGATAACATATATCTTCAAATACAAATGGTAAAGCATTTGGGAGACATATATTTGAGCTGAATTAGTGGACTGGTGAACTAGATAAGAGAAGCAACAAGATGTATTAATTCACTGTTTATTAATACATTTCCAATCTCTTTGTATAATTATTAATGCAAATACACAATTGCCTTTAGCCTTTTAACACATGTGAGTACCCCTAATAGACTACTTAAGAATTATAGTTCTTACAAGACAAAACAGTCAAGTCATTCGGTCAATTCAAGGGACGATCTGGATTTTGAAAAGTAATATTGCCATTCAAAATTTTAATAGTAAACACATAAAAGAAAAAATATCACAAAATACACTCCAGTCTAATGTATTTATTTGCCAATTATTTTCATTTGTATAATTTTACTCTATTCTAAACTTATATCCAAAATGGAAAAAAAAATTAATTATTTCCATTTTTGAGACATTTTTCAATCTTATTTTACTGAGGCAAGCATAACAATTTATTAAAGTCTGATTTATCAGGTATGCACTGAATCATCTAAATCTTTTTAATCTTTTCTTTTAAAGAAACAAAAAACTAAGAGGAAAAAAACTATTACTAATTTAACCCTTTATTTACCTCTTAGGTTATAATTTCATTATAACTATTACCTTATATGTCATATCATTTAGCTAGCAGTCATCTGAACATAAGACACAATAAAGTGTGAAATGAGTTAAGAATTATAAATACTTGAAAATTAATAGTATCATTCTCATAGTTTCAGACTAATTTCTATAAATCAGTAGTCATATAAAACTGTTTTTAGTTTAAAATAATTGAGACTATTTCAAGGCACATTATATGAAATGTTTTCCTCATTTTCCAAAAGGAACATTTGTAAAGTGAATTTGTGCCCTGGGTTTTATTTTTCTTTTTTTAGCTCTCAACAATCTAGCTAAGATTAAAGGTTATCAGCATACTGAAAACCATGTAATTGAAAGAATATTATCTCTTGCCTTTAAGGCTGAGGGAAAAAAGAACATAGCTACTAGAATAAATGTGTCAGTCAGAGCTTTGATGAAGTCTAGAAACCCAACCATTGAAATTCACTATGAACAAGGATTACATGTCAATTTCCCTCTAGGTTAAATAAATAAATACAAGAGAAAAAGTCAATTGTGCTTTGATGTGCTTGCTTAAAAGCCACTTATAATATTGAGATGTCTCATGTACTGTAAAATTACACTGTAAAATTTGCAAACAGGAAGTATAAATAAGCATGCTGGGAATCAGTAAAATGAATCATTATAAAATAAGTAATCAGTACCAAATTATTTTTCTGTATTCTAAAAATCTGTGCTCATGATGCAGAAACAATGAGATAAAGTGATGCTTTTCCTCGAAAAGCTAATACAGGAAAGTTATAGAACAAACATTCAGAAAAGAAAATTTAAATTTCATTTTTATTTGCTCTTGAGAAAAATGATTTTGTTGTAGAAAATTAGTATTTACTTGGTTAATAATTATTTGTGATAAGGCAAACTCGAAAATCATTTGCATCACCTGAATATGTGGTCCTGGGCAGAAAAATCATTAAAAACTGAAGCTATCTACTTTTGAAACGATAGGTCGCCTGCTAAACATTGAGATGAAATATTTAATTTAATTCCAAAACCAACATCGTGAGTGATGTACCATTATTACTTTTACCATTTTCCAAATGATAGCTGAAGGAGACTAGTGAAGTGTTTCTAAGGTGACAAGAAATGATAGAGCAAAGATTTAAACCTGGGTAGTCTGGCTCCAGAACAAATATTCTATTAAGAAGGCATCAAGGCATGTTATCTAGTAGGAAATTCTGGTAAAGTTTTAAATGTTTACCATGCACAATGGATACTTGAATAATCTGGAAAATATTTAGTGATTTGTTTTTATTAGAAGATGATTGTTTAATATATGTTTTCTCTGAAATTTTGTGATATCAGTGACATAATATGTAAAAATAATTTATGTATTTTATTGTTGAAACATTTTTCTGGAGGAAGATGATCCCAAAATGCTGACATAAAGAGAAAAAAATTATAGTTATTTTCAGAGATAAATTATTTTTAAATTTTGAATTATGTATAATAATCAAAAGAGCTAAACATTCTAATTTTTCAATAGTCAGCATAAAATAACTTGTACAATCAGCTGGTAAAAACAGATATTGAAATTGTTTTTCAGGATATACTCTTATAAATGGATAAAATATAAATCAATTATTTTTATTTTAATAGTTCCATTGCCTCAATGACAAGGTTTGCTATTATTTAAAGGTATACTTATTTTTTTTAGAAATGAGGAATAACAATTTTGTCCATAATAGATATGGAAATACAGTAATTGTCTGTAATTGGTTCATATCTTTGGAGACTGTTTTAAAAGAGAGATTTCCAAAAATATTTTAAGCAATTGAAGCTTCATTAGAGAAAGGTATATCATATGTGAAAAATAACTGAGTAATTTAATTGGCTTCATACAATTTGCAATTTCAAAGAATATATATATATAAATAAAATATAGCAGACTAGAATTCAGGTGCCTTATTCAGTTGGTCAGCCAAAGGTAGCTCTAATCCAACATTTTAAATGTCAATTGATAGTGATGGTGAATTTGTATGCTAAGATAGGTTTATAATGTCTGCACGTGTTGAAAGATATGTTCCATTTTATAATATTCATATATTCATTGTAATCTTTCTGACTGTTATTAAGAGTAATTATCAAAATGCATTTATCTGAAAAATAATCATAAACTGACACTGATTTTATATAAATAGATAAAGAAAAACACACATATAATCCTATATTTTCCTCATTTCCTTCCAAAGAAAAGCTCAAAAAATTACTAAGAAAGAGAAAATATTATGTTGTACTCAATTGATAGCCTCCACTTCTTTAAAATGAAACAAAAAATAAACATAAAATTATTCTAATTCAAATATGGTTTCAAATAAAGCAATGTGAAATTTAAAAAACATGAAAGTAAAAAAAATAATTAAAAAAGAAGTATCAGTGTCAATGGTTTGGTAATTATACAGTAGTTTGATAAAGAATTTTGTGATTTTTAAAAGTAATTAAATATATATGATTTATTCAGCATAATAAAATGTTAGCATATTTGCATGAAGGTGTGCCCCAGATTTGAGTAAAGTGGTAAATGTAATCCAGCAATTATAAATATTTGTGAATAAATTAAGCGGAACTGAAACATTAAAATGTATCTCATCAAAAATGAACTTAAGCATCTGAAAATACTCAAACGATGTAGTGTGGGAACATAAATTTTTGACATTTTTCATTAAGGGCTAAAGTATTTATTTTGTCTGAATTATTGTGTGTACATCACAAAAAAGCTGAATATGGAAGTTTGGATTTTTCAAAAATGGCCATTACTACATTTCCAGAATTTTACCACTCCTACATTAACAAGGTTTGATTATATCTGCTTCCTTTGAAACTCTAAGAAATAGAATGCAGCAGAAATGATGCCATGTGACAAAGTATTGGCACAAAAACTATACACTCTTCAACCTTTTCTGTGATAGTCACTTTGGTAACAATGCCTTGCTGTAAGGAAGCCCAGGAAGCTCGGGGAGAGACCATAGAGAACAGCAGAAGCGCCAGCTGAGCATCTTGCCCACAGTGGGTAGCACATGGCAGCCATGGTGGTGATCCATCTGAAAGTAGGTTCTCCAGCACCCAAGGGAGGCACTTTAACTGATGTTCGCAAAACAGATATGAGCAGTTTCCACCAGGCTCATGTTGATGATTAAGTTTTTAAGGTCTAACTTACTAAGTAGTTAATTTTTTAAGAATTATTTTTGACTTGTTAAACGAAACTTCCCAAGTAGCACTGTTATTATTTCTTTACTAAATAAATAGTTGTCTCATATTTTCTAATTTAAAAATTTCCATTTGAGTTTCTTAAGAATTAAGCCAATTGTGATAGACTTTTATTGTTTTATTTTTGCCCCTTTCCCTTGAAGGTTTTTGTTAGATCTAATAAGATGGTTGAGTTCCTTTGATGTTTCCTATATTTCTTAATTTATTAAAATTTACCTTACATGAAAGTGAAAACTAGTCACTTCAGAGAACAGCTTACTATATGACTGGTTGAAAGAATGATCTGTTCTCTTGGATCACCCTCATTCTCTATCTTCATTTTTCTCGATACCCAGAAGCTATAGCAGTTGGCCTGACTGAAAACCATGTCGTAGTTTAGTCATATGTTTTCTTGTGATGAGGTATTTGATTGGTTGAAAAGTAGAAATACATACTGGAAACTAATTTCACTCAACTCTCTCCCTGTCTCTGTCTCTGTCTCTCTGTCTCTATCTCTGTCTCTGTCTGTCTCTCTGCCTTCTTTCTCTCTCTCTCTCTCTCTCCAACCAACATCCATAGCAAACCCAGAGGAAACCTTAAGACTTGTTCAGATAAAGATATAGAGCTAGCCTGAAGAGAAAGTGATGTTTTAACTTCATCTAGTCCTACGTATTTATTTAATAATATTTTAGAGGGAAATAATGTGGCAGGTACCTTACAAAGCATTTTATACACTTATACCTTTTAATGTGAAACGCATGCATCAAATCCAAATGTCAGAATAATATCAGTAATTATGAATATGTTAAAAATCATTACATTCCAGTAACGCAACTCCTCAAGATACCTCTGCAATTTAATTGTTGCTTCTGAGACTAGATGTTAGAATATCAAATCAAGGGGCTCACGGAGACTGTGTAGCTCAATTGAATAAGCTTAAGAAGTTCATATACCATTTGGATCAGCATAAAGCACCTGGAACCCTTGATAATCTGACTCCAACCAGACTCTACTGAGGATCACTTATCTCTACACATACTTTTCTTGATAGGATTTAAAAATGGTAACTTGAGCTTCCAACCAACCAGAAATTACAGTACAATTCAAAAACTAAGAATATGTGGTTATAATAATAGGAAGATTTTGAAAACATGCAATTGAATTTAGCACTAAGGTGAAGAATATGAAAACGATCTCTGTTTTCACATAAGTTACATTACCAGTGGAAGGTAAAAATACTGTTATAATGTTTAAAAATATAGAGAATGTTGGATGGTGGAAATACCTTTTTTGTTTGTTTCTGCACTCTCCTTTTTCCTTTTCTCTATTTTTCTTTTTGTATTATTTTTAAAATTTTTAGAATTGTTTTAAATTTAGAAGTCCCTTGTCAGCTATTTTGTCAGTGGTCATCCTAGTGATTATTCAGCATTAACGCTGTAGATAAAAATTAGCTGTTTTACAACGGTCTATGTCTTTTTACCCTTTTCATCTTTTACCCATTAGTCATAATACAGATCATGTACAAACACTTTATAAGCTCATAAACAGTATTAAAATTTTGTACAAATAATAATGTTATCGTTAAGAATTAAAAATAAAATTAATATATTTATAATTTCCAAAAGGTTATATATTATTATTATTATTATTATTATTATTATTTATTATTATTATTATTATTCTTTAGGAGTCTGCTTTCCTTCTGGCATCATTCCACTTTTTTTCTCAGAATTTAGTATTTCTTCTAAACCAGATCCCTAGAGATAAATTCTTAGTTTTATTTATTTAAAAATATTTTTCTTAATTGTGGTAAAAATGCATAACTTAAAATTGACCATCTTAAACATTTCTAAATGAACAGTTTGTTATTGTTAAATATAGTCTCGTTGTGCAACTGACTTCTGGAACATTTACATCTTGTACTCCCACAATGCATACGTCACGGTCCATTTAATGGTGTCCCACAGGTCCTGTGGGCTCTATTCACTTTTCTTCAACCTTTTTTCTTTCTCTTTCTCAGTCTCAGTTATAGCCATCATTGGATCTTCAAGTTCACTAATTATTTTTGCTGCCTGCTTAAATCTCTCTACTTTTAAATCCCTCTACTATATTTTCCATTTCTCATTGCACTTTTATGTTCCAAAATTCTTTTTTTGTTTTTTGTTTAGGTTTTTTTTTAAATCTCTTTATTGATTTTTCCATCTTGTTCATATGGACTTTTCTTGAGTTTCTCCATGTCTTTAGTTCTTTGAGCGTATTTAAGGCATTTTTTTTTAAAGTCTTTGTCTAATAGATATGACATGAGGTCTTTTTCAGTGAATGTGTCTATTGATTTATATGTTTTTCCCCTGAAGGTAACATAACATAATTTTCTGTTTGTTTGTGTGCCTTGTGATTTTTTTTTTCTTTTTGTATTGAACACTCAACAGTTGCATTTAATAATGTGGTAATTCTGGAAATCAAATTCTCTTCATTCAGTAGGATTTGTTGTGTTTGTTTTTAAAAGTTTTGTTTTTGTTTTTGTTTTATTATTATTATAGACTATCTCTATGCCAAGGATCAGCCTTGGTATAACCTTAAGTTCTCAAGTCTTTTCTGAGCCTGCACCTTTTCCTTGATATGTGTGGTGACTTTCTAATTTTTTCTCATATATTCAAGATGCTTTGGAATGTCTTAGTCTTCAATGTTGGTTCCTAAATGGGGAAAAGGGAAAAATGATGAGGAATGGTGGGAAAACAGCACCAGTTCTCTAAATTCCCTGGAAGTCACATACGCAAGAGTAGGAGAGGCAGCAGTGTGGGAAGGTGTAACAATGGCCACTTGCCTCTGTCTTTACCACAGAGGTCAAAAGCAGTGATCAGAGCACAGATCTCTGATTTTGGTTGGACAGGGTCCTTTGCCTCCATTTTGGTTCTCACAAACCACATTTAAGCTTCTCCTTGAATGCATTTAGGGTTGCCTGCCAAAGGCCTAAGAGTGAGGATGGGTAAATACTACTGTACTAAGCTGAAATTGACAGAAATTAACTGAAATTTATCCTCCAATTCTTCTTTTGTAAATTTGGAAGCCTTCAATGGACTACAAAGTTCCCAAATAGTTACCTCAGACAGACTCTGCCAGTGCAATTGCTGTGTAGGTGGTGTCTAAGTGCTTCCTACTCTGCCTCCTCACAGAATCCTCTCATATTTAATGTTTTGTTTTTGTATGGCAGCTTTCAGTATTTTTCCTTTACTTTTGTCTTTCAGCACTTTGGATATAATGTGCCTAGACATGTTTTCTTTTGTATTTATCCCATATATTATGAATATGTAAATATTATATTTCATCAAATGTGGGAAATCTTTTAGCTGTTATGTTTCAAACACAATTTCTGCTCCATCTCTTTTCTTTTCTTCTTAACTTAAATACATACATACATATATATATACACACACATATATATATACATATACATATAGATTTTTTTCTTAATTTCCCAGAGTCTTTGATCACCCGTTCAAAAATTTTTCTCTTTTCTTCAAAGCGTTATTTCTATTGGCTTACCTTAAAGTTCACACATCTCCATTTTTCAAAGTCTGTTATTTTTTTAATTTAAATATTGTAATTTTCACTTCCAAAATTTGAGTTAGTTCTCTTTTGTATCTTGTATTCTTCTGCTAAGCTTTCTTATCTTTTTATCCTTCATATGTATTTTTACCTTCATCTCATAAAGCATAGTTATTGTAGCTGTGTTAATACCCTTGTCTGATAATTTCAATATCTTGCACTTGGCTTCTGTTGATATTGTTTTCTCTTCAGAATGAGTCATATTTTTCGCACCTTTGTATGCCCATTGATTTTAAACAGTAACACAGATATTATAAATACAGAGATTCTGCTTTCTGATCTAATCCTATGAAGAGTGTTGATATTTTTATTTAAGCAAGCCATTAACTTGGTTTATTAAACTGCAAAATCTGTTTAACCTTGATGGGGATGTTAGAGGAGCAACTCATAGTCATTGCTATGAGTTGCCCTGCACATGCCTGGCTTGGGGTCAGTCAGTGACTTAATAAGGTTGATATACAAATTTAGAACTTCTGTATTTCAGTTTTGTTTTTTTGTTTTTTGTTTTTTTTTTTGTTTTCTTCTCTCACTACCCTCTTTCACTCTTCATGGGTTATAGTTGTCCAAAACTTTGCATCCACTTTTCTTGGGACAGAAAGATATTGACTCTCTCCCTTGAATCTTTAGCCACTGTGTGTCACACCTGTAGGCTTTCTTGCAACATCAGCTCACCCATGCCACCTTTTCTACCCAAGATTGAACTGCTTTTCATTTTGTTTTCTTCTCCAAATCCCTCCTATAGTTTGTGTTTGTGTATGCCTTGGATTTATATTTTTTATTAATCAGAGTCATTCTGTTAAAATCTTTTAGAGCCATACTAGAAGCAGAGACAGTACTTAACTTCTAGCAACCTTTTAAAGAGTAATTAAAATGAGAAAGCCCTGGACTAACTGGACATTTCCATGTTACTGTAGTGTCAGTGAACTACTAACTGTACACTGAAAATTATTTGTGTACATGGAGAAAACACATATCAACAATATTTAATTCTACAATTTATTTCTTTGAAGCTTTAATGAGGGAATTATCTTGAGCTAAGAAGAGAAAGTAGCTTTAGATATTGCTCACTCTAATTTCCTTATGCAGACATACAGAGTGAACCGTTTTTAGGCTTTTAGTTGAATCTGAAAAGTAATTCCATGTGAGTACACAGTCTTAGTGACACATATAAAAAGGATTCAGAAAATTTAACTTTTTCTTTAACTACTTCGAAAATCGTAGCCATTTCAATGATTACTATGCTGATAAAAAGAAAAAAGAAAAAATGTTTTATAAAATAATTCCTCAATTTCTTCCCAAAAGAGTGAGGAAAATCTCTATTCCATGTTCTAAGACAAATTATTTCATATCTCAGCAAAAGCCAGCAAACATTATTACAATAGTGACTTTTCAACTGTGAATACTTAGTCCTGTTTCCCTATTGGCTATTGCATTTGCTCAATAAGACATGTGTTACAAAATAAAACTGCTGTGTATTGTGCTAGATGGAAATGTGCAGAGTAAATGAAATCTATTGCCCTGCTTAAAATGTTATTAATACTCTGTTACTAATTCCAGCGTTCTAACTAGAAAACAAAATAAAACTTTTTTTGCACCAAATACCCAAGAACCACAGCCTGGGGGTGGGGCTGTTGAGGAGGAAAAACTAGTGAAAAGTCTGATGAAAGGAAATGATCAAATTATAGCTAAAACCACAGGAAAATTTCCATAATTGATCTGCAACTATGATTCAGAGAAACTGTAATTTTCATGGCCAAAAATTCTGTTCATTAACACCTAACCATGTATTAGGGCTTTTCAGCCTCTAGAAAAGATGGTTATAAAATAGAAAATATTAGAGTTTTTTTAAAAAATAAAAATAGATAGCAATGAACATTGAACATTTGTGAAGTATATGGTTGCATAGAGATCCTTGAAGGATCATATCAACCTCATCACTAGAATTAATAATGGTTTTAAATAACTCATAGTATTTGCACATAAAGATTGGACACTTTTAAAAATTGTATACATGGTACTTCTCATAGTGTTACAATTATTTTCATTATGCATCATACAGTGAAACACATCAATAAGAAACACTTTCATTTTAAAAATGCAGTCTCGATTTTTTGCATAATACATATCATAATTGTATCATTTATGATAGAAATTAATTTCATATTTAATTAATGTTCTTTGTTGCAGACGTAAATGATTTTAAAATAACCATCACATAAATTTGATTATTTAGGCAAAAATCAAAGTATGAAACAAAACATATACAAAGTATTAATTGGGCAGTGCCTTATAAAGTATGACTAAACTAAAGCTAAATAAAATTGTAATTTTCAAATTTTGACTTGACTGATATTCAGTATGAGCAATAGTATTAAATGTAATACAAAAATTATTTTATACTGCTTCAGTTTTTAAGTTTAAACTTATATTTATTAAAAAATAAAAATAAAAATTCAGTTGCCTAACCACATATTAAATGCTCAATATTCACATATGGCTACTAGTAGAAATGTCTTAAGATGGTACAGATCTTAAGTGAACCCTATAAGTATAATTTATGAGTTATTTCTTACTAAACTTGGAAAAAATGTGTTTTCTCTAACAGCATATGAATTAACTGGTTTTTATTGTGGTAAAATACATATAATATTCACCACTGACGAAAAAATTTATAATTTTATCCAATTTAAAATATGCCATTTGGTGGCATTTAGTCCTTTTTTTTAATGCTAGAAAGTACCAAAATCTTTCATGATCGAGAATTATCAAAATAAAGTATTATACATCTGTTTTCTGTTTTCCTCTTTAGATATTGGATATTCAGCAACCATTTGTGCAGCTAACTCTTAAACCAAAAACATAATGAAAGATATATTTCAACAAAAGTTTCCTTTAAACATACTCTGCTCGCCCTATCAGCAAATTGCTCGGGTCAGAAAATTCTTTTCTTTTTACTTCAGAAGGTAAATGCAATGTATAATATAATTTTTTATACAGCTTAGCTTTTTTATTTGACAGAAGTCAGTTTCAGGGTTGATGGATGACATTCTCACTACGTGCTGCTGGTTCTATTCTTGATAGTGTCACTGGGAGTTGTCTGTATGTGTCTCATTGATGGAAAATGTGTCCACTCTTTTAAAAAAAAAATCAATTACCTCATTTTCGTTTTTGTTTTTTCTTGAATCTCTCATTTATTCTGGCAGCCTGACTTTTGTTTAAAAGTCTACAGTAAAATATCTTAAAACTCTCTTAACAGGTGGTCATTGAGACTTTCTAAGAATATTTTTATGGCTTTGGGAATGTAACCTTTGCTTTGACCTGACACTAACTCAGACTATTTTAAAGTTCATAAAGCACTATTTTTTTTTATAATCCATTGTTTTAGCAAAATAGATTCCCTACCAATTTCAGTGAAGCCTGAAGATATAGTAAACCATAAAAGATATTCCAGAGTAGAAATATCAACTGCACTGATCAACAAGATTAATGAGCAAGACTACAGGGAATGATTAAATTAAATTGTATTGAAATCCACTTGGGAAAAAGAGACTAAACTTATATTCTATCTCCTCAGTTCTTGACAACTGTGAGAAAGTCAAATATTGAGAGCATTTTCTAGAAATTACATTTTAGAAACAGAAGATGTTTTAAACTTATTGGGTGATAAAACATTCCATAGGGCAGTGAATGATTGATGAAATATGTAAAAAAATAAGTGCTACTAAAGAAGCAAAAGAAATTGATTTATTTCAAAGGGCTTGTCTCCATATACCCTCTTCTGAAAAATAATGTACAGTACCAAGAGTAAACTCTTAGGTAAACTATGGACTTTGGGTGATTATGATATGTCAATGTATGTTCATCCTTATTAATGATGTACCATTATAGTGAGTAATGGTGATAATGGGGGAGGCTATGCATGTGTGGAGATAGAAGGCATATGAAAAATCTCTTTAACTTCTCAATTTTGTAAAATTAAAACTACTCTATAAAAATAAAGCCTTATAAAATAAATTTATTTAAAAGTTATAGTGATATTTGACATAGACAATATACTAGTAGTTACCAGAGGATGGGGGTGAGGGAGTGGTAGATGGGGTCAAACATGTGGTGACAGAAAGAACTCTGGCTGTGGGCAGTGAACTTACAATGCAATATAAATATGACTTATTGTTGAATCGTACACTTAAAACTTATTGGATATCATTAATGTCAGCATAAATACATAAATAAATGACCAAAAAAGTTATAGTAATAGTTCAACCATCTTTTCATGTTGGATGAGTTGTGATTTATTGTCAATAAGAAAATAGTTTGATCTAAGTTGACAAATTCATGAGTGTAGAGTTATATATAGTATCCTGTTATCTTTTTGTGTGTGTGTCAATAAGATTGCTTTCCATAAAGATATAACATTTCACATTTCTTCCAGTAACATAAAAATGTTGTACTCTACAAGTATTTTTCTCCATCTATATCTTTCTTACTTTGATGAATTTACATTTTAATTCTTTTATATATTCTTGTTTGGAGTCATTATTTGATGAGCATTCCTTTCAGGAAACCTGTGGTATACTCTAAATTCTTGTATGTTTAAAAATGCTTATCTTCCACACTAACAATTAAAAGACGTTTTGGCTGAGTACAGAGTCATTTGTTCCACTTAAAGTTTTCTTAATAGAGTGTAGACAACATTCTAATGTCTTCTAACTTCGAGTGTTTCAGAATGTCTTGTCTCGATGCTTCAATTTCATCTCTCTTGCTAAGCTTCTCTTTATTTCAATTTTGGAAATGCGGTGCTTTCTCTTTATTCTTGGAATTATTTGTTTCAGGAATTCCATGACTCTTTCACACTTAACACAAATCTTTCTTTAGATAAAAATATTTTAATGTCAAATGCCTAAAGGCAATTTATTTATTAACTTGATTTTCGAAAAATCGTCATCATCACCTGCCTCCTTGTAGCAGCTCTATTTTATGGATTTTGTGGCGCATTTTCCCATCTGATAATCCTCTATTGTGCTGTAGGACCCTGAAAGAAGGCCGTTGTTTATCTGTTTCTTTAATTATCCATGAACTTATTTTTATAAACATTGGGGTTCATGCCTTTATGCTGACCCATTCTGGATATCTTGAGTCTGCAAGTAGAGAAAGGAAATCAAAAAGAAAATCCCACAGTGAGCAACTGTAATAGAGTAAAAAGGCCTTCAGTCTCCTGCTGAAGTCTTCTGGTAGTAAAATTTCATTATTTCTAATCTCTGTGCTCTCCAACACTCAGGGACAAAAAATGACTCATCATATCAGTTAGCAATTCTTATCATGTGTTGGTTCCAGGGGAAACCAATGACAGTTAGTTATTTGTGACTGTCAAGCAGAAGTGTCACTTGAAGACGTTATTCAAGGCTATTAGCAGTAGAAAAGAGAGACTAGAATATAGTTTGAAATACCACTGAAACAAAGGGTGGGAAAGTTTTTAAGAGCTGATAGTAGGCCATCTGTTTGCTCATTGGCTTTTACCCAAAAGAAAAGTAAATTTCTCATATCTTCATAACAGAAAGTAGTTTCACAACATGGAGTAAGGTCCCCACCTAAGTTAAGGTTCTACTCTCCCACAGAGACTAAGAGATATGAACACTATCTTCCTTTATTATTAAATTTCAAAGGGATAGCTCCCAGGTCCTTGAGAAAGACAGTCTTGGTTTTTAAAACTGATCAAGAAGCTTTAAAAAAGATTTAGAGATTAAAGTGGCAGGGAAAGAATTTACAAGTTTTCTAAAGTTAATGTTCTAAGAAAAGAAAATGAAGGACCCTTGTGGTTAGGTCATCTAGATTCTCTAAATCCCTGAGTGAGAGGAAGAAAAGTCAGGGGCCCAGAGGCAGAAGACGCCTGTCTAAAGTGAAGTCAAGCTGCAAAAATATCAAAGCTATCTGTGAGAACTAAATTCCTAGCTAATGTCAAGCAAGCATCTCATGTATCTGAGAGGCTAATGTTTAGAGTTAGTAATGGAAGAGGTGGAAGCCAGACTCAGGGTGTCATTCGCTAAAATCTTGAATATTAATTTGGCTTCATTATAGGTAGTTGGCTTTCTTTTTAAAAAGGAATTGGAGGAAATCTTTAGATGCACTGACTATACTAGGTGCTAAATGTAAAAGACGCTTGAAATAAGAGAAACATTTCTACTTCTAGCAGCTATATATCTAAAGTTAATGAGAAAGTAATTTTACATGAAAAATTGTTCTACTAATTTAGAATAATTGCCCTTAAAATGTCATTAGAGTCAACGTAAAGTCTTTTTTAACAATATATGGTATTCACCTTTATGTTTATATGATAGAATTCTTACTTCTACGGATTTATATAACATCTTATCGTAAAACAGTGGCTTAATTAAGGATATATTTTGCTCCTGTTAATTCTCTAATATAACAGATTGATTATATATGCTTGGTAATGTCCTATTCTTTGTTCTTTATTCTCTTATAAGTGACTACCCTACTATGCACATAATTTTAATATATAATTCAAGAAAATGACATTCTTAGAGAGCTATGCTATACTGCACAATGATTAAATTATGCAAATGTAACAAGACAGGAATCTTGTTACACTAAAATGCTGACTCCTTTAAAAATGCTAATGTCCAATTGTTAAGAACTTCCTCTGAGAATAACTTTCATGTAAAATTAACTGTTCTAACAAGATTTGACATAAATGAAATCTGCAAATGAATGAATAATTTATAGGTACCATATTGAATGCCAGGAGATTCCTGGATAGATTTGCTTATTTCGAATTGTCAAGATATATTCCAAAGGAAATTTCATCTTCACTCTCCAACAAAGTGTCTGTTACTTCATCTATTTAATGAGTGAATTTAACATATTTATTTGTTTACCCTTCTTTTACTTTACATACAATTTAAGAAGAAAACAATTCACCGAAATCATTGAATTATTATTCTCTTGAGATAATTGGGATATTGGACAAAAATAGATTCAGAATCATGAATGAGTAGGCTTGGTGAAAGTAAGTGGACTTAACAATTAAAGGAGTTAACTTTTATAATGAAATCCTTAGTGATTCTACTAAGGAAGAAATACGCAGCCATCTTGCTTCAACTTTACTCTCTTAAAATCTGCACACAGAGAATAGACAATAGACATCAGCAAAATAAAACATCTTTTAAATATTTTAAACATCTTTTAATTTTTAAACCTTTTAAAAATTAATTTGCTTCTTCAGGAACTTTAAAAATATAGAAATGTATAAAAATATAGAAATCTTTTAATTTTTAAATCTTTTAAAAATTAATTTGCTTCTTTCAGGAACTTTAAAAATATAGAAATGTTGGGGTGAGGTGAAATCTGGTGTCGCCCCAGCAGCATGGGGTAGGAGGATGGTGGAGTTGTGTGTTGTCCCTTGGTTCTTTCCCGCTAACACAGCAAAGAATTGCAGGTCAGCAAGACTGAGGAAAAGTAAGATTTATTGAAAGTACATTTTAGAAGGAGACAGGCGGAACTAGGGAAGGCTGCAGGCCTGTGAAATTTGGGAGTGAAGAGATAAGATAGTATGCCCCAAAGGGACAGGTGGGTTTCCAGCCAGGAACACTGTAACAATGTAGGAATGGAAGGTCTGTTTATATTTGGGCCATGATGAGAGGGCCTAGATGATCCAGATGATCCCTATGTGAGGTCACCTTGACTGACAGCTGGCTGCTGTATAACACTTTGCCTATTATGCATGTGCTTATCCAGAATTCAGTCTATTATAATTAGATTCATGAATTTCTAGGAATAAACATAGTATTATAATGATAGTATAATGAGGCTGAAGTTATGGGCAGTACTTTCTGTGCATGCATTTGTAGCTGGTTTAGCCAGCAGCTTTTATGGCCTTTGTACTCTGGGATTTGGGTAATTTATAACCCTAAAAGGAAGGTATTTCCGGGAGGTCCTTAAGAAAGGTCTTCAGGGGCTACAGAGCTGGGCTTTCGCTCCTGTCACTCATGTTTAATGAAGATAATGTAACATTTTAGCAATAAGCTTGATAAAAATGGAAATGTGAAAATGAGTTAGATATGAATTTTAGCTTTATAGTCATATGAAGTCTTAATTTACATAGTCTGTTACGTCTAAGATGAAAAAATGTGTATTAGTGTTTCTAAATGAAGGTCAATCAACTCTCTTTGTGAAAATAAAAATTTTAAATTAATTAAAGACATGAAATTGATAGAGTTAAGTACAAATTGCCCCTCGCATGGGAATTTCTAATGGGGAAGAATTGTTGCCATTGTGTAAGAGTGGAAGCTCTGCCAGCACCTTCTTATCAAACATAGTGGTAAAGGAGACAGCCCTAATAAGAGGACCCTTGAAGCCATTAGTGACTTTCATCCACATTATTACACATAATTTCTAGGATTTTCCTACTATTTACATTAAGAAAACTTCTACTCAAATACACTTTGGATTTCTTTTTAAAATACATTCTCAGAAGATAAAATATTCTATGTATAAGATGGTCATTGGAGACAGCGATACTTATTTCAAAATTGCCAGAGACTGTACATTAATTAACAGCATCACATATTTATAAACCAATTACAATATTTACACAGGCCTAGCAGATCCCTATTCATTTAATTATAATTTGATAACTCTTTTGAATAAACTAAGCAACAATGGCAAAACCCCAACAGACTATATTAGCATTTTACAACTGAATTACATGTTATAAAATAGAAAATTATTTTTTGTGACTTTAGGGTCATAATCAAAATCCCCTGTGCCTGAACACAAGATTAAATGGAATATTTTACCTGTTATCATGTACATGGGTAAAATAAATTATTTTATAAGCCATTCTTCACATTTGTGCTTTGACACATTATATTGCCATCATGTTATTTGGATTCATTTTAAATATTTAGTGAATAAAAAGGCACTAACTCAAGACTTGATATATTTAATATTTACTTATGCTATAATCTGCACATATCTACTTTTTCAGAAAATATAAAAGTATTAATAATCCATTAAAGCTAAGTTATGGGTAAGCAATTATAGGATGTGATCACATAATAACTTAAATATATCATTTTCTATTCTGTATATTTAAATAAAAATGATGTTTCAGGGCCTCATAAGAAAATTCTGATTGGAGAAAAGCTTGAGGTGTAGTTATTTTATCCTGGTTGACTTTGTCACTGCACACAAATTTCATTTAATTTGCCATATATAATCTGTACTCCTGAGGCACCTCAGGTAAAGGTGGGGAAGCTTGCGGAGAGCTCACCTGTGTCTTTGGGATTGGCAACTCTGTAGGACAAACTTAATTTTCTTTGCTACAAAAACTGCAGGTATTTTTCTTTGATTTGGACATGCACAGGCAGACGGACCCCTTTTGTTCTGGTAACAATTTTTGTTTAATTTATCTCTGCATCATCTTTGTTTTACTATTTAGTGCCTTATTTTCAATGGTAGCATGTTATATCTTTCTAAATGCCTTTGCTTTTAACCTATCTGTGTCTATATTTATCTTTTTTATTTTTTTCATGTTATTACATAACTTTAACAGAATGAAAAGCTCAGTCTCTCTTTACTCCATCTTGCTCAAGCCTGTGGTGCCCCCATGGCCTTCAGGCTGACAGTTACTGCTTAGTCTTGCATATAAACATGCTAATCATTAGAGGAATTCTGCTTGTGGCTTGAGTTTTACAAAAACAGCCCCTCACACCTTTTCTTCTCTTTATATAAAAGAAGTTCGAACTCTGTACTTTCTTAAGATGGATTTGAGGATCCACTAGAGCTGTCATTTTCTGTGTTGGCATCTTCTCGATCAATAAAACTTTCCTTACTCCAAATGCTGACATTTTGATTTGGTCTCTCAAAGTGTCGGGCACACAGACTTCGGAAAAGTAAAAAAACTACCTTCCTAAAGTTTCCTTTAAGTTACTCCCTGTCCTCAAATAGAGTGAGGGTGGGCCTGTTTCTCTGTAATTTCACTAAATGCTATCATTCTGTGTCTTTATATTTAAAATAGGGTTCATATAGAAAGCAGATTTCAGTTCAAAAGAACTTGAAAATGGTTACTTTTCCTCTCCCAAGCCAAAAACAGTAGGGTTATTTTTGGCTTTTTATTGCGAGAACCTGTTGGGGTTCCTGTGAGTGAACCCAATTATGTGTTAGGGTCTCCTCAGACTGCATTTCCTGGGGAGTTTCTCACTCTCAAGATAGTCGCCACTCAGCTTCCAGCAATTTGTCATCATTTAAGTGTTTCTACCAAATTATGGCTCCAGCAGCCTCTGCTCCAGTTGAGATAATCTAGCTGTGACTCTGGATATACTTGTCTCTTCAGATTTCAAAATGACAGTGTGACCTGTGCTCTCAACATTTTGATGAGTCCAAGGAAAGACATTACTTTTTTGTTCAGGTTTTTCTTGTTTTAAGGAAGAATAACATTACTGACAGGAATAACCACTTCCAAGATCTTAACATGTCACAGCTGAAACCAGAACTCTTAAGTACATTTAAGAGTAATTAAAAACACATTAAAAAAATTTCATCTATCAAGATCTAATTGGCTTTATTAAGTAATTAAAGAATCTGGCAGTATTCCATCTAACAACTAGAAGGTTGCTCTTATAGGTTGTACAAAACAGAAGGTCTATATAGGAAGTGGGTAGAGCCAAGGAGCTTATTTTGGGCCAGACATCTTTTCTTCAGGGGAAGAGAATGGGAAAGGTTTTTATGCTTCAGAATGCCTATTCTTTCTATGGGGGCCAACGTTACAGATTACCTAACTGGTGCTTGATTAGAAAATAATATACAAGTTAATTATGTCTCTGAGAAAGTGGAAACTGCATTTGCAACAGATAGCACATCTACTTTGGTATCATGAATTTTTAGCACAAGTGATGCCATTTTGGGCCTGTGGGTTTTTCTTTAACAATTTTTAAGAATATTCATTTATATCAGAAAGGCAAATGATCTGTTCAAGCCTTGTGTGGACAAAAAAAAGTGGCCAAATATAAAACCTGACAAGCTCAGGGGAGACCTGCATAGTGTATCTTACAAACTCAGAGATCAAAAGTGACCACATAGGAAGGTCTGAACATAAAATTTCTAACTAAAAGGGCATCGTGATGGGTAGTCACATCCTAAGCCTGTAGCTTCCTTGACAAAGGTCAATTACTACCTTAAGTGAGCTTGTTTATTGTCTTTTTGCATCTAAGGTAACATACCCCTGGAATTTCAAGGTAATCTCCTTTTCCAAAACCCTCAGAATATAACCTCCCACCAGAGCATAAGACTCCAGAACTCCTTCATTGCTATCTTGTTCCCTGAACACCATCTTTCTGTATTGTAAATGTTAACTATCTCGTCCTCACTGATGTAAAAAAAAAGGAGTACATGTCTCTTTGTTTTATTTTTTATCTAATCTCAGAGGTTCCCCCACTTTGCTTTTTCATACTTCCCTAATCTATTAGCGGGGGATTTCATGTAACCCTCCTTAAGCCTCCTCCTTTGATTCCTATGTATAAAATAAGCTGTAAAACTGCCATTATCAATCTTTTGAGATTTTGCTTCCTGGCAATTGTAGTCAGTTTGTTTCAAATAAACTCTTTAAATACTTTTTCTTAGGGACTTTCTTTCATCAACATTAAGGAGTAAATCCTTAATGCTGGCTTACTGGAAAATTTTCCACCCTTAACATTCCCCGCTAGTTTTCTAGGAGAATTCAAATCATTGATTCTTCAACCTGGAACGGTGGGTAGTAAGCTCTGAGAACCATGAATTTCACTGCCTGCACCCTTTTTTGACATATGTGGTTAACAGTAGGTCTAATCCTTTCCTATTCTGTCAGATTTCACCTAAAGCCATACAAAGACCCCCTACTTTAGGACAGAGACAATTAAGATGGCCCAAACTGGACCTTTGATCGTCTTATCTTTAGTGGGTCCTCTGTCCGATGCAGGACCCATTGTTCTGATGTCTGTGGTGGACATGCAGCCTTGATCCTGGTATGGTGAATCCAATGAGGCATCCAGCTACCTTGTTGTGAGGGGGTTTGGGATGACAGGGAAAGATCTGTCCCAGCGGGACTCAAGAGAAGCAGACTGTACCTTTCTCACCCAGATCCAATCGCCTGGAGTGTGGTTGTGTGGCTGGACTGGATACTGAGCAATTGTTCTGGTGGCAGAGACCATTTGGTGGGTCTCCTGCTGTGCAAGAGAAAGAGCTTGCAAAGACTTAAGCAGTGAAAAATTATGAACATCTGTTAGCTTTTCTTCCACTAACTTGGGGAGGAAGGTGGATGCCTTCCAAACATTATTTCATAAGACGTGATACCCTTACAATAGAGTGTGATTCCCCTACAGTAGGGGTGCACTGTGCCCTTAATAGGGCAAAGGGAAGGAGGCTTACTTGGTTTTTGCCAGCTTCCAGCTTGAACTTATTTAAGGTCTCTTTCAAGGTTCTATTCATTTTTTCTACTTGCCCTGAACTCTGAGGCCTATAAATGCAATGTAATTTCCAATTGATCCCTAACACCTTTGCTAGAGATTGGCTGGTCTGGCGATGAATACTGGGCCATTGTTGGACCCCAGTGCTATGGACAAGCCAAATCGAGGTACTATTTCTAAGACTAATTTCTTTGCTACTACCTGAGTGGTCTCCTGCTTGGTGGGGAAGTCTTCAGTCCATCCTGAGTAGATGTTAACAGTCTTGTTTTCATCCTACCACAGAACTTGAGTCACTGCTACTAGTTCAGCCTGCCGAGCTTAAGTTCCATGGCTTAGGGCTTGTGCCCTGATGACAGTCTCAATGGTAACCGCTGCAGCCCCGGCATACCCGACTCCTTCTGAGACGAAGTTACTTCAATCCATAAATAGAGTAATGTTTGGATTCGGCCATGGGCTGTCTGTCAGGTCCGGTCTGGTGCAGGTGACGTTCTTTAGGACCCCAAGGCAGTCATGCAGGGGTTGGCGAGGGTCATCATCAGGCAGTAGGGTAGCTGGGGTGAGTGTGGCAGTTTTCAGGAACTGTATGTGAGGTAGGTTGAGAAGCATGACCTGGTACTGGGTGATTCAAGCATTGGAAATCCACCAGTCCGGTGGGCCTGACCCAACAGTCAATTAATTCAGTATGTCCTTCCTTGAAGGGAATTGTGGCCTGTAACTTTTGTAGCAAGTCAATACCCAGCAGCAGGTACAGGCATTCTGGCATAACTAAAAATGAATGGGTAATTGTTCCTTTTCTCAGACCTGTTATCCTGGCTTGGGTCCAAGGGTAAGATTTTCCTTGTCCAGTGGCCCCTTGTATAAGTGTCTTTTCCTTTGAGGGTGGGCCCTGGGCACTTTGTAGAACAGAGTAGGTAGCTCCTGTGTCCACCAAAATGTTCACAGGCTTGCCCCCAACTTGTAAAGTTACCCTGGGCTCCTGGTGGCTCATAACGTAAGAGCCCTGACCTCCTCATTCTGCATCCTCAAAAAGGATGAGAGAGGCCTTCTTTTGGGGGACTTGTCCTTTTTCAGGGCACTCATTCTTCTAATGTCCCTTTTTCTTGCAATATGCGCATTGGTCCTTCTCTAACCTGACTCTTCTGGGTCCATTGTTCGCCCCGGGTGTCTGTTCCCAGCCTCTGCCTTTTCCTGGAGGTCCCTTTGGCTGGGCTCCTTGCATCGTTTCAAGCCAGATCTTGGTCATCTTCTTAATATGTGCTATATCTACCTCATCTCTATTGTTGAATACACGTTGGGCTATCTCGACAAGCTCAGACAGTTTCTTTCCTTCAAACCCTTCCAGGTTCTTTCTGATATCTGGGGCCGACTGATTGGCAAAGGCTAAATTCACAGCCCTTCTATTATTAGAGTCCTCCGGGTCAATAGGGGTATATAACCTGTACAACTCTAAGAGTCATTCTAGGAATGCCGCCAGTGACTCATCCTTAGTTTGGATGATCCTCCTTACCTTAGATAAGTTAGTGGGTCACCGGGCGGCAGATCAGAGGCCCTGGAGCAGAAGCTGGCAATACCTTTGGAGAGCCTCCTTACCCTCGTCGATGTTGGGGTACCAGGGTGGATGGGAATTGGGAGAACATGTTGGACGTGGGCCTGATCGGTGGAAGGCTGCCCGTTGGGCTCTAATACCGCTTTCGCAGCCTCCCTCAGGATCTGGTCCCGCTCCTCTGAGGTAAACAGGACCTGGAGGAGTGGCGGACAATTGTCCCAGGTTGGCTGATGGGTAAAGAAAATAGTCTCTAGGAGAGAGGTTAATCTCTGGGGTTTCTCTGTGAATGAGGGGTTCTGGTGTTTCCAATTGTATATATCACTGGTGGAGAAAGGAACATAGACCATGAATGGCCTCTGGGTTTCTCCCCCAACCAGGGGAGCCAATTGCGGAGTGGGGCCAGCACTGCTGCCTGGTTTGACAAGTCAGGGACAGGATCAGGGTCCAGGACACCAGTGCGGGTGGGGAGGACTCTGGAGGGGTTCTGCCTCCCTGTTAGATGGAGACAGGAATGGGTCACGAGGGGAGTAAGGGGGAGAATTAGTGATCTTGGAGTCCTCAGGGGGTGCCTGTAAGACAGGGTAAAGAGAGCTAGGTGTCTGTCTGGATACTTTCTCTTTGGGCCCCTTTGGTGTGGAGAGAAGGACAGACTCGGGAGTTGCCTTTGACTCTTGGCCACAGCGGCAGTCCTTTAAGTACTTGGTGGCATCAGAAACAACATCGATCCACACATTGATATATGGAGCCTGATCAGGGTGGCCAGGATTTCCATAGATAATATTCCGCACCTGATAGGCTGTTTGCAGGTTGAGTGACCCCTCTGATGGCCACACTGTTCCAAATGTGGACCAATCTAACTGGCAGAACCTCTGAAGGTCAAAGGGAGTGACACTAGCTCCGTAGGCTTGGGCTCGTCTTCTGAAATCCTTAAAATGGTTAAGGAGGCACTGAAGCGGGGTAGGATGATTCAAGGAAGAAGCTTGACTCATGTTAGTAAAAACAAGCAAGATCCCCACAAAAGCCAAATAAGCCAGGGCTAAGATTAGCCTCTGACCTAGCGTCCAATCAGACGGGGCCACAGAGGCCAGATCTAAGGAAAAATTAAAATACCGCACATCAATATATGGAGTAAGCTTATGAAAACCAAGGCAATAAGAATATTCTGCATGACATCCAGTATTCAAACAGGTTTTTAATATCATGACAGCTTTTTCATCATTTGACACTATAAGATTTATAAAACAATCATCCTTACCAATGTCTTTAATTTGTTTAATTGAGACTGCTTCGTTATTGCTTCTTAATTTTCCAGCTAGTGTAGAACTATTTACAGTTTTCCCTAAAGAAACTAACCAAATAAATTACCAAGTCTGAAGCATAATCTATTATTCAGCAGGCTCTTTTTTTGTTTTAAAAAAAGTATTAAATATCCTAATTTACTGTTTTCAAGCTAAGGTATCTCTTTTCATACCCATATGTATTTTTCTTCATGTAAAATTAATATATCTTAATTAAAAAATTTTTATCATAATTAAACATAGCAGGGTAATAATACATTTACATAATTGAAAGGTAACTTTTAAATATTAAATTAAGGTAGATCAAAAAGAATCATTTAATATAATAATTTTTAAACAATAATTAGTTTGATCACTAGAAGCCTGTGAGATGAAAAATCAACAAAGTATAAGATGCTTTCATTTTTTTAATTAAGAAAATGAAAGCATCTCAGATAAAGTATGTCTCTGTGTGCCTGTGGGGTTAGAAGTCACTTGATAAATTAGCTACCTTCATAGGATTTCTTTCATAGACTTTCATTTTTAAAAACTTATTGTATTGATTTCTTATTTTTTTATAGTATGCCTCCTTTGAAATATTATTCTTCAGAGCTAGTTACCCAAGTAGAGAGGGTAAACAGCAATGTGTGAGACAAAAGTCACCATTCAGAAATATTCTTTTGTCCCTCAGTTGACCTAAGGAACTTCTTTTCTTTCTCCAGTTGCATAAGATATAATTCTCTAAAATTAAGAAACAGATCAAGTGATTTAGAACAAAGGGCTTAGAGTCATTAACCATGTAAACTGGGCTGATTCTTTAATATCTAGGAATTTATACTTTTTAAGCTCTATAGCAAAAATAAAATAGCATTTTCTTACCTATTTGACAGAATGAGTGTTCAATGAAATAATTATAATTTACATTAGAATATTTTATGAGCTATGACTTTACAAATATCTTTGTGTTCACCTCTAATATCAAAAGCTACTTATGTGCTCTTTCTTTTGACTCTAAAACTATCCTCTTTGGTTCTATTATATTATAAGCATTTATTTTGAATATTTTCATTTTCATCCCCTCTAATCATTCCTGTCTATATTTTAAGCGATCTGCACTCATCTTTCAGGTATCTTTATTCTTCCATTGCATTTCTGAAACCACCTCCATATCAGCAAGCTAAACAGCAATACCCTCAAATTACTCTCAGTTCCCTTTGCCAAATATCCATTCTGTGGAGCATTTCTCTTCGCTAGCTAGCCTGGTGCTCTTCATCACATCTTATAATGTTAATGTTAGATCTAAACTTAATATGTTCCTATGTCAAAGAATATTTACAGTTTTCATATGTTATTGCTAAAGACAAAACTTTTTTAAATAAGAGGTTAATATCTAATGATAAATCTCTTGTTGGTTCATATAGGGCCAGATATTTTGATAGGGTAATCTGCTCAGATATTCTCAAAATTATAACACATGGGTTAATATCTACTCTGAATAATTATGATGTATCATTTTAGTCACCCCTGAGGTTAGTCCAAGAAATCCTGGAGGACAAAAGGCTTAGTGGGTAGATGTCCTAAATTGTCTATTATTTTGATAGAACTCATTCTAGTTTTGAGAGTGAGGACTTTATTATAAAGAACCATACAGGTGCTAGTATATATAATTAACCTTTAATTATTTAATTTAATTTAATCTCAGTGGCATTCACTGTTAACATCTGAAAGCATATACTTTCTTATAACATCTTGTAAAATTCAGAAAATAAATCCAGTAGGATACAATAGCTCATCAAAAATTATAAACAGTGAAAGATATCTTTCAGTGTCTCAATTTTATTTTTGAACTTCTCTTTATGCCTTAATAATTATTTCAGTTTGCATTTTTGCATAAATTATTTTACTCACTTTTTTAAACATCAGCTTTATATCTAGGACCATTAAGGTTGCTGATAATCCAAGGGCCCAGGATAGATAAGATCTATGTTGTAATGAGAATTGCAATTTACTGTAAGAAAAGCATATATTAAAAATAATCAAATCAGTGATGATAATTTCAGTCTGAAATATGTCATGAGAAAAAAACAAAATAGCATGATGACGTGTCTGAGGAGAAAAATGAGTTTGTGGGAAATCCTCTGTAGGAATTAATTTCGTAGGGAATAACATTTGAGCTGAGACATCCATCACAGAAAGATCTGTGGAGGAGAGTATATTAAAAGCAAAAGCCTAATCAGAAATACGTACAGAACATAGAATGAACAAAGGCTGGTGTGGCTAGACAATAGTGAACAAAACAGACAATGATGAGACTTGAGGATGAAGAATTAGGCAGGCATTAGAACTTATGAGGAGGCCTTGTGAGGATGCAAATATGAATTTTAATCCAAATTCAACATCATGCCACATGAATATTTTAGGTAATATATAAAGAGCTATGACTGTTATTTTTTAAAGATTATTCAGGATGCTCTGTGGAGAGTAAATTAAGGAAGACAAGATTGAAAACGGAAACCTCAAGTGCAGTGGTTCCTATAGGAGAGAACTGTTGCTTCTACTATAATATTAGGAGAAGAGATGTAAAGAAGAGAATGGGTTGGTATGTTTGTAGTTACAGCCTACAGACTCCGTGATGGGTTAGGTGTGAGTGCTGAGGGAAGTGGAAAAATAAAAATTTATTTCATTTTGATCTTGAACCTGTGAGAAGATAGTGATACAGTTATTGGGAGGGATTTAGGGAAGAATATGAGCTTAGTTTTGCCTACATTTGACTACTCACTACTCAAATCTCATTTTATGTGGATTTATATGAGTTCCATTTTTAAAAAATAATTTAATTCAACTAACTGTATATTAATTGAGAAATGAGTATAAACTAGATGTTAGCTTGATAAGAAATTGCCCTTTATTGACCTCTAAAATGATAGTCTATAGGAACACATAAAGTTTATTTTATAAAGTGCTACATGAAAAGTGATTGCCAATGCTTTTAGCACTTACCAAAAATTTCTAACAGAAAAGAAGTACCAAATTATTCTTCCCCTTACATTTTTCTCCCTCAGCGCCATTCATATATTTCTTCTGGCATCTACTACCTACCACCATGCTTCTTGTGCCTTTATGATTACAGATCGACTTTAATTTGAGACTCTAAAGAAATATAATGTGAGCCACAAATAAAAGCCCCATATGTTACATTTTCTAGTGACCACATTAAAAAAGATAAAATAAATAGGTCAAATTAATAACATATTTCATGTAGCATATATAAAAATATTATCATTTCCATATATAATCAATATGAAAAATGTAAATGAGATTATTTTACTTTCTTTCTATATATGTACTAAATTTTCAAATGCTGATCTGTATTTTACATCTCTATTTGATTAGCCACATTTAAAATCATCAGCAGCTCCACGTGGGTAGAGGCTATTGTTGTATTGGATGGTACAGCTCTAGAATTATGGAACCATGGGAAGTAAACATATAATAGCAGCTCATACAGAAGATACTTTTCGAGCATCACTGTCATTTGACTATCTCAGGATAACAGTTCCCAAGATGGCACAAATCAGATGAAAATGTCAATGAAATAACATGTAGAATGTCAATGACTGTTGAGATAGTATGTGATATCAGTTCTAAGGATGAATTATAAAAACATACCTGTATATGACAAAGAGAGGAGAGAAAGAAGTGAATTTAAGAGAAAAGTGACTGAACAACAGCCAATAGATAATTTTACAAAGGGGATGAAGTTTAATATACCAATGTGCTTTCAGACATAGTGACCTATGAGAATGAATAGATAAAACTTAGTGTAAAGAATCAAGGCCAGGGCTGACAAAATGACAAAAATGAAATGAGATATATTCTATACTTCAAGGTCATTGTGACCTTAGTGGAAAAGAAAAACAGTGCTAAGAAAAGATAGCGCAAAAAAAAAAAGTAAATAGACAGTGTGGAACTGGACATAACATGGATTTTTGAATCATTTTTCACATCTGAAATGGATTACAGAAATTAATCCCTCAAAATTTCCCATTGGAATTAAGAAAAATAATATAAACTGCTTATTTATTCCCTAGGACATAGCAGGTGCTACATAATTACATCATTCTTTCTCTCTCTTTCTCTCTCTCTCTCCCTCCCTCCCTCCCTCTTTCTCTCTCATTAAATGAGCTCATTTTGTGAGCTGATAATTTTGATATAATCACTTTGTTATCTAAAATACATGATGAATAGGTTCTGTCATTTTAGAATATAAGAAAAGATAACACATTTTGCTCAGGAGTCAAATGATTGCTAAAGATGTGAGTTACGAACAATGTTGGCTACTTTAAGCAACCTGTGCCACATGTTCTTATGTAACACTGGATTCCAGTGTTGAAAATAGAAGGACATATTTCCATTGACCACTCAGATGTGTATATATAATAACAACTGGTACTACAACTCTGAGTTTTCATTGAGATAGCTCCTGTCCTGACAGGAACAAAGTTGTTCATTACAGAAAAGATCTGGAGATTCTTAGAGGCTGTTTGTTTTTGGCTTTGACATTAGAAAAATATAGCCATCTGGAAAATTAGCACATATTAACTATAAGAAAAGTAAACTATATCATTGGTTATACAAAGTATTCTATGTAAAATATCCTTGTTCTGGAAAATGAAAGCTGTGATTTAGGGGACAGAGCTCCTCAGCTCTTCCCTTTATCCCCAAATGCCACACATACATTTACCTAGCTTTCAGACCATTTACAGATAATCAAAGAAAAATTATCCTCTTTAATTTTGTTCTCCTTGCAGATGCCACGATTACATAGATCCTGACAATTCTGTTGCCATTTCCTTAGTGAAAAGGGCAATTTATTAAACAGTGGCCTAGTTTTGGCACCTTGCCGAAATGAGTCAGTTGTTTCCTTTTTGCCAAAAGGATCAGATTGATTTTTAAAAATTGCACTAAAATTAACTTTATTCTTATTCAGTTGAGTTGTTTTTGTATGAAGACTTTGAGTTATTTGTTCAAAATAAAAATCCAATTCTCAGAACATGTTGGGAACATTGAGTCTGGGGGAAAAAAATGAAACATGATGTTTTCATCATTTTTCATCGATTTCTTCTCTTGGTTAGATGATCACTTCAGGGTAAGTTTCCACATTATAAAAAGGCTTTTTGAGATAGCATGTTGGGATTCTATACAAAAATAATAAAAGTCTAAATTGTGATTATGCTATTCTATTCTATAAGCTTCATGACTTAATAACATATAAAAATTGCAGGCTTAAGAGTAGTACAATTGTAGAAAATAACATACTTTCAGGAAGCAAAGGCTGGATATTAGTCAAACATACTGTGTAGGAAAACAATATTATTTTCAATTTTGGAGACAAGTCATTTTGTATGGAGCAAAGTGAGAATAAGAGAAATCCTCTCTGAAGTTTACTTGTAGAATGACATTCAACATAATTTGATAAAATCTGCTTAAATAAAAAAAACTCTGCTTCGTATAAATTGAAATTTTCACAAAAGTCTCATTTCTATCATATATAGGTAATCATCTTTAATACTATTGTTTATATTAATAATCAAAAATTACATTTGACCATAATAAAATGAGTTTATTTTATCTGAGAAACCTAAAACAATTTACCAATACTAAAAATTTTAATTTATTTTTACAAGCTATGTAGAGATTTTTCTCCACCCTCTGTTATCCAAATTTACGTGCAATATTTTTTAATGGCACGGTCTTAATTAAGTCTGATTATACTTAGCAGAAATTTAAAATAATTGGACATGCCTACTTCTTTTGTCTTTTATTGTGATTTCTCTTTTTTTATTTTTTAACCCTATCAGGACATTTTTAACTTGATATTTTATAAGTAGAGATATATAGTAAGAGTGATTTCCTTGAATAGTTTTCTGATTTTTCATTGCAAATATCTTTAAAGCTTAGCTTAATAAGAAATAAACCTGTGTTTAGAACTCATTCATACTATTCAAAGAGGTTGAAGACATTTTATTACTTAAAGCAAGTCACAAGGCTAGCAAGGTCAGGAGAGAGTGTTAATAGACTCGTTTCTCCATGGGAGGAAAAACATGAGGATGTAGAGGAGGAAAGAGTTATAGGTGGCTGTGTTTGTAGACAATCTCTCACAATCACCATCATCTATACTCTATTCCATACAAACTGTTGATCATCCCCTGTCCTTTTGATTATGCTTCCACACAATTGCTATCTGCTAAAATCTTATTTATCTCTTAAGGCTTTTTTCAAACACTTTCACACGTTGAATTTTACATGATGGTTTTCACATGCATCTTGGAAGGTTTATCCTCACATTGAAGAGATTAAAATCAAATCTATCTTTTTAATTTTTTTTTGTGCATTTCACGTAATCCTATTGGAAACGGTGAAAATACTAAAGCACTAAATCCAATGGTCATTATGTCATAATTTTACCTGAGTTAGCAACAGCTTTTGACATAGTATATTTATATTACCCCCGTTTCTTTAAACTTTCTTCATTTGGCCTTAGTAGACACACTTATTTTCTTCTTACCTCATTGTTATCCTGTTTTCATTCTCCTTTGCTAGATTTATTTTATCTTCTTCATCTAAAATTATTGAAATGTACCAGGGCTCAGTGCTATGGTCTCTTCTCTAACAATTACTTTGCTTTTGTTTATATCCATGGCTTCAATGTCATCTATAATCAGGAATCCAAATTAAGCTCTAGAAGTATATGTCCAACTGATCAGTTAATATCTCTATTTGTAGGTCATAGGAATACTCAATATTTCCTAAATTCGTGTCTGTATTTTTAAATTCCACTCCCACCTACTGCTCTGCTAGCTTTCTTACAGCAGTAAATGGTACTGGTTGCTCAACCTAAAAATCTTATAATCCTCCTTAAATCCTTTCTTTTCTCACATCCCACATCTCAGCCATCATCAAGAATTAACCTTTAGCTTTAAATCCAAATTATA
This sequence comes from Eonycteris spelaea, assembly GCA_003508835.1. NCBI lineage: Eukaryota > Metazoa > Chordata > Mammalia > Chiroptera > Pteropodidae > Eonycteris > Eonycteris spelaea. The sequence continues at coordinate 5,997,500 of PUFA01000104.1, forward strand.
TACTGGATCATGTATCTCTATCACCATTGGGGCCAATCAGAGTTCGGTGTCACTCAACGGTAGGTGGGAGGGAGAGTGATAACAATAGCACAGACCTGTAGTTAGCATTTTCCCTCTTCCTCAAATGACAGCAGTGAAGAATCACAAGTCATTGAGATTTAATAGTTTTATTAAAAGTATATTTTAGAAAGACAAAGAGTGCTTCAAGGGGGCATATGGTCCCAGTGCAGTAACCAACACAAAAGGGCCAAAATGGCTATAAAATGGCAAAAAGGCCATAAAAGGCCACCAGAAAGAGAGAGAACCCAAAAAAGCAAAAAGGGGCAAAAAGGAGAGCCCAGAAGGGCAAAAATGGGGAGAACCCCAAAGTACAAAAAGCCCAGAAATGGGAATGTCTCCCTTATATTTGGGACATGATGAGTGGCTCCAAAGGCATTCCTAGGTGATTGGTAAGTGAGGTCATTTCGATTGATATCTCATTGACACTAGGCAATAACTTTGCTTAGTGCGCATATGCGTACCCAGAACTCAGTCTGTGATAATTAGATTCATGAACTTTCAGACATGGTCATGAGATTATAATGATGGTATAATGAGGTTGAAGTTATGGGCATTATTTTCTGTGCATGCATTGTAGCTGGTTTACCAGCAGCTTTTATGGCCTTTGTGCTCTAGGATTTTAAGTAATTTATGACCCTTAAAGAAGGTCTTCAAGGGAAGTTTCTATGATTACAGAGCTGGGCCTCTTTTCCTTTGTTCCCCTGTAGCTCATGTCTCACTAGCTATCTAACATCACCACATTTACTGCTAATGACCTTTCCTTAGTCACTATCATCTCTCAATTAGACCACTGCAGGAATCTCCAAACTCTTTCCTGTTTCTACTCTGGTTCTCTTATAACCTGTTCTTCACAGTCAGTTAGAATAACACTTTAAAATTTATCATTATTTTTCTTCTTAGCTCAAAACTCTACAAAAACATTTTAGTATACTGAAAATATTTCCAGATTTCTTATCATGAGATACATTGTTTCTATGTGCTTTCAGTTCTCACTCATAAATTGACTACCCAGTTCCAGTCTTTAGCCAGACTGGCTGATTGTTTTTCTAAATTATGTCCAACATGTTCTTGACCCCAGGACTTCGAACTTGCTAATTATTATTTAGGAATGATTTTTAGATATTTGTTAACACTTACTCCAATACCACTCTCAGGTGTTGGTCTTTCATGAACATCCTACCTCAAATGGAAAACACTTTTTTTTTATTACTTTTATTTCCTATGAAGCATTTAAAAGAAATTGATATTACATTTATATGAGCTAAATTTTCAGGGAAATATATAACCTGAAAACCAGAATTCAAGGGAGAGTTCTGGGTTGAGAGATGAATTTTAATTTAGCAATTAGCTACTTTCTAATTTTTATTTTAAAATCAAGTTATTCTTGTGATATACATGTAACAAAAGTCTCATCAATCCCAGCCTATATATGTATATAAATTTATATATTTAATTTTTACATTTTTATAAATTTAAAATTTATATTTATATATATATTTTTTTTGAAGAATTATGAGACTTGGTCTGTGAAATTGGTGTCTGCAACATTATTCATTGGTGATGCAACATTGGGAAAAATTCTTAAACAACTGAATGTCAGTTTATTGACATTTAAAATGCCAAAAAAAGTAATTGTTCTGCATTATTTTGTTTTGTTTTATGTTTAAGCAAGGTTGTTGGGAATACTGAGGTAATGTTTTGAGCATAGTACAAATGTTATCATCACTTAATGACTACAAACCTACTTTACTCACTGCATTCAAATGTGGTCTTCACAATTCTGGGGGCCCTTTTTATGGGTATGACAATACTAGGTATTTGTGAGACTACTTGGGGTAAAGAGTGAATTTGTTTCTCTTTGAATTTAGTTAACTTTTTAAAAATAGTTTTTTTTTTTTTTTCTGTCTTCTTTTGGGGAGATAATAAAACTAATTTTCCAAAAAAGTAAATGAAAATCTGTTGTTTAAAAGAGCACAACTATAATTTTTGCATACAAATGTTTACTAAATCAATATATTAATATTTAGTGTTACAGTTTTACTATGTGAAAATGTTGCAAAACTGATTAAAAGTATGTTCAGTGTCAGTAAACAAATTGGTAGAATAATAATCTAGCCCCCCTACTCTTGCTTTCCTATATCAGTCTCCTCTAGACACACTTTTTCCTTTTAGGTTAAATACAATCGCAACAAGCCATAATCCTCACTTAGCATCTGACTCATTTATGTAGCTAGTTATTTAAATTTGAAATACATTTCCATTGACATAGTAACAATAGAATTATAAATGAATGAAAACCATTTTGAATGTTCCAGAACTCTTCTGAGATTTAGGCTTTTCACTTTCCATGGAAAGGAAATAAATGGTTTGGTATTAAGAATCATTTTTAAAAATAATTATCTATTTTAAAGACTTCTTTGGAGCAAAGAAATGTCACTGAAAGTAAAAATAATCTTTTTTTGAATTTATGAAAATTTATATTATCTTAATATGAAACATGAAACACACTACGTGCTGTCATTTAATATCTCAGATTGATGTAATTTAGCTACATTATTTTTGTAAAAAAATCCAAATCGAAATTTGCTTTTTCATTGTTGTCTTATTTATCACTTTAACCAGTTGTATAAAATTTTTCAAACATTTCAATTCAAATGGTAAGTTTTTTTTATAAAAATCATCTATCACACACACAAAAATAAAATCCTGGAAGATAACACAGCATAACTTAGTAAATGTGCAAGCTGCATTCTTTCTGATGAACTTTAAACAATCAGCTCCGCAGACCACAGTTTTTAGGGTTATCAGTTTGTTTTTAAAGGAATTCACCTCTAAAGCTTTTCAATCTCTTGAAGCGGTTCATCAATGATAAGAGGATTCAAGTGTTTTCAGCAATTCAGTTTCTTCTTCATTGAAGTAGCTAAAATTTCACTTTCATGTCCACTGTACCTCCCAGTTGAGTTTAATATATGAGTTTAATGAGCATTTAGCACAGCGTATGTGGTAAATCAATCTTAGATTATTTATTTTTGAGTTTACCTATGACAACATGAGATGGTGGATACTTTGATTATTCAGAATATAAGGCAAAAAGAATATGGTAACAGAAAACTGAGAATTGCAATGTAATTAAGTCATTTTGACTATATTCAAATCTAGTTGGACGTCTTTGCATTAGAAAAATTAGGGAAAAATTGGATGATATGTTTAAAGTCAATTACTGAAAAAATTACTGTATATTTGGCACTTTTTCAATTACTACAAGTCTAATTTGACTATTTCCATTATTAACTTTATATTAATAATGTAATAGAGTGAAATGCAGGCTCTCTCTCACTCTCTTCCTCTCTCTCTCCCTTCCTCCCTCCATCTCTCTCTCTTACTTTGCAAAAACAACCCCTTGTCAGAAGGGGACTCTCTTAAAGAGGTGGCAATAAAACACACTTAAACTGGAGGCACTTAAGGTGGATTTGAGGAATGATTGAGTCCCATCTTCTAGGTCGGTGCCTTCTAGATCAATAAACATTTCCTTACTCCAAAATCGAATCTATTGAATATTGGCATTTGAAGTGTTGAGCACACAAACCTGAACCAGTAATAATAATTCATAAAATTTAGAAGAAAATAATGATTAATAAAAAATTTTAAGCCTAAAGTAGTTCTACATGTAAGATACTACTATATTATTATATAAGTGGATGGCATTTTGTTTTCTCAGGGTAAGAATGCATGCTGTGTTTTCACAACTACTTATAACAGTAAATTGTAATGCTTTCAGATCGTTAATGTAAGACAGAACACCATGATTTCCTAAAAAGCAGAAAGTGTATCTGGTGAAATTTTAACTTATAAACTAGTGCATACTTTTGTAGGCTAGAACTGATTTATGGATGGACAGAACAAAAAATACTAATCGGAGAAGTCTGGACATCTGGTTTTGACTCGTGACCATAATAAGGGCAGTGGGCTTTATGATGTGCTTTTTGAAATCTGTCATTCTGGTGATCCCCAGGGTCCCTTTGTTTTTCACCTGACATAACCATTTAGATAGCCTGGCTTGCCTATACTATTAGAAGGGCTTGAAACCCCTGCTGGGAATTTGTTTTGAATTCTCCTGAAGCTGAGATTCCTTACACAGATCTTGGTGGTTCAGTTCAGAAGTTAAGTGAGGTCCCTATGCAGCTAAGGGCCCTAAAGAGCTCACCTCTGGCTGGAATAAATTTTACAAATCCAGTACATAGTTCATCAAATTTATACAAGGAAAGTCAGTGGAGAAGCTGGGTTTATAGAGATTAGTTAGCTACAAAGAAATCTACATAATCATTTCCAGAAATAACTAAAGTTAAATGGCACTTGGAGATTTTTAAGACCTGGGGTAAGAACTATTAAGGGACACTTTGTCTCATATGCCCCTTTGTTGCCTAAATGAAGATGTGTACTTGTTGATCGTGATGGTCAAAAAGGGAAAACCTGTTTTCTTATCAGGAAGAAATCAGCTTGTTCATGCAATTTTTTCCTCACTGGCAGCTTAAACATTGAATATAAAAGTATTCGCAGCCCATAAGAACTGAGCATTTCCTGAACTTGCTTAATCTAACCTAGAACTGGTTAACCTGCAGCTGGGTACACATCATGGAGCTAAGAGGGAAAGCTTTGCTAGGATAGACTGCATTACTCTACTCTTAGTTAAGTTTCTGAGTCTTTGGATAAATAAAACATATACTAAGTATATGGGTGGTCCTCTTCTCACCCTTTGTACTGCACATGAAAAGGTACAGTAATATTTGAAATGTTATGCTGTATACCATATTTCTTAAACTTGGCCTATAGTATAATAAAAGAACTAGAAGGAAGTGGGCAGTTTGGGGAAAGAGAATAAGTAGTACTATTTTTCTACATATGTTTTATTTGCCCCTTTAAATTTTACATAAGTGAAGTTTGAATGGAGTTAGGTCACATGGACACAAGCCTAAATCTTCTCAAAGGTTATGGATGTTTATCTACAAACTTCCTAGGGGATATTAAGGACAGCCACAAAACTCATTCTTTATACATTGACATTCATTAGAGACTTTATTTGTTCCAGAATCTCTTACTTGCCCCTCTACTCAAACTCACTAATTCTCTATCCCTGACTTCTACATGTCCATTCACTGCAAAACATAAAAACTGTAAGACTATAGTCTCTATCATTTCTCAGTTTTTGGGTAAGATCAATGTAAGACTGTAATCTCTTCAGCTATTGGGAGGTAACAAAGGATGGTGGGGGAGTTATTACCATCAAGTTTCATGTATTATAATTGTAATATAAACAGTCTTATGATGAAATTGAAGAAAAATAATAGTGTAAATAATTTCTTCAATAAAAGCAACATTATTATAAAATATGCCAAGTATTTTTCGGTTTACATATCCAAAGCTACATTATTGAGAAAAATTCTAGAAGGAAAACACAATTCAATATGACAGTTCTTAATAGCTAAAAAGAAATATTTTTTTAAACAAGGAATAAAATTAGAAGCTTTTATTTAATATATCCATGTTATTGAGCAAAATGGGAAAATATTGTGTGTATCATGTAACAAATTTAGTAAGCAGATTATTAAACCTAATTTAAAACATACTTTTGCTCCATAATGTCTGCCAGAAGCAATATTTCTATGCTGAATATTTTTTGTGTTGAAACCTTCTTTTAGCCTTAGGGAGCTCATTTATTGTGATTTATACTGTACTTGATTGTTTTTCTTATCTAGTGCATTATACAGTTTCTTGTACTTTTATAAATAACAACCAAGGAAGTGAAATATTTAAATGAAAAACCATGTGTTGCATAAATTTAGTATTATCTATATTTATAAAAATAATATATTTATATATAAAATATATAACATATATTAATATAGTTAGTAGAAATTTACTCATTTTGAAAATCTGTTTACTATATTGATAAGGCAAATTAAACAATAAAATAATTTCTTAAATTTGGCATCATAGTTTATATTTCCAGTGGTTTCTTCAGGCAAAAAATCTGTTTGAAACGTCAAGCTACAATTGAGTAGCTTTACTCAATGGATCCTGCTGATTTCTGTCCAGGCTGAAGAAAGAATCCTCCTTCTGTTGTCATCATGACCAGGGAGTGGGATACAAAAAAGGCCACCTCTGAGGCAGACTCCCAATTCAGCCTTTGGGACATTTAAGGGATTAATCTATATTTGTTCCACTCATACATAGAGGATTAAAAGTCAGAGCATGAGTGATCTGACTTAATTTTTGTCATCAATTTTTTTTGTTCTTTTCAATAACGTGGGTATTTCTTGGTTTGATGCTTTGCTTAAGAAAATTATTTTTTTAAGTACTATCAGTTCTCTACCACATTCAAGCACACCCATCAATGCCATCAGTGTATAGAGTTTCGGGAATTACTGGACTCCAGGATGTATAAAATGTTCATGTTTAATTCAGCTTCCTTATTTTGTGTAGTTGAGTTTCTGCTTAATTTCTATAATTTAATTTTAGTAGTCTGTAATGTTTTAGTAAATTTACTGTTCCTAGAATTGCTTTATCCTTTCTTTGTCTTTGTTTCTTTTGGCAGGTTTTGTTGTTGTTTTGATTTTGTTTTTATTTGTTTGTTTTGTGTTTTTTTCTTTTAGCCATTGGGTCCATGTCCCTTGTTTCTTCCCTATAAGATATGCTGTTTTAGTTCTATTCAACCCCGATTAAAATCTGTTCCTGAAATGAACCATGTCATTACCTAAGGCATATATCTTTATTTTAAATTATATGACATATGCACATATACTGCTCTAATTTATTTGTAATTTTGAACGCCACAAGAAAAAGGTTAAGAAAACTAAGATCAAAAAACAAAGCAAAACAAAACAAAACACTAAGACAAAACTAATTGTCTCCTAATGCCAATGTTTGCCTTCTAAAATCATATTTATCTTATTGAATTGGGTTCACATATACCATCTTCAGATAAGCTTCCGCTCCGAGCATCTTTGACTTTATCTGTTCAGGAAATAATAGCGGTTTTTCTCAAAGACATATTCTGATCTGTCAGTAAATAGTAGATTATTACAAGATCACTCGCGCTTCCAGCTATCACACAGTGCTGCACAGCTTGTTACAACAGATAAATTTGCATTCTTGCAGATCATTAGGCACATTGGAAAAGGAGCTTTGAAACCTGCCATTTTGCATACGGTAAGCAGAGTACTAGATAGCAAATTAAAACATAAGCAACCATTTCACAAGTGTTTATTCTTTTTTGAAACTACTTTTTTAAAACATGGCTATTGTACAAAACTGCATCAGGCGTCAATATTCGCAATATAATATTCTTTTAACTATTCATTGTCTGGAAATATTTTTGTAGCAAACTATTTCAGAAATTGATTTTATTAACACTTTTCTCACCTAAATAGAGATCATTTAAGAAGTTTATATTGCAGTTAATAGCAGGAACTGATAAACTCATTATTATCAGTCTCTTGTATATCTTACTCAAAAGAATTTAAATGTACTCAATAGTTATGTTTTAATAAATATCTTATATATTTAATATCTTTATATTAATCCTTTCAGACTGAGAGAATCAATGTTTTATGTGCATGCCCACCATTGCCCATGGATAATTACTTGTTCCCTAATGTTTTAATAAATTCTATTTTAATAAATATTTAATAAATTTATTAAATATATAAACATTAATCTTGCTATTTCTAAATCACTGACATATTTTAGATGCTAAAGGAAGTTACATTTCAAAAGATCAAAGCACAAATTTTCAGGGAATATAAAAGTGTTTCTGACTGTATACCTGGTATTAATAATAGACTGGTTTAAAATGAAATGAAAATAAAAAAGGTAACTTGAAAGTGCCATAAATTACCATTAGAAAGACATGTTACTTCTTATTCCTGATGAGGCATTTTTCACAGTATTATAATTTCCTGTTTATTCACATATCTCATTCATTACTCTCTAAACTCCTTAAGTTAAGTTGAATAAATAGACTATTGACTCTACCATCAATATCAATTTGACAAAAGTGAATTTTTTAAAAACTGGTTTTGGATGATACATAATGTTACAAATTAAATGGCTTAACTTCTTATGGATGCTGAAAATTAAAGGAGTATTCCAGGCATAAACCATCTGATTACTGCAAAGATAAAGACAAATTATGATGGGTAAGAAAATACACATTTCTTTATACATGTTTTAAATACACATTTCATGCATTATTTAATGTTGATATGTTAGTAACTGGTTACTCTGAGACTATATATACATTTCTATTTCTAGCACATTAATGTGAACAAAAGTTAAATTTTGAGGATTCCAGACATATTTCCTTGTGTCTCTAAGAATTGAAACTAGTATTATCTCTAGAGAAAAACTTTATTTTTGGAGATAGTTCTATGGACATTTATTCTTTTCTTACATCACAATATGCTTCACATTGCTATTAGGACTATCTTCCAAAAATAAAAATCTGCTTCCAGATGAATATGTAAAGACCCTCATATACTTTATAATGCTCAGTTTTATCCCTTAACATAATATGTAAATCTATGGAATATATGGCTTAATATATGGCTTATATTTCTTCAGTTAATGTAGTTCAAACTTGATGAACCTTTTAACACCTTCCAACTGGATGATGCAATTGAGTGCTTCAAGCCTACGGCTCTAACCACTGCCTAGGGCTCTTCTCTGTAGTCCATTTGGCAATTTTTCCCCCAACTCTTTGAAGACCCAGGTTGAAGTTTATCTTCCTCAAATAAACATTCAAATAACTGCCTAAAGTAAATGATGATACTCCCTTATTTTGCTCCTATAGCATTTCCCTCACACCTAATAATACTGGACCTACCATGATGATGGGACTGTCACCTTGCACTGTACGTGACAAGAATTTTATGTTTATAACCTCCAAAGTCTGTACCTAGACTAATGAGACCTTTAAAAACAAACAAATAAATAAACAAAAGTTGTCAATAAGGGCCATAAATTATTTTTTGTTTTATTTTAGCTTCTATTAGATATTTATAAACTAATAAGATAACTGATTGTAAAATCTTTTCACTCTAATAATACTGGACCTACCATGATGATGGGACTGTCACCTTGCACTGTACGTGACAAGAATTTTATGTTTATAACCTCCAAAGTCTGTACCTAGACTAATGAGACCTTTAAAAACAAACAAATAAATAAACAAAAGTTGTCAATAAAGGCCATAAATTATTTTTTGTTTTATTTTAGCTTCTATTAGATATTTATAAACTAATAAGATAACTGATTGTAAAATCTTTTCACTCTACCTAAACTATGAAAATGAGGACTAAAAATTTTTTCATATATTAATAAATGACTATACAATCTACCATTGTCTTAATTTTGATTTATATGAATAATAAAATAAAAAAGTATACATTAATTATAATATTTAAAACTTACTATTTAATCTTTGAATGAAAAATTCTGTTTTTTCTGTGTAGCTCTCTTATGGGATCCATAAGATCTATACATTATTGTCCTCCTGCTCAACTTTCAATATCATATAAATTAACTTGAATTTTTTAAATTACTGAAATTACTGTTGTCAAAAGACTGAGTACATTCTGTACAATGGAAGCTTGGTAAGTGTAACTTCTTCAACCAAAATATATATTCTTTAATATATATATTTTAAACATTGATCAAAGATATGGTAAAATAAGTCATAATTGAGGAACACATACTTTAAGAAAAAAATCACAGTAAATTTAGATTTTATGCTAATATTTTGATTTCCAAAAAAGAAAACATTAAAGTCAGATACGAATCATAGGGCATATATTAAAAGCATTTAAAATAATAAGTATTTTACAAATAATTCATAAGTAACATTTTTCATTCCTAGAAATATTTTAATGTTTTGTTCTGGTGTTTTTTAAAATTCTATTTTGAAATAATTTTAAATTTACTGAAAGTTGCATATATAATACTGAGAATTTCCATGTACCCTTCAATCAGCTTGTCCTAATCTTAAAATCTTACATAATCATAGCATATTTATCAAAATAAAGACATTAACTTTGTCATAATACTAACTAAACTACAGACTTGATTTGATTATTTAATGAATGTCTTTTTTTTTTTTTGTTCCAAGATACAATCCATGTTAATCATGTCTCTTAGATCTCTAATGTTTGACAGTTTTCAGTTTTTTGTTGTTCACCATGACTTTGATATTTTTTGTGAATACCGGTTAGGTCTTTTGTAGAATGTCCTTCTATTTTGGTTTGTCCGACATTGCCTCATGATTAGTGAAAATATTTTTAAAGATAAGTTTGTAAATATATTTTGCTTTTTCACTTGTTTATCTATTGAGTTTTCCTTTCATGTGAATGTTCTACATTTAGAACCACTACACGTTTGTGCAGACTATGAACTGAACGATATCGGAGGGTTCCATTTACATTACGTGCTGTTTATTTATTCACATGGTTCCCAGAATACAAAAGTAGTTGTATTGTGAAACTTTGATTTACTCGAATTATTAATCAAGTTGAGGAAAATTCTTGCTTGCAAATGCATATGTTTTAACAAACTACTTTTTTTCTATGGCAGTGACATTAATCACTTTTTGTTAGAATACCTCAGAATATGATTTCATCCTGTAACAGCCTCTTATCCATAGATCATAGCTACCCAAATCAAAGGATATAGGAATGTAATCCCAAAATTCAATATTCCTTTTCCCCAGTTTCCTTTACTTTTCCAGGGCTTCATTGCAAAAATTTCTAGTCCTATCCAGGTTTCCATTTTATATCTTTTTTCTTTAGCTAGTTCCTTTCTCCCCTTTCACAAATCATGCTATGAAGAAATATTTCTACATCATCTCACTTGCTGGAACTGAAAAATCTCAGAACTGTGATAAGGATATATAGGAAGTTTTTATATATATATACAATAGTTAATAAAAGGAATTCAGATGTGAGAAGGATTAAAAGAATTCATAAGTTCCCGAGAAACCTATCAGACAGAATTTCATGATAAATGCATTAAGAAAAAATGATTATACTACTGTCCATCTTTGGGCAATATGCATCGAAATATTAAATTGATTATGAAATAAGCCTAAATGAAGTCTTTCTAGCCTACCTCTTTTATTATGAGAATTTGTTTTATTAATTTTATATGACAATCTTAGCATTAGAATTCTGTAAGAAGATAGCATTATAAAAGCTATCTACCCCTTTGAACTTGAATATTCTACTATTAGATAAAATTTTGTGAATAGCTAATTATGAACTTAATCAGAAATGGTAAAAAGTAAGGGTATTATATTCATTATTATGTCAATGGGTAAATGAAACATTATATACATATTAAAAGATATTTTAATACAAAATTTTAAATACTATATATAGGCTTTCCTAAACAAAAAGATACACACACACACACACACACACACACACAGAGACGTGTGTGTGTGTGTGTGTGTGTGTGTGTGTAAATTTCTTTTCCTCAGGCATGGAGGTTGAAGAGAATAATTAGATTCTCTCTGGAATTCTATAATACATGTAAAATAGGGTACTAAATAGAAATTACCAGACTTTGCCTTCAGTGAAATAGCAATTACATCTACTCACTATCACTTTGAACATTTCTTTTCAATACTTTTTCAGGTATTATTGACATGACTCTGTATATAAATCTTCTGAAATTTATATTTAGTCATTTATACATATTTTTTTCATTATAAAACTTAAATCAGAAATCCTTATCTAATCACTGATAAAATCTTGAAATGTGTAGTATGCTTTGTAAAATAATATAGTATTATCATTTTAACAATTTAAAATTATTTCTAGATCCTGAGTTCTGATCAAATCAGAATGTTCCAAAAATAGATACATCCTGATCAGTGGTATTTACAAACAAGTAAAAGAATGTGATGCTGGCTAGGGTGAATTCTCCCCCCACCCCCATCAACACCCCCGAGAAGATATTCCGGCACCTAGAGAGAGAAGATTCTTGACTCAGTACAGAAAAGAATTCAAATACATGCCAGAGTCAAAAGGAAAGTTTATTAGAGAAAAGATAACTCTCCATAGACAGAGAGTGGTCTCCTCTTAGAGACAAAGAATGACAGAGCCAAGAGAAACAGAGAGACAAAGAGAAAAGACAGAGAGAAATAAGACAGACTGAAGACAGACAAAGACAAAGACCAAGACAAGACCAAACTCTGGGTGTTCTGGGAATTCAGTTTATATAGCATTCTTAATTTCTATTAATTCATAGTTTAAAGGCCTTGTTTACCTAGTTTCCTTTGATGGTATGGGTACATAGTGTGAAAGATAAGGTATGTAGCCAGAAAGCGTGCTGTCAATCCCCAGCCTTCAGTCTATAGGTTTTTCATGGGTTTTGGCTATAGAGAATGAATGTAGGGTATGATTCAAAGACTCTATTTTCCCTTCATGATATGGGTAAACGGTTTGTTAGTAATCCAAGCAGGAATTTTCCTTCATTCTGTAGGTTTCCCATGGTCTGGCAGCAGCACATTTCAGGCTCTGAATATAGCTTTATTTAACATTTGTTCACATGCCTCCTCCCTACTTTAGTTATATCACAAGAAGTAAGTATTCTTGTATGCTCAGGCAAAATTATGAAGAAAATTGTTATTTTTAACTTGATCTTTCCTCTCTTTCTGTATTCTTCTTAAGTACCACTCTGTACTGAGCCTAATGCCATTTTTCTGGACAGAAACTATATCTATCCAATTTTAATAATTACACATAAATTACTCTTTCTTATCACACATGAAACCCTAGAAACTATGACCTCCTCTCACCCGCAGATGCTTTCCCCAACTGCTCAAAGTATCACCCGGACTATATTCAATGTATTCAACAATTCTGTTATTACTTGCTCAGAGTTTTATAAAAATCAAATTTTAACCCCCAAAAGGTTCACAATTCCTTCTAATGGGGAAGATATTTGGGGTCAAATATATTTCCAGGTGATACTTAAATTAAATATCATTAAATGCCTGTAATCAGAGATGCGATGCTAAGATAATATGCCCTGCAGTCTATAATTTGAGAAGTGTTTTTAAAAATATTTATTACATATAATTTTTGTTCAATTTATAGACTAACTAAACTATTTTTCCCTTTGCTGATTTAGCATTCAGCATTTCCCCACAGTGACTTTAATTCTACTGCCTTTATTTACTTATGTTATCCACTCATTTGATTTTATTCACTTCATTCAATATTGCAGTTTCTATTTTATTGGACTTAAAAAACATATCAGTTAAAGAACCAAATTCTAATATTGCAACACTTTACTTCATAGTTCCTTCTGATCATACTATAGATCAAGTTACTACTATATTAGAATTCTTATAGTGCAATTACCCGAGTATGAAATTTATTTTACTCAATTTTTGCCCTTGATGAGAAGCACAAACATCTTTTTGATACTTTAGAAGCTACTTAACAATGAAAATAAACCTACCCTATTAGTCTGAAAATAAAAAGTCTTAATAATTAAAATAAACATTTTTCTAAATAAAAGTATACAAAATTCAATTAGAAAGATGGGAAAATAAATAAAAGCTTAAAACTCCCTGAAAGATTTTATATGCAAAGAAACAAAAATTTTGAAGTTGTTTTAAATTTCAATTAAATTATGGTCTTTGAAAAATGAGTCTTTCTATATGCTCTTTTAAAGTTGCAAATTATAGTAGAATATGTGTGTGTATTTTTACTTAGTTTTTATCAATGTATAAAATATCTAAAAATAATGTTTATATTTTCAAATGTGTAAACCAATTACTTGGTAAAATAATTACCAAATAACTTACAATTCGCAAGTTTCCAAAGAATTTTGATAAACCTAAAATTGGAAATTCTTTAAACATCTAAAGTTAAAATAATGTGTGAGAACAGAATAACTCTTCACAAATATTAAGTGTATTACTCTACCATTATTCCTGTCATTGTTTCTAAACTTCAAGAATATTGAAACAAGTAACACTTTCCATTTGGCAAATTTTATCATATTATTTACATAAAATTGACTGCAATTAAAATAAATTAAAGAGGATGCTGCATGTGTACAAAGGAAAGCATATCAGCGTTTCTTTTTCTTCCCTGTTTAAAATTTACTTGTATTATTTTAAAATATTGACCCCAATAGACAGTTTTATACAGAGACATAATGTCTCTTAAGTGAAGAATTAAGTAAAAATGATAGACATATAGACAGAAAATTGTCTGCATGAATGGGGCAAACATATTAGTTCATTATCTTATAAATATTGATAAGATTAACTTAATGATATTAAGTTATACTCATAATGATACAATTTTAATATACAAGAACGTACTAAACTTAATTGTTGACCTTCTTTATAGCCACAAATATAATTATTAGAAGAAACCTATTACATATCTTTTATTTTATTACATGTGTTTTTTATAATTGTGATAAGTGCTCAGATTCCAAATGCAACTACTTTGCATTTGGAATCTGACTGCAGTTCTCTATTCTCACTTTTCTGAACCAACTGCAGTCAAGTTTGACATACAATCAAATATTTTTGGTCTTCATTCCACCAGAGATGATTATTTCCATACGTATACCTAATAACTATAACCAATAAAGTCAAGCTATCCCCTCTCATGCACTAAATACAACTCCTTGACCTCTAAACTCCTTGTTTTTCTTCAATCCATCTTAAATAATACAACCAATCATTATAATCACTCTTTTAAATATATTTTTAATTTCCTGTTATTTTTTTGTGAATTTCCTTTTCCTGCTTAAAAAACAAAATTACAAACCCTGTTAAGTTAAATCGCCTTGTATTATACATTGCATTTCTGTAACTGAATAAGACTGAAGAAAACACAAAATCATGGCAACTAACCTCACTTTAAAATCCTGACTGGGAACATGAAATTCACTTACAATGCTTCCTACCCATCATATTACAATTCACCTAGTCCACTGTGTTTGATGACTATAGCAGAATTATCCAACTTTTCTCAGTTCATGATGCCCTTAGTGTCTTGTTAATTTTTACATAGATTAAAAGAAATACTGAATAGTTCTGTTTATTAAGTAATTAGGTTAAGCAATGTAATAAGGATTTATATCAAAACAACAGCTAATATTTGAAATATATATATATATTAAAAGAAAACATTTTTATTTCAATTTTAAATAACCACAATTACTTAGTAATGAGATACGTGCACCTTGTTGGGCACGACACAATTTATTAACCCTTGGAATTGTGTTGGGCACCATCACTTTCATTTCTAGTTCCACATTGATTTTTATGCACTACTTGTTTTTTTTTTTTTAATCACAGCAACAATTAGAAACTTAGCTTTACAAAGGAGCGACATTATCTAAAAGAATGTAATGTGTTCTAATGTTGAAATTGTGAACTACTTCAATCTATTTTTCATTGCATCCATAATTATCAAGTGTCACTGCAATGCCGTCGTAAAATTAAAAAATATATATTGTTTTTTGTGAGTTCCTTGCAGTGCCTGTGTGTTCTTCTATGTACAGTGTTAAAGCTTCAGGACTATACTCTCTCTTTTCAAAGTTCTAGCAATTCTTCCCTTGTCTTCATTTCATTAGTATTTTTGATGCTTATTTCAGAGAAGAGAGAAAATTCAGAGGAAAATCTTTCACAAGCTCCTACCAAATCCATGGCTCCATTTCCTGAATTTGTGATAATATGCTTTGCTTTATTTCTCTATTACAATGGTTGGAACGGATGCGTTCTTAGTACAGGCTAAACTGTCATTTGGGTCTAGATCTCATCCAAGTATTTCTGCTCTCTCATGCATAAAATACTTTCCCGACTACTAAATATTTTATGTTGGCAAACAAATACATGGTTATTTCTCTCACAGATTAAAATAACACTAACATTTTAAATTATGATCCATGTATTTCTTCCTTTAGAGCAAAGTTTCTCCTCATAACAACACGTGTCTTCTTTTCCCTTTCCACCCTTCCTTCAGCTCACTCCAGGCAAAGTTCATTTTCACCATTCCACTGGAACTTTTCTTGTTAAGGTCATCAATGCCTGCCTCCTGACTATACCCAGTAGTTAATTCTTTGGCCTCATCTGACTGGACCTAATAATAATATGTGCCACAGTTTATTATTCCCACCTCAATACACTTTTTCTTCTGGGTATCATAGATGCTTCGCCTATTCCCAATCTTGTCACCCTTTCACTTTGCTAATTCATCAGCATCTACCTGAACTTAAAGAGTGTCTCATGGTTCAGTCTTTGTACTGCTTTATCATTATTACTTTTTATTTACAGTCATTTACTTAAGTTCTTATCTACTTTCATGGGTTTGAATACTATCTCTGTGCTACCTTTCAGCTGTATATCACTAACCCACCTTTTCTCTAACTTCTGGCTTTATATATCCAAGCTCTTATTTAACTTCTGTGGCTTCTTTTTTGCTTTCCAATAAACCTGTTTGTATCAGTTGTCATTAATCTCATCTTCCCAAGTTTTCAGAACCAAACTCTTTTCTCTCTAATAGAATATCTATTTCATGAACAAATCCCGATATTCCTATTTTTAATATATATTCTTAACCTATCAGTTCCCACCATCTCCCTGCTACCTTCTTGTTCTAAGCCACTACCATCTTTCATGAAATTAAAGCAAGTGCTTTCATCTGGCTTCCAAGCATCTTCCTTTAAGCATTTTCAGTTTTCAATACAGCACTCATAGTATTCCAGGTAGAACTATCAGATTATGTCATGGTTCTGCTTGCTCAATAACTTCAATGGCTTCCCTTCTAACTGTAAGTTTAAAACAGTTATGTTCTGATATAATTCATTTTTGATATTTGCTAATGTTTTTTAATTACCACCCTCTTTCCTACCCACTTGTTCCACATCTGGGCAAACCAATGAAAAAGCTGGCATGCTTTCTCCCTGCCACAGACAGGAAGTTCAAAACATGCAAACTCTACCTCTATACACAGAAGAAACACTTGCCTCATCCCTGCCCCTTAACCACAATAACACTCAAGCCAGTTGCCCCTTCCTGCTCTCTCAACCCATTTTCAGTCCCACTTGGGAGCATGCCCTGCTCTCCCCAGCAAGCTATGCTGTGTGAGCAATCAATTAACACTTAATTGGCACGTGTGTAACATTATCAGTTCAATATCGGAAACAAATTTTGAATTAGGTGTCTTACACAGGATAACCACATCTTTGATTTCATTCCCTAAAACTTTAAACTTTGTTCACTTCATTCCAATTCAGTGGAATCTTTGCTCCCCCTGTGTTATTGTAAGTAAAGTTTCTTTGCACACACCCTCCACTCTGTCCAGAACTTTCCTTTCCTAGATAGCCACATGGCTCACTCCCTTATACTTAAAATAACTTTCTGAGACAGATGCTTCTTAAGAAGCCTTTATATTTCATAGCATTTATTAGCATCTAACATAACTAACACTCTGCTTATTTATTCATTATTGGTAAGTCTTATGTGGGCAGGCATTTTCATCCATTTTGTTCACTTCTTTATTTATAATTTCTATAATAGTACCTTGTACAAACAATAGGTATTAATCAATATTGGCTGAATGAATAGACTAAGATACGTATATTTTTGGTGGTAGAAGTATATTCATTCAACATGAACATACCTTATACAGATAATTTCCATAAAATAAAAATCAAAATACCAAAATTTCTTGTGAATATTTTAACTTTCCTAGTAATCAAATAAACCCTAAAAATGTACTTTTTCATTTATTTTTCTCATTTTGGTTATCAATAAAGAAAACAGAGGTAACAGAATACGAACTCCATTAAAATGAAATGAAATAAATGCTCTTGTACATTATAGGTAAAACCAAATGTTAACATTCTTTTGGAAAGCAATTTAGAAATATACAAGTAAAAAAAATTTCTTCCTTAGACTTCAGAAAGTTTTAATTTCAAATATCTTTTGTTAGGCAATATACCAAAATTATGGAAATAAACATGTAGGAAAGAAAAATTTTACAAAATTGCTGTTTAAATAACAAAAGTGATAAAGATCAGCTCTATATCCAGAAAATCAAATTAAAACACAATCAATTTTGAAGTGAAGATTCAAAGACTAATCTTAATATAAAAAGCCAAAGGAATTTATTCAAGGCCTAGATAGTGTTTATTATAATGCTGCATATTGTTAATAATAATAGAATATATTTGTGCTTACCATGTCAGGCACAGTGCTAGACATCTTTAATTATTTAACTATTCTTAGAGTGGCCAGCAAATTATAAAAACTTCAACTTTGTTATTTTTATCATTCTCCTCAGTGGCATCAATACGGTTATAATAGTCATGCATATCCACTCCAAAAACTTTATGAATCTATTTAAAAACCCAGAAAAGCCATTGATTATAAACCAATAATTTTAAATAATCAGATAAATACAAATGTTTAGAATAGAAAAATAATGTTTTCTTTGCAATAGTGTTGATCTACTCATAATGTTACTTTAAATTGGATTGTGCTTTTTTATCAATTAATTTTAGAAAATGAATTAAAATGTCCTAAACTTAGGCAATAGATGATTTTAAAAAATAATTTTAATAAAAATAATGGTTTAAGTATAATGCTGTCACTGAAGCAAAAATATTGGGGGAAAATTATAAATCTGTAATATTTCCGTGTCTTAAAAAAATAAAGACATAAATTTATATTGGGTGGGTTAAGTGTGACTCTCCCCGGACCAAATATTTGACTCAGTTTCTTTAAAATCTATCCAGTTGTGTGATTCACTCCTGATTTTTTTCCCTTGAAGTTCAGAAATGCTCCCAACCCAATGGTAACATTTTTCTATACTAAAGCATGTTATTTCGTGTTGTTAATAGTTCTATTGATATTCCTTCCTCTTGAAATCAATGATACTAATAATTTGCCACAAAAATAGACATCTACATTTGATCTTTCCCAAAGAAACTAGCAGAGAGTTATAAGATATTTATCTCTCAGTATATGTTTTAAAACTATGTATCACATCATTTTTTATTGTATTTAGTAGTTATATTTTAATGAGATTTACTGAAGAAAATAGAAAGTTTATAATAAAACTCTAAAATATCAAGCTTTACCAGAAGTTATTTATATTGTTGGAGTATTGCCAATTTCAAGTTTTTATGGTCTATATTTTACTAATAACAGTATCTTGACAACCAATTTTTACTTTATTATTTAGAGTTGCTATCCATTA
Organism: Eonycteris spelaea; assembly: GCA_003508835.1. Lineage (NCBI taxonomy): Eukaryota > Metazoa > Chordata > Mammalia > Chiroptera > Pteropodidae > Eonycteris > Eonycteris spelaea. The sequence continues at coordinate 6,016,849 of PUFA01000104.1, forward strand.
CAATTTCTCTAGAACAAACAGTTATCATTGAGAATTATTAAAGGTGTTTCAATATTGATAGGAAATCTACTATGGATGCAGATTTCCAAAAATTAGACTTCTTGAGTACAATCTAAAATCATTGTGTAAATATAATGTGTTGTCTATAAAAGCAAATAATGTGTTATTATTTGTAAGGAGGATAGTCATCTTGACTGTCTTATAAACAACAACAAAAATAATTATATGTCAATCTTATTTGTTGAAGGACAAAAGAAGCATCCAGAAACATGTCATCTTTCCTATCAAATGTTGACAATTTCAACAAAACTTTCAATATTTTAATTCACTGTCTACAAAATGACCAAATGCTAAGTCCTCAGGACATAAACATCAAATTACATACACCTTTCCTAAAGGTATTACGAAAAAAAATGTATAGGATCAGTCATTTTCAGATACACGGCCTTATAAATTTTAGAATAGAAGAAAAGAAAATTGCATTTAAATTGTTTTGAACACGAGTCAAAAAAAATGCAGAAAAATCAGATTTATTTGAAATCTTGTAGAGCTTTTATTTTTGTTCATTTTTTGAGTTAAATAAAAACATTCTTAATCAAATTTAAATTTAATATTTTAATATGGATACATAATAGTAAAGACAATTAAATGTTATAACTTTTGTGTATATATGCATAATTTTATAAAAACAGAATTATTTCATAACACTTTTCTATTGTTGTCTTTTTTCATTTTACTTGGGTTTTCTAAAAATTCCATCTATGTAGTAAAACTTGCCAACACCATCTCCACCATGTAATTCTGTTTAAACAACCTAAATTTTTTATCTTTTCAAAGGGTTCCATTTCCATGAAATTATTCTATAAATTATATTCATAAATGTGTTGTTTGTTCATTGCCTGATTCAAATCAGATTGATTTTTCTATTAGTGTTATAATAAGAATAATTTAAAAAATTAAGAAAAAAGATAACCATGCTTTCATACCCAGGCCAAGTTTACAATGAAGTAAAAGTTCATAAAATTAGAGGACTCCTAGGCTCTTTGATGCCAGAGTCACAAGACTGAAAGCCTGGATTATTGAATGGTCATCTGAAAGGACAATTCCTCATTAACCAAGAAAAAGATGTATTATATTGTTAAACGATTATAAAATAAATACATAGTTTGTTCAGCCACTGAAATTTTGCAGTTTATTGCTACCAAGAACTAGAAATCACCCAATATAATTGGAAAGCTCACAACACACACACACACACACACACACACACACGTCTGACTCCTAGATGGGAGGAAGAAAGAGTATAGGGAGAAAACAGTTTGAAGGAAACCTGGTCAAACCTGATCAAACCTGAAGAAAAACATCTTTTGAAATACAGAAGAAAAGGGAAATAGAAAGAGAAGAGTAATTCTGTATGTAATTACCCCTCAAGATATTTGATGACTCATGTGTGAGGCAGGACTCCTAGAAATAAAGCAGAAAATAGATTTGAAGGTGCTAAAAATGGCAAAGATGAATATTGGCACTTTCACAGGATGAAGGTACAAAAATTGAAGTCAGAGCCACAAAGGTAAAGGGATCATAATAGGCACTCCAGACTCTCATTTGAGACTCTTGACAGGTTTCACATAGGAAATACAGTAAAATATAAATAAATCACTCTCAAAACAATCTGTCTGTACTCCATGTACATTCTAGAAGAAAATTTTAACTTCTTTGGAGGAAGATAACATAATCCTAGAGACCCCCCAATTTTTAAAAACACAATGTTTGGCATATAATAAAAAATTACAAAGTGTAATAAAAACAAATTTTAATGACTAAATTAAAGAGTTAAAAGGGAGAAAGAAAACACATCCACAGGTAATACAGATTTTTGAAATTTTTGAACAAGGACATTAATAATTATAATTAATATATAAAATATACGAAAATATAGAACATCTCACAAGGAACTAGAAAATCTATTAAAAGGAATAAAAATAATATTCTTTCATTGAAATATTCATAACATCTGAAACTAATAATTCTATCAATACGTTTGAAAGGAAATTATAAACACCAGAATTAAGAATTAGAGACTTTCAATATATATTAGTAGAAAATAACCACATTAAAACAAGGTTTTAAAAAATGGAAAGGATGAAAAAATCATATCACATGGTGAAATGATTTAATATATATAAAACCGTAGTCCTAAATGAGGAGAAAGAGTATGAACTGAAAGAAGAAAGAAAGTTGATCTGACTAAGATTTTTTTTTAAATGTAAAAGAATAGACATTAAACTATGGTTGAGATTCTTGGGTAAAATATAATATAAATAAAAATACAAGAAAAAAACAGATCTTAAAAATATAGTAAAATTGCTAAAAACAAAAAACAAAAAGACTATCTTAAAACTTGCCAGAGGGAAAAAGAGGCCTTTCATCCAGAGGAAGAAGAGCAAGATTTATAGCTGACTTCCAGGTGCACACAATCCAAAAAACTGGATAAAGATATTTAAAATGTAGGGGGAAAGTAAGTGCCAATTTAAAATTATATATACAGAGAAAATATTTTTTTAAAGCTAAAAAAGAGAGAGAAAATAACAAAATATAAATACTGAGAAAAATCCACAATGCAGAGAATTACATCCAAAGAAAGGTCAAATGGAGATTTGTGTGTGTGTGTGTGTGTGTGTGTGTGTGTGTGTGTGTGTGTGTTTAATATACTGAATGAAAATGATATTGGATGGAGATGAAGTAATTCTAGGGCAAATGAAGGGCAAAGAAAGGGTATATATATAGTTAAATCTAAAGTAATATTTATTGTGTAAAACAATTCTTGTGATATTTAAGAAGTGTTCATCAATAAGTGATTGGATAAAGAAGTTGTGGTGCATATATACAATGGAATATTACTCAGTCATAAGAAAAAGATGAAATACTGCCATTTGCAATAACATGGATAGATTTTGAGATTAGCATGCGAAGCAAAATAAGTCAAACGGAAAAAGTTGAGAAATTTATAATGTTATTCATATGTGGGATGTAAAACTTGACAAACAATCAGAGACTCATAGACAAGGACAGTGAATTTGTGGTTACCAGAGGGAAGGCGGAGGAAAAGGGAGATGGCGAATGGAGGGTTCAAATATTTGCTGGCAGAAGGAAATTTAACTTTAGGTGGTGAACACACAATGAAATATACATATGACATATTACTGAATTGTACACTTGATACCCATTTGATTTTATTAATGTCATCCCAATAATTTAATTTTTAAAAAGCTAAAAAAAAAAAAAAAAGATATGTGGGAGACAGGTATTCAGGCAGCAGCAGCAAAGCATTGGCATCTCAGGGACCCCAGCTGCAGTGACCCTGTGGCCCACGGGCCAGCCAAACAGCATGAGACTACGTGCTCCATGAACCTGGTAGAGACACTTCAAGACCTGCTCAGTCTCAGAGTAAAGGATTGTGTGGAGAGACGCATGTTTTACCCTGAGGATTTCAGAAACATGGTAGAGTGAGAGACGTTCCCAGATTTCTCCCCTTGAAACAACAATAAGCTGAACATCTAAAACTCAACAAAAAACACCCAAACTACACACCAGCATGTCTGAGCTTGGGGTTTGCACATAAGAGCTACAGCAGGTCAGAACCTTGGGTGTCGGGAGGTGGATTGGGAGATATAAAAAAGCTGCCTCTTACAGCTTCCTGAGCTACTTGTAGGAGGAGGGGGAGGGAAGGAGGAGCTACATGTTCACTGACCAGCCATGCCTGGGAAAACAGTGAGCTCCTTGCGGCTGGTAACAAGGCCCAGTCATCAAGACAGAAGACAGAGAAGAGGGATGGCAGAAAAGCAATAGCTGATTTTACAGGCAGCGGTTACAAAACCAAGGCTCAGTCACAGCTCCCAAGCCCCAACCCAGAGGGCCCCTCCCCCCATAACTTCTGAGACAGAACACTGCGGAGTCCCAGGGGAATCTGAACAAATGCTACCGAAAACTATTGCTAACACTGATGGGGATTGAAAATGAGAGTAGTGAGCATGATTAAATATCCACAAGAAAGTTAAAAGCATTATATAAAGGCATTAATAAGGCATTATATGAAGCAGGGATCCAAGAGGCTTAGAAGTCACCTACTGAAAACCAAAAGAAAAGTGCCTACTTTGCAGCACATTAAAGAGAAGCCTCTCTATAATAAATTTTTCTGGAAAAAAAGCAGAATGCATTTCCATTAATGCCCAGGCAGAGAAATAGTCCATTAAACACCATGAACAACCAACATGATAAGGCATCTCAGAAAAGAAAGAGAAAAATCTCCAGAAAATAAGCTTCCAGACATAGAAATATGCCATTTAAATGACAGAATTTAGGATGATACTTCTGAAAAATACTTAGTGAATTCCAAGACAAGTCATATCAACAATTTTAGGGATTGAATAAACAGCTAGATGAGCAAAGCAAGGAGATTGAAACCTCAAAAGAACCAAATAGAACCTCTTGAGTTGAAGAACACACTGCAAGAGTTGAAAAATAAAATAGCAGCTTGGGAAATAGAAATAACTAAATGAGAAAAGGATCAGTGATATCGAAGACAGAAATCTAGAAATAAATAAGAAGGAAGAAGACATAAACCAAAGAATGAAAAATAATGAAAGAGAAATTTCAAGAACTAGCTGATACCAACAGGAGAGGAAATATAAGAATAACAGGCATTACTGAAGGCAAGGAAAAGGAGCAGGGACTAGAAAGCATTTTCAGACAAATAGTGGACAAGAATTCCCAAATCTAAGGAATGAGCTGGAGCTTGGAATTCAAGAAGTCAGCAGAACATCCAATTATCTCAACCCAAAAGGCCTTCACCAAGACATGCTGTACTAAAATTATCAAAATCAATGAAGGAAAGAATTCTCAGGGCAGCCAGGGAGAAGAAAGTGGTAACATAGAAAGGAAAATGCATTAGATTATACTCATACTTCTCAGTGCAAACCTTAAAAGCCAGAAAGGAATAGAATCAAATATTAAACTATTAAGTGAAAGGAATTACCAGCCTAGATAATGTATCCAGCTAAGCTCTCCTTTAGATATGAAGGAGAAATTACGACCTTTCCAGACATACAAAAATTGAGGGAATTCTCCTCTACAAGGCCTGCACTACAGGAAATACTGAATGGCATTCAGAGAAAGCCGGAGTAGTGGTACTAATATCACATAAAATAAACTTCAAAATAAAAAAGGTAAAGAAAGATACTGAGGGACACTTCATAATGATAAAGGGAATCATGCACCAAGAAGACATAACACTTACTAATATCTATGTTCCCAAAGAGAGCCCTGAAATATGTAAAGCAATTACTAACAGAACTAAAGGGAGAAACAGACCAGAACACTATTGTAGTAGGAAGCCTAAATACTCCACTGTCGGATATGGACAGATCATCCAAACATAAAATCAATAAGGAAATAACATCTTTAAATGATACATTAGACCAATTGGACATAATTCACATTTAAAGAGTCTTTCCATCCCAAACAGATGCTTATACATTCTTCTCTAGTGCACATGGAATATTCTCAAGAATCAACCACATACGGACACAGAAGTAGCCTCAACAAATATAAATACCAACCATATTGTCTGATCATAATGCTTCGAAACTAGAGATCAAGTGCAGAGAGAAATCAGGAAGAACCACAAATATATGGAGATTCAACAACATGCTACTGAAGAATAACTGGGTCTAGAAATAAAAAGAAAGATGAGATATACATAGAAACAAATGACAATGAAGTATAACATTTCGAACTTTTGGGACATGGCAAAAGCAGTCATGGAGGAAAGTTCATATCATTATAGGCCTACCTCCAAAAACAAAATGAGCCCAAATAAACAACCTAATACTTCATCTTAAAAACTTAGGAAAGAAGAACAAATGAAGCCTAAAGTCAGCAGAAGGAAAGAAATCAATCATCAAAATTAGAGCAGAAATAAATGAAATTGTAAAAACAAAACAAAAACAAAGAAGAAGTAAATACAACAAGAGCTGATTCTTTGAAGTTAATCAAATTGACAAACCCATGGCTGCTAGACTCACTAAAGAAAAAAGAAAAAGGGCACAAATAAACATAATCAAGGATGAAAGAGGTGAAATTATGGTTGACATGCAGAAATACAAAAGATTCATACAAGAATACTGTAAAAAAGTATATAACAAATTTGAATAACCTAGAAGAAATGGACCAGACTTAGAAAAATACAACCTTCCTAGACTGAATCAAGAGAACTGGAAATCTAAATAGACGATCAGCAGGATGAAATTGAAACAATCATAAAAACCTACCAAAAAGTAAAAGTCAGGACCAGATGGCTTCACCAGTGAATTCTACCAAACATTCAAAGAAGATTTAATACCTATTCTCCCCAAACTCTTCAAAAATTGAAGAGGAGGCAACATATTCCCAACTCATTTTATGAGGCCAATATTACTCTGATACCAAAACCTGGTAAAGATAAACAAACACAAAAAAAAAAAAACTACAGACCAATATCTCTCATGAACACAGATGCAAAATCCTAAATAAGATACTAGCAAACCAAATACAACAAATATTAAAAAGATTATACCACGATCAAGTGGGCTTCATCCCAGAGGCACAGGGATGGTTCAACATATGCAAATCGATTAATGTGATACACTGCATAAACAAATTAAAAATAAATATCATATGATCATATCAATAGATGCAGAAAAAGCCTTTGACAAGATACAGCACCCATTATTATCAAAACACTTAACAAAATTGGTATAGAAGGAAAGTACCTTAACATAATAAAGGCCATATGACAAACCCTCAGCCAACATTATACTTAATGGTGAAAAACTAAAACCTTCCCTCTAAGATCAGGAACAAGGCAAGGCTGTCCACTATCACCACTGTTATTCAATATAACATTGGAGGTCCTAGAGTGCAATCAGCAAGAGAAAGATATAAAAGGCATCCAAATAGGAAAAAAAAAGTCAAACTGTCACTATTTGAGGATGACATGATTCTCTATATAGAAAACCCTAAAGACTCCACAAGAACACTACTAGAAACAATAAGCAAAAATAGTAAAGTTTCTGGATACAAAATCAACATTCAAAAATCCATAGCATTCCTATACTCTAATAATAAAGTGTCAGAAAAAGAAGTGGAAAAAATAATTCCTTTTGCAATTGCAACAAAAAGAATAAAATACCTAGGAATAAATTTAACAAAACATGTGAAGGACCTATATAATGAAAACTACAAGACCTATTAAAAGAAATGAAGAAGATACAAAGAAATGGAAAGATATTCTGTGTTCTTGGATTGGAAGAATCAACATAGTTAAAATGACCATATTACCTAAAGCATTATACAGATTTAATGCAATCCCATCAAAATCCATCAGCATTTTTTAAAGAAATAGAACAAAAAAATCATCAGATTTGTATGGAAGCACAAAAGACCTGAATTCCAAAGCCATATCCTGAGAAAAAGAATAAGGCTGGAGGCATCACTCTGCCTGACTTCAAATTATACTACAAAGTGACAGTAATCAAAAGGCATGGTATTGGCAGAAAAACAGACATGGACCATGGAACAGAATCGAGAGTCCAGAAGTAAACCCATATTTATATGGGCAAATAATTTTCAACAAAAAGCCAAAAACTACAGTGAGAAAGGAAAGCCTCTTCAATAAATGGTGCTGGGAAAACTGGAAAGCCACCTGCAAAAGAATGAAACTAGACTGTTGTCTATCACCACACACCAAAATTAACTCAAAATGGATTAAGGATCTGAATATAAGACCTGAAACAATAAAATGCATAGAAGAAAACATAGGAACTAAACTCAAGGACCTTGGACTTAAAGAGGATTTTATGAATTTGACCTCAAAGCAAGGGAAGCAAAAGCAAAAATAAATGAATGGAACTACATCAAACTAAAAGCTTCTGCTCAGCAAAAGAAATCATCTGTAAGGAGATAGCTGTCTGAATGGGAAAATAATTTTGCAAGTAACACCTTCCAATAAGGGTCTAATATCCAAAATATACAAAGAACTAATATGACTCAATAACAACAGAATAACAAATGATCCAATCAAAAAATGGTCAGAGGACCTGAATAGATACTTCTCCCAAGAAGACATACAAATGGCTAACAAATATTTGAAAAGATGCTCAACATTGCTGGCTATTAGGGAGATGCAAATCAAAACCACAATGAGATACCCCTCACACCTGCTAGAATAGCTATAATCAACAGGACATGTTATAACAAGTGTTGGAGAGGATGTAGATAAAAAGGAACCCTCGTACACTGCCGGTGGACTGCAAAATTGGTACAGCCACTATGGAAAACAGTATGGAGGTTTCTCAAAAAACTAAGAATTGATCTACCATATGATTCAGCAATCTCTCAACTGGGTACTTACCTCAAAGGTAAAAGGGATCAAATATATGGTAGCTGAAGGAAATTGGACTTTGGTGGTAAACACGCAATAGAATATGCAGATGTCAAATTATAATGTACACCTGAAAATTATATAATTGTATTAACCAATGTTACCCCAATAAACTTAATTTAAAAAAAAGATATTGAATCATGTCATGCTAGATTTAAAATATATGAAAGTAAATTTCATGATAACTGCATAAATAGCAAAAAATAGTAAATGTATCCAGAAGATCCTTGACTATGTCAGGGAGTTCAATTCTATACATATGTTAATGATTCAAATATTAAATATATAATTAATACTATCATAATATTATAATTAATAAGGATGAATATTGTAACTACTTTAGCAAATAATAACACATGTATTACAAATATGCCTAAAAAAAGAAACATTACTATTACCAAGTACCATTTATTCATAAAGATTATAATGGACTAAGAGGTGAGATAATACAAATAGAAAACAAATCAAAAGTGTTAAATTAAGTAAAATATACCTTACATTACATTACCTGTAAAGTAGGCTAAGTAGTCTAGCAAAATACAAATACTGATTATTAATACATGAAATTAAATGCAATACTCCATTACTTATAAGATAATATTCTAAATATAGAACACATAAATGATTAGTAAAGGATGGTAAAATTATACCATGCAAAACCAAAAGAAATTTAATGTAGTTTTATAAGTATCAGATGAATAGGCTTTAAGTGTATAATTAGTTACTTAAGAAGGCTATTCCATTCTATAATGTTAAAACATCATCCACATGAAGACACAATATTTCCTCACATATAAAGTAAAAAACTAACATAACTAAAAATGATACACAAACCCATAGCATAATGAAAGATTTTGATATGACTTTTAGAGTAACTTAAAAAATATACATTAAATAACTAGTAAATTATAGTGATTTGAAATGTATATAATATATACTATTACATATAATAATGCTATGTATTATTTGTACTTGAATTTGTGTCATCAGTGTGAAAAGAATGTGTATTTTTAGTTGATAGAGTTATGTTGTATGTGTTCTGTTTATACTTATATACATATATATCTCCCCAATATATATATTTGAAATATATATGGGAAGATATATAGAAATAAACATAAATACATATACAGATGTTATATACATATATCCCATCAAATGTAAAAACACACATTCTTCTCAAGTATATGTGTGACACTTGACAAAAGATATCACATGATGTGTTATGCAGCAAGTCCAAATAAATTAAAGAACTGATTGTATGTGGTATGCTCGGAATGCATGAACATCGATAATGGAAAGATAATTAGAACATCATCAAGCAATATGAAATAAAGCAGTGCACTTTTAAATAATTTATGAGTTATTTTAAAAGAAATAAAATTCAATATAAATCAAAATAGGCATTAGAAAATATTTTAAACTGATTAATAATGAAAATATTAAAATGCATTTACTATTGTCTAGGATGTCCACTCTTATATATACATTCAGAGAAATATCATATAATGTAGCATTTGGCAATAACCAAAAGAGCCATCAACAGTAATGGAATTGTACAAATAAGTTGTACAATATTGGTAAAATAGAATAGTATAAAACAAAATCTAATGAATTGTGTATTACATTGATGAATCTCTCAAAACTAATTACTGAAATAAAGAAACTGAAATAAAAATTACTGATGAATCTCTCAAAACTAATTACTGAAATAAAAAAAGAATGAAAAATGCAAGATTGTATTTATACTAATTTCAAGATTAAAAAAAAACTAACACTAGATAAATGTGTTTCAAATCATAAAACGTCATCTTCCAGGAAGGTAATAATTTGCAAAGGGCAGGAGGGAAGTTTTTGAGGTACTAAACATACTCTCTAAAACTTGATATGAGTTTTGCTTACATGAGTATGTTTACATTGCAAAATGTCATCAGACTTTATACTTAGAATTGGTATATTTTACATTTCAATAAAAAGCATATGCTATACCCCAATTAAAATATAAAATAAATAAGTAGTTACAGTAATTTCCCTTTCCAACTGCAAAAAACTGTATATTTTAAATGATTCTTGAATCTTTTTTCTATGTAAAAAAATCTAAATTATTTTCTCTCAACACCTGAATAAAATAATTTTATTATCTGTGTCTTCCATTATTTCTTTTGGTAAGCCAGCTAAAAGCCAAATTGTTGTGCCCCTGATTTCTAATTAAATGTATTTTAAATTTCTCTGAATACCTTTAAAAAGTAATAAGGACAACTAGGGTCATTCTCTTCTTTTAAAATAAATTGATTGATTATATTTTGTTCCTTGTATGATATGTTCAACTCAGACAATTTATAAATTCTTAGGGGAATAATGTCATATGCTGTTGCCAAATGTTGCTAACTTGAACTAGAATACAACAGATGTTTAATCACTACAATAATATTTAGTTCTTAAATAGAATATGTCATCTTCAAACATCATGCAAACATTAAATAATTAAACTTTACAACTTCCTAGTGCTGTAGATCAGTAAACATTCATGATAATGTCTGTTTGAAAAACAGATATGTCATTATACTGGTAAGTGGACCCAGAGAAAAAGCTATCCATTCTCAGAAACTACTTGGTATATATAAGCAAAACGAGTATGTGTTTCTTTGGAAATCAGCATTTTTAAAATACAAGTATTTGAAAGGAAATGTAAAATTCTGACTATTTGCACAAATTTAAGTAGGTTTTCTCAAAATACTATCTGAGTGGAATATCTACATCATAATTACTAGACATATTTGATGAAAATATAGATTCTTTGGGCAAATTAACTACACCTACAAAATAAGAATCCCTAGAAGTAGTGTGAGAGAATTTTAATTGATAAAGTTATTTTTAATTTTTATGTAAAGTAAAATTTTGAATGATTGTTTTAGAGTTTATATATAAGTAATATTATTAAAATCTAAAAAATTCTTCAAGAGGAATAACCTTAAATATATATGCTTTGACATATACACAGATTAATTTAATATTTAAAAATAAATAAATTTCTATAAGCAGATGAGAAATATATTGAATACAATGGCATTTATTTTCCACCAGTCATATGTAGTGCTGTTCAAACTCTCCTTTTCTGTCTTTTTTACAGCTAATAAAAGAATGTTTTTCTGAAGACATCTCCTTGCTTTGATCTCATTTGTCTTGACATTTGTAAATAAATTGTCTGAAAATTCTACAAATTATTTTGCCTGAACTTAGCTATAAAGACTTTATAATGCTTCAAAACATTTTAAATAAGTGGATTTATTTTGACATAGACTTCTGTGAGCACCTGCAAAATTATAGCCTTAATGGATACAGCTGCTGCTGATTGTTATGAAGCGAGGGTGTCAGTGTTGACTGGCCATTCTGTTTAATAGTACATTGAGCTTTCTCTCTTTTTTTCAACTTGTAATTTTCTTAGAAAATGGTTTAAATGATTAAAGACCTAAAATGGAGTGTCACTTTGCCAACAATCAACAGTAGAAAATGAACTACTTTCAGTGAATAAACATCTCTAGACATCTATGTATGACTTCTTCCTTTTTGGAGCAAGAATATTGATCTGAAGAACCAATTTGCTCAATGGTTTCAACAGTCACAGAAGTAAATGTTTAAACTGATGGGATATATAAAGTAGTAAAAATGTCAAGGAAGCAGGAACAATTAGGTTGATCTAAAAAGTACAAGAAGAAATGGAATGGTTCTAACAAGTATTAAATAAATACGTGTCCTGGCTCTTTCCTAGTAAAAGTCAGTGAAGTATCTTCAGTTTTCTGTGATCTCTATTATTCATTGACATTAAAGGCAAACAGATTTTTAAATTCTTATGTGATATTTGAATTTCTACCCATATGAATAATTTAATGATATAATGGTGATTAGCATTTTTACCACTGTTTTTTTAAATATTTTTTGATGGCTCTAATAATCTGCCTTTCAATCAAAGATAAGGATTCAAATTATTCTTCTCTAACACTCATAATATGTAAAAATATCTGTTACCAACACTGTAGGCCCTAATAACAGAAAAAAAGAATGTGTCAAAACTAATATATCTAAATCTGCAAATCATTTTATCACATAATTTTAAGTCTTTTCATCATCATGTTCATACTCCTAGCTATTTAACAGTTTATAATTTCTTCGTAGACCATATTACATGAAATCAGTATAATCCTCCAGAAATATTGTTTGGAGTCTATATGTCATATGATAATAGTCTTAAAGCTTAAACTTCTTTAAAAGCTTGAAGTGGTCTAAAACTTACTGGTCTTAAACTAAATTTTAAAAATCTCTTCTGTTTTTATAAAACATATATTTAATTATAATCCACTCTATTTACCTAATAAACATCAACATCAATGAACGAAATGTTTCATTCTATTTTAATCTTATTCAGCATATTAGTTTTCTCCTTAAAAACTAGATGAGGCACATTTCTGTAGGGAATAAGGGATCTAATTAAAGGATAATTAAGGATTATGCAACTTTTTACATATTAAGGAAGCAGTAAAATACATTCACACATACGCACACACACAGACTCACACACAAGCAGAGACCATAGAGAAAAACACAAATGGTTTTTCAGTTTCTTTCTGAGATATAAATGCATCCTTGTCCTTGAAGTGTCTCTAGTCTCAAAAAATTATAAAGAATTCTGTTTTCCCCTAACCTCTTTTTCTACCTCCTTAGAAATTTCTGTTTTTGAGTCCTATATTCAGCCAATACTCCTATATTTGAGCTCTATAATTTATCAATTTATGAGATGGCATGAGGGAATACAAATATGTACTTATGATCTTTATAGTCTACTTATAGACTTATAGTCTACTACTAATAATTAGTGTTAACTAGACAATAAAAAGCAATATGGATATTTGGATTTTGTCCTTAGAGTAATGGTAAATTGACGCATAAATTGTGGCAAGACAAAACATTGGCAGAAGACATTACTGAAAATGGAAGACTAGAAACTTAATAATTTTCAGAAATAATGTAGCTTCAATCAGAATGGCATGGTGAGAGATGAAAAGAAGTGCTTAACTAGAAAAAATATGTAGAAGTCAAACTCTGCAAGAATGTCTATGAGAGAAGAGTAGCTGACTCATAGATGACTTCCAGTCCTGACTGGGAAACAGTGTTACAATTTCAAATACACAGTTGATATATGATTCTATGACCAGAGGGTTGTTAATGAGCTAACAAAATTCCAAGGATTAAATAAATTTATTGAAGAGCAATAAAGTTATTTGTCTTATATTATTAAATGCAAATTTAATTAACAGCACTATATGATATATTGGGAATTATGTATATTTGTGGTCTTAGAATTACAAAAATATTAATTATTATTTTGCGCCCTATTTATTTCTATATCATTAATTAAGTAAAAGGCATGAAGAATGATGTGTGTGTGAGTAAGAAGTAGCAGTGTCTCTTAGACATATTGGTAAGACATTTGCATGTCAGAGGGTATGAAATAAATCTACAAAATTTCAGAAGCCTTAGACTCAGTGAAATTTCTAGGAGTCCAGTGGTAAAACAGATGCAGAGATCCCTCTAGGGTGAAATGAGTTGTTGCATCGGACCCTCATCAAAAATGAGGCACAACCAATGTCACCATAAATAATATAATACTAATGAATTAATTTAAAAATATGAGGCACAACACAGAGTGGACCTACTTGGATTTTAGAAACAACATATTTTTAATTTGAGTATGCTATTTCATTCTATTTATCGAGTGACCAAAAGAGCTGTTAATTTTGAGTGGGCCTCAGAACAAGAAAAGGCTCTGCAAAAGATCTAAGCTGCCATGCAAACTTCTTTGCCTGTTAGACCCTATAATCTAGCAGATCCAACAGAGCTTGAAGTGTCAGTGTCAGATGAGAGACTGTGTTGCCTTTGAGGCTCCATAGGTCCCAGTCATCTTAGGGATTTGGATTAAAGCTTACTATCCTTTGAAGAAGACTACTCTTTTTAGCAAAACTTTGGGCTAGCTACTGATGTAAAGACTGAATGCTTAACTATGAGCACCAGATATCATGTCACCTGAGTTCCGTTCATTTATGACCATCAAGTCATAAAGTTAAATGTGAAGAAAAGCACTTTACTATCAATGAAAATGGTTTGAGATGTCCTGAAGGCATAAGTCATTTACATAAGGAAGTGGCCCAAATGCCTATTATCCCTGCTTTCGCTACAGAGGTAAAATTCTCTATCGATTCATGTACTGTGGCAGTGGTTTTATTTTAGATAGTCAGGAAATTGGAAGGAACAAGATTGGAAAATTGTGACAAGAAAGTCTGGAGAAGGGATGTGTTGATAGACCTCTCCAAATGGCCAATGAATATAAAGATATTTGTGCCCCATGTGAATGCTTATCGAATGAAGATTTTTCTAATCAAATGCTTAGGATGACACATTCTGTGGATGCCAGTTAGTCCCTTTCCCCATCCAGCCTGTCATCATCCAATAATCTCATTAACAAAAGTGACCGTGGTGTGGCAAGGATGGGGATTTTGAATGGGTTTAGCAATATAGACTTCTACTCACCAAAGCCTTTCTAGGTTAGAGCCACTGCTGAGTACTTAATCTGCCAGCAGTAGAGACCACACTGAGTTTTCTGATCGGCACCTACCACTCCCCAGCTGATCAGGTTACCTGGTGGCAGGTTGATTACATAAGACTGCCTTTCATCTTAAAAGGAGCAGCTCTGTGTTCTTGCTAAAATTGACATCCTCAATGAGAATTTGCTTTCCTGAAAATAATTGCTTAGGCTAACTACCATCTCTGAACTTAAGAAAGTCTTATCTGGCTGCCACAGATTCCACACAGCATTGTTTCTGATCAAGGAACTCATCCACAGCAAATGAACTGTGGCACTGTGTGCCAGGCTCATGAAATTCACTGGTCTTATCAGTTCCCATTATCCTGAATAGAATGATGAAATGGCCTTTTGAAGACTTATTTACAATGCCAGCTGTGTCTCAATATCTTGCAGCGTTGAAACAATATGCTCAAGGAAGCTGTGTGTGCTCTAAATGAACATCTAATATACAATCTTGTCTCTGCATAATCAGGCTTCACAAGTCAAGAATCAAGGAGTGGAACTGACCACTATTACCTCTATTGATACAAGACCAAAATATTTGCTTCTGTCCATAATAATTTTAAATTGTTGATATAGAGGTCTCTCATCCAAAGGGAGAAATGTTTCCACTAGGAGCACACAATGTTTCCATCTAATCGAGCGATGACTTACCACTGTGCATTTTTGGACTCCTTATGCTTTGAATCAAAAGATAAAGGAGACTGTTGCGTACTGAACGTGTGATCCTGCTTACCAAGGAAAAATTGCACCGCTACTACACATGGAGGTAGTAATGTATGCCTGCGAACATAGGAAGGAATCCCTTAGGGCATCTCTCAGTGCTATTGTATTCTGTGATAAAGTCGATGAAAAACTACAACTCAGCTCAAAGTGCTAATGTTCCAAGACCCTTTTGGAGTGAAATGATGTCATCCTACAAGGCAATAAAGCGCAACCAGCTGAAAGTGCTTGCCAATGGTAAAGGGAATATAGAATGGATAGTGGAAGAAAGGTGGTTATAAATATAATCTGTGACCATTGACCAGTTGCAGAAACAAAGACTTATAATTATCATGAGCATTTCTTCTTTATTGTTGGTATGAAGATGTTTGTGTGTGTATGTATAAATATACATATATATGTATTTTTTTATCTTTCCTTCCATATCTCTTTATAGTGTAACATAAGATGAATTAATAATAAGTTACTTTACATGTCAGTATTTATGTTATCAGAAGAATGAATATCATCTAAAGGACTTTGAAGTATTCTCTAGGAAAACTTTAGCATATTTTTGATTGTATATAGATTAGTGTACCATGTTAAGTGGAAGTATGACTTTCATTATGTCTTTCTTTTGTAGATTAGATATGGATTAGGAAGGTTACATGAGTGCCAAAATAATGGACAAACTGTGATGGTGATCAATTTTATATGTCAATTTAGCTAGACTATAGCCCCCAATTATTTAATTAAATACTAATCTAGATATTTCTGTGACAATATTTGTAGATGTGAGACACATCTACAATTAATTGACCTCATGTAAAGGGAACTAATCTGGGTGGATTGATCAATTTAAGTTTTAAGAGCAAAACAGGTTTCTTTGAGGAAAAAGAAAAATAAATTCCATCCATGCATGAAGCATCAGCTTCTGCTTGAGAGGTTAAGCCTACACATTTCAGACTTGCCTATCTAGCCCGTATAATCACATAAGCCAATTCCTTGCAATAAATCTATCATCTATCTATCTATCTATTATTATCTATCTATCTATCTATCTATCAAATCTATCATCTATCTATCATCATCTATCATCTATCTATCCACCCATCCATACATAATTGATCATCTATCAACATATTATCTATCTCTCCTACTTCTTCTGTTTGTCTGTTGAAGTCCTGACCAATACAGAGATATAAAGAGTTCGTTGTGTGTTAGGGTATAGAAATAAAAGTTTATTGAAATATGTTTACCACAATTAAAGAGGATATATTTGCTTTCAGCCTTCCTTGGCTTATTTCCTAGTATTACTGAGGAATACACTATTCCCAGATTTTATTAATATCCAATTTTTCTTATCCAAGAACTAATATTAAATAATTGATGAACTACCTTGCTTATATCTTAGAATGTTAGAAATAATGGAACTGATACTTTTTCTCTTTCAAACTTTTAAATTTTTACATAATTTTCATGCTTAACATTATTTATAGATGCTGTCATGGTCACATATTTAATCTAAACAATATTAGTGGATCAGAATTTGGGGAATAACTAAATATTTCATATTTCTTCAGTGTTTGGAGTATATCTTATGCTGAAATTCATCTGTATTTATTTAAATATAATGCTTTGTGTATAATGGGTATAAGTTTGAATATAATTTATTATAAGATACCAATATGTGCAAGGACAAACTAATATTACTGAAAACCAACTGTAGAGGAAAAATGTCTCTGAATCATTCTTAGGCTCTCTATGTTTAACTCCTGTGATAATGCTTTTGTAGCATTTCACACTGAATGTGGATTCCTCGTGTTCCTAGAGACAACATGAAGGGGAATACTGTTCAATATTTGCAACTTCCATAATCTTTTTAGAAATTTATTGATTTGAGTTTTGCTAGAGATAAAGTAGTTCCTAGTCTCATATACCAGATAAAACACAAAAGGTAAAAACAAATTATCTATCAAGCATCCTCTCCCAACCCATTATTCAATAAAGGAGAGTGGGTAGGGTTCTAATAGTAGTAATGCTCTATATATTTCTACTTCTAACTATTATCTGTCTTGGTTAATTAACAATATAGCTTATTTCAAATAACATTGATTTTGATTTTGCCTGTAAGAAGGTATGTGTGATTATCCATTTGAAACCCTTTTGAAGTGACTTATACTCCTGAGCATTATTTTCTCCAATAAAGAATGGAAAAATACTACCTTTAAAAAATAGGCATGTAAAGCACTAACAGAATTTTGATTTTCTTACTCAGTAAGCAGTAGTAGTTTTTTGTTGATGTCTGTTTTTTTTTTAGTTGATTGTTCTCTATTTTCTTTTGTTCTGAGATGAAAAGCATTTCTTAAAATTTCATCAGTAGAAATAAAAATTGAAAGGACATTGAAAAATAGGTAAAACCAGAGTAGCAAATTCGGCACAATGAATAGCTTCATTGGCCAACCTCTCAGTCCAGTTTTAAGGACATGTTTATTTAATAAAAAAGTAAAATTTCTTAAGTCCTCAAAGAGCCATAATTACTCAATGATCAGTATGTTCATGTTTATGCATTACCCTGTACCGTAGTAACAAAAAGTAAAATTTTCCATCTATCAGAGTTTTATTTTTGAGAAATATTTCAAAGGTAAAGATGCTATAGCACAATAGGAATCAATGTCTTGATGGCAGTCTTTAAGATCAGGTCATTTATTGTAAGCCCTGGGAATTTGATAGAAGACATAACAGCAGATTCTGTCATTAAATAGTGATAGCTCTAGTAATGAAGGCAATATCTAAGAGAACTTGAAGAATTGCCAAAAGGTAGTCAGTAGGGAAAAAAATTAGAGTCAAGGAGAAAAGTGTCACACAGAATGCAAGCCCCAAAATGATATTAAAAATGAGAAAAATAATACTTATGTTTCAACTTCTCTGTAACAGTTAAAAGTAATCCAAATAGATGACATCAATTACAGTAGTGGTCATGTAATAGATCCTCAATAAACCATAACTATAAAAGATTATGTTTATTACCAAGTAAAAGATTGCTGGAATTATAGAAACAGATGGTAGTCTACTACTAAATCATATAATGATTTTGGATAAGCTACTTACTCAAATGGCATGAGTGTTCTCTTGGGCTCTAAAAACTCTTATTGCTGAAGTTCACAACAATTTAATAATATTGATTAATTCATTTAAAACTATTATATATATACTCTATGCTAGGCATTGCTTTAGGTCTAGAATCTAGTCACTGGGAAAAGTGTAGTTAACAAAGCAGATAAAATACCTTTTTTTAAATAACTTACATTTTAATGAAGGGATGGAGATGAATACAGGAAATTAAACAATTATATAATTAATTATTAGAAATAAAATAGAATATTGCTGTTGATGATTAATCATCTGAGATACAATGACCAGGGAAAGAGTTAGAAAGGGTCAGAGTTAACACATAAAATCAGAATATTCTTATAGAAGGGCAATTGCGTAAAACTCTGGAAGAGGTTAAATATCACCAATAACACTAATATAGTAATAATATCTTTACTGTATTTTAGCAATTTATTGAATGGTTTCTGGGTATGTACCTGGTGTTGTATGCAAATTATATGCAGTCCTTTAATCTTTACAGCATCTCAATTTTACAATTTGGGAACTGAAGCTTAGAAAAGTCAATTTGCCCTAGGTCCCAAGGCTAGTTTGTTATGAAATTGGAATTGAACCTATGATTATTGGACCAGCATCTATGCTCCTAACAACTAAAATGCAATTATATAATTGAATGGACGTAAAACACCTAAAACTTTCTCAACCTTCCTGTATATAATGTTTATGTTAAAAACTCAGGAAAAAAATACAATCTTTCATTTATTTCTAGTGGATTTAGCATTCTCTATTTGAGAAATTTGCTTAACTCAGCCTTGCAATTTCTCGGCTTTACCTTTTGATGAGGCAGACAGAAATACTATCTCATAAAAACAAACAAACAAAACAACTTCTGAAAGGCTCTGAATATTTGTCTTCTTTGATGTTTTATTATCACGTTCTTTGTTTCTTCACCTATAAATGTTGGAAGAGCCAAGATTGTATAAAGACATTACTTATTCCTTCCAAAATTGATCCACGCATTCTGAATTGCTTCATTTGAAAGTTGTAGAATCTTTTTGTTTTTTCCTTTTTGGGGAGTGAGGACCTAATTAATTATTGTTGAGGAATTTTAATTTAACTCAAAATTTGAAATGTTGATATTTATCTTCAGGACTATTTCAAAGGTAATCAGTTTTAGATTCAAGTTTTCTGTCAATATGTTAGGAACATGACTAAATATCAGTTAATAAATGGACAAAATGTAATGTGTTCCAGTCTGAGGCAGGTTACAAATTATATTATGAGTTAATGTAGTGGTGAATGACAATGAGAATTCAGGACATAACATTAATTGATGAGAACTAGATGACCCCTTTTAAATACTTTATATTTAAACATTTATATTAAACATGAAATATTTGTGATATTATCACTGTAAACATTTCCCTATAAATCTTATAGTGATTGCATCATTGTATATAAATTATACTGAAGTCTGACATTACAAATTTTAGGGGTAAAATATTACAACTTCATGGTAAAGGAAAGAAATTTTAATGAGTTCGAAATATGATAGCTTGGAATTTCTCTTTTGTAGTGGCTGGACCTGGGTAATAAGGTATGTGCCTAGAAGGTTCACCTGTGGCCTGAGCACCTGTCCCTACTAAGCCCAAATGCAGGAACTCATCCAGGGAGCCCACAACCTATCTATGCCCTCTCAGTCTGTGTAGACAGGTGATGCTCCAATCTCCTAGGCATCTTCCTGTTGCCAGCAGTTCCTTTTTACTGCACTTTTGATGCAGAGACTGGAAAGTTTCTTACAGGCAGTGCCATTAAGAAATTTAGGATGCCTTTCATTTTGTGTTAGTATAAAATATGGCAAATTTCAGAATAAAATATCTTAGAATATATAATAATGAGGGTGCAGGATAGAGACTATAACATTGTGCTTTTTTGTTGTGATTTTTAAAAAATTCCTCACAGAAATGATGTTATCAACATGCAATTAATTTAGGTTTGAGAAAAAGATGGATGAAATATGGGTGAAATCAACACTTTTAACCAAGAAGTTTTTTGCTTTTGCCAGGTGTACTGGATTGAGTGGTTCCCCCAAATAGGTTCATGTCAAATCCCTGGACCCGTGAATGCTACCTTATTTTGAAAGAGTCTTCATAGATGGTAATAAAAAAGAAGGTCGAGATGATGAGATTATGCTGGATTATCCAGATCAACCCTGAATCTACTGACATCTGTCCTTATGGAGGACCCACAGAAGGAAGATGCACAGAGGGAAGACACACGGAAGAGGAGGCAGCAATGATGTGAAGATTAAATGATGTTGACACAACCCAAGGAAGTCAAAGAATGAAAGCAGACACCAGAAGCTGGAATAAACAAGGAAGGATTCTACCCAGAAATGGCCTCAGAGAATAAATCTTCATTGTTTTTAAGCTGGCAAGTTGTGGTAATTTATTACAGCAGCCACAGGAACTAATGTAAGTTCTCAAAGATCAGGTAGATGTCTTTCATTTTTGTATGTAAATAAGCCTTTCTCCTTAGCCTCCAGTGTTGGCAAAATAGGCTAAGTATGTTGTATATAGATGCAGAACTAAAAATATGGACTAGTTATCTTCAATAATTATTTAACTATTGCAACTCTGAATGTCCAATCTGCTGATAGCAGAGAACATGCTGAGCCTTTTTATAGTAACCTTGCTCAAAAGAGACTAGTCATCCAGTAAGTAGCATGGAGTTCATAATGGAGCCTTTTGAAGGACATCGATTTATTCTTATCAGAATATAACCTACTCTGCATATATACCTTCTTTGTCCAGAGATTTCCTATAGCATTATCTTCTTGTTTCTTACAAAACAATTAATTTATCTTCATGGAATTTACATGATATTAACATCAAAGAAGAGTTGGGGACAATGGGTTCCAACTCTTATTTGGGACACAAGTTTTTACTATGGAGAAGGGCGATGCAAATGTAGAAAGAAAAAAATATCATGTGGTTTAGATTCAATGTGCAGTATCAGTTTGAACTGATATATATATATAGCACATATGTGTGTGTGTGTGTGTACATACACAACACACACACACACACACACAATATATATATATATATTCACCAGTTCTATTTTCTTAGATTATGCTGTGTTGTGCCACTAATTAAAAATTAGCATATCAGTGTCTAGAATTTGTATGTTAAAACTATTCCCTATGTAAATAAACCAAGTTTCCTCAGAGAAATGGCTGGTCCCAGGTCTTGGGCAGGGAAAGTATAAGGGAGACTGGAACGTGTTTTTGCAAAAAATTAAGAGAATATTCAAAGAGAATAGGAGAATGTCGAGAAGAAATGAGACTCCTATTGCCCAAATTAGTACAACCATTAAGATGATTTCTTTACTCAAGCGTCCCAGATGATGTTAGTAATAGATTAATATCCAATGAACCAGTGAACAAAATAGGAATTCATTGAGTTCACAACAATATAGAGAGAGAAAGAAAAAAAGAAAGATTTTTTTTCCTCCTAAAGTAGAATGCAAACTAAATAAATGTAGAGCAATAGTGGGATTAGATAAACACCAATTGTCAACTAACATAGAAATAATTCAGACAATATTCATTCTGACAATAATTATCAACTGATGTGATAATTAGTGAATAAAAATTTGTCGAGGAACAGTGTATCTCCATATTTGTTAGTTAAAAGAAAAATTAGTAACTTTTACAAAGTAGTTTTGTCTAGATCCTTAATATAAGCTTGGTAATAATAATATACTTATGGAAGTATATAAATTCTGTTATGAATCACCTTGTATAGATTGTTATTATATTATCATTATAATAATAAAGATAATACACTTTGGACACAAAGATGATTTCTTGACAATGATGATTATGCTAATGTTTTTTATAGCTAAGCTTCTTGTCTAAATATTTTTTTTTATCCAAAACTCTTAAGTTAGTAAACCCACAGAGATAAAGAGTACAAGGTCTTTACCATTTTATATAAGGACATTTTAGGTATTTCTTAGTAACTAGTGATTTAATGCTATTGACATGTCACCTATAGAAATTATAAAAATGTGAATTTGAGATACAAGAGTTGTCTAATGATAGCTTAAATTTAATTTGCAATTCTGGAAGAATTATTTTATTACTGTTCTAGGTGTACATGCTATTTATTGAAATTATAACATAGAATATATATTTTTAAAATGTTACTAAAAAGCAACCGTTTAAGGCATGATCTTCACCTAGATGGAAAGCAGACATGAGTCTTGAATTCATCTTTATTCTGCTTCACCTCAAGGATGCCAATGGAAATCTCTTTGTCAGGTAAGTAAGCTCTCCTACAGGCATCATTAAACACACAGAATGAGCAGAGTCTTTGGTAAGGACCATGCAGAACCTCTTACTTCTTCTGTGATGCTATTTCTCATTTAGAGAAAGTGTCTCTATTATAAAAGACAGGACTATAATAGCATTACCTAGCTGAAAAGGTGATCAAGATAGATCACTTCACTCAATTCCTCTTTTACAAAATATTCTCTTAACATCTATAGTGCCACACTTGACATTTTTTTTTTAACTAGGCTATGACTGCTCCATTGAGTAAATTTGACTTAAAGTATTAAAACGTCCATCATTTAACACATAATTCTATTATAGTTAAAACAAAAATTCAAGACATATTTTGATGTCAAAGTGTTTTTTGTGCTTCAGTGACTCCACTTTCAAGTGTATATTAGTGTGACCTTTAGAATTAAAAAGACTTTTTCTTCTAAAATAAATACCTAAAATATCTGTTATCATTTCTTCTTCTAAATAGTTCCTTATTTCATGTATGCGTGTGCTGTTGAATATATTCTGTTGTGGTTATATATAAGAATTATATGAGTATTACTTATCTAAAATTCAATTTAATTCCCAACCAAGAAAGTAACCTACTGACAGAGGTGTATCAAGGTTTTACGAAGCCTGATGCTTAACCAATTTGGAGGATCCTCTTTAAGTAAAAGAATGCAAAATCGCCATATAAACACATGTTTTGTACATGTTAAATTTTCAAACCTAGTACAGTTCCATGCATAAAGAACAATATAGAGAGGGAATGGGGAATGCAATTTATTGTGCACAAAATTAGCCTGATACATATTTAAGAAGTTAAAAGGGCCTGGAAAGATCATCTTGGGCCAGCATGCTATAGGGTAATTTATAAGCTTTGCATTCTTACAAGCCATAGCAAATGATAGTGGCTTGACCTGATGCAAATTACTTAACCTTCCTGAGACTGGGATTCTCATTTTTAAAAAAGAAAATAATAAAGTGAGTCATTGGATTGTGAAGAGGATAATTAATATATTGAATGTTAAGTCACTGTGTTTTTTTTCTGAAAATAATACATTATAGAGGTAGAAGATGTAGAAAATCACAAGATAAATCCTATAATGAGAAAAAGCTATGTAGTCTTCCAAAATCATAGATATTTTTGATCTCTTCAGAGATGAGAAATTTCAAGGCAGTCAGGTAAACTGAAATTCAAAAGTTAAATAAGATCTTCCTAGGAGAAATTGTTTCAGCTTATTATAGCATGGGAGAAAGAGGTGGCAGCAAGTAAAGTGGATATGAAAAAGCAAGCGAAATTTTAATGGACTTTTAAGGGCCTCATGTGGCTCAGAGTAACAGTTTTAAGTCACCTGGAGTCCCAGACACAAAAGGAGTCCTCTCTGTGAGTCTGCACCTGGCGCTCATAAGAAAGGATGTAGGCAGGGCAGAAACCCAAAAGAGCAACTCCCTTGGTGGTATACAGACACAAAACCCTACCTGTTTCTAAATCTTTTCAAATTCACCTTTAAGAACAGAAGCTTTCTGCCTTTGAGGCAGAAGCATAAAACCCACTGCAACTATGAAAACAAATAAATATGTATCCTCCACTTCTAGGTCATATGAGTGATCACATGTGTCAATTGAAAACGAACTATACTCACTTACCAGATCAAAAAATACCCAGATATGCTATCTCTAATTGCTTCTTTTCACTAATCAACATCTCTAAAATTGCCTCCGATTTCCCTAATTCTCTTCAAATTCACTCAGCACATGCCAAATCCGATATGAGCACCTTCCAATTCCCTCTTTGTAAGAAGTTGAATAGTATTTTAGCTCTATCTCTTGCAACAAATTAAAATCAAATCAAACTATTGTTTACTCAGGTATGTTTCTGTAGCTTTGGAGAGTGGACTTTGGTAGCATAAATGCAAATGCAATTTTCTAGAAAACAGATCATGGTCCCTGCTCTTGCTTATATATTTGTACCCTTTTTATAGCCTCTTGATAAGCAGAGTGTATTTCCCCACCTCTTAATTTCAAGCTTGGCTGTGATTTCCTGTGGCTGATATAGTGTTGGTGGATGCGATGTAAGCAGATACTTGGATGGTACTTGGTCTTTGTTTGTTTGTTTTTGAGATTCTGGCAATACCATGAGAAAAACATGTCCTGGGTAATCACTGGCCATTTGAACTGGGCCATGTAGTGAGGCAAATGAAGCAGATCCAGAAACTGGAGCAAAGCCTAGCCAAACTACATCCAAAAGCAGAGTCATGTCAGCTGAATTTCAGACCTACAGCCCCAAATGAGCCTTTCCAGTTGACTGGAAAAACTGTGATGAAAAAAATAAAAGATTATATGTATGTAATGTAGGGGAGGAAAAATAATTTTACTTCTACCTTTCTAAGTTATTCTGTATGGTATAATAGTCAAAGAGACATAAGACCGATAAATAAGATAAAATAACCAAATTTATTATGTATGTACATACAGGGGCTCCATAGGAATATGAGACCCAAGGATAATTCAAGCGATTAAGGCTTATATGCATCTAGAGCTAAGGAGAAAGGCAGTTTGGGACTTCAAGGGAGAGGAAGGCAATTCACATGGAGCTGAAAAAGCAAATGTTTGGTAAATAAATGTTTGCTGGCCCATCTTTAACAACGAGACACAGATAGGACTTTATCAAACTGGCCTTGCTATGTTTCTCCCTGTCTATAACTCTTAGCTCATGTTAAACCATAGTTTCTATGATGAAAGCTTCCTTGCTGGAGCGGGTCTTCTATCTAAATTCTGTTAGATCATGAGGGGGAAGTTCAAAAGCTATTATTGAGTTATTTGCTTCTTAAAAATAACCATCTTAAAGTAATCAACCCCCCCCCCCAACACACACACAAAGCTATATTTGGGGGTAGCAAACTCTGCTACCTTTCAATATCACCAAATGTGAGTGGGGATAGTTTGTTATGTGGCATTGTTATGGATGTAGCTGATTGAGACAGAAATTGATACTAAAAACAGTACATTGCCAAAGGGAAAAATTTCTGAAGGATGTGGAATTTGCTGTGGAACCAAGCAGTGGGCAGTGGGGAAACTTATACAAATTGGAATAATGATGCCACATATTATGTAGTGATGAAATATGTGGGTAAAATGTTATCTGTAGTAACTAGGAGGCCGAAAAATGTATCTAAAAACAAAAACTGTAGCAGACAAAGTTAAATAGACAAGGAAAAATTTTATTCAATACTATTAAAATAGGAGAGTTCAACCCTGCTAAAAGAAAAGTGAGAAAGTTTTTTAAGCTATTGGGTGATCTCATGGAAAAGGACTAGAGAAATTTGGGGGAGAAGTTGATCTATAAATGTGTTCAGAACATAGAGTTATTCCTGAGTTTGCAAACGTTTTTCTCTGTGATTAGGCCATCTGTGTTTCCAGATTGAGTTTAGGCTCCTACCCTCCCAGAGACTGGGAGACTGGGATGCTATCTTTGTTAACGTTTACATTTCAAAAAGATGGTTTCCAAGTGCTTGAGAAAGACATTTCCCATTGTAAAACTGGCAAGAAGCTAGGAGAAGATTTAAATACATCAAAAGGGGCCAGGAAGAATTTACAGTAAATGCTAAGTAAATTCTAAGAAAATGGAGATCAGAGACCTATAGTTAGGAAGAAACTTGCCTAAATTTAGTCAAGCCAAGGGAGATATTAGTGCCATCTTAGTAAAACATTGGGTAAGAAACTTCAAGGGAAGAAAGTTGAAAGTAAAAGGAAGTGGCTACAAGCTACATTTGTTAAGGCACCATCTCCCAACATTCCCTTCAATTTAACAACCCTGCTCTCATCAGACAGTAGATGGATACTTATGAGAAAAATTGGATCACTTACAGGAAATAAATAAACTACATTTTCTTTGCCCCTCTCGGTATAGTATTTGTCAATATCTACCTACCATATTTGATGCCGTGGTGCAACCATGGGCTTGACCTTTACATTACCTAAATTTGAATTATTTATTCTGAAACTTCTTCAGCTAATTACTTATTTGCTCATAATATAAGCAGAATAACAATAGTTATATCATAGAATTAAGTTAGAAAATGCTCTTAAGGAACCGAAGTCACTGTATACTAGGTAAACTCTATAGAAAGAATGTAATAAAAATAAATTGGAGACAGTTTGGAAGAATAGTCACTGGTAGAAATGGCTTAAATTGTACAGGGTTATTTAAATTCTCCCTAGACTACCTATGTGTTTTTACAAAATTCAGCAATTCTTCAAGAAGGAGACAATAAAAAGAAGGGTTCTACATATTATTTTCCATTGAATCAGTTTAATACATTTTTTTCTTTTTCAAATGCATCTCCAGTCAAAACTATCATCATCTCTCACTTGTAATACTATAATAATTCCCTTATTAATTTTGCACCATTAGGTAGCTAGTTAGACATGGGCAACAGGGGAACAAGGGAATAGGGATACCCTAACAAAGGATACCCTAACAAAGGATACCCTATTGTTAGTTAGAGGATCCCTCCTGCATTCCCAGAGACAAAGGACGAGAGCCATCATCTTAGTTGGTTTAATCCAGCCACAGATATCTGCGCAGAAGGCATTACCCTAATTTTCT
The DNA here is from genome assembly GCA_003508835.1 of Eonycteris spelaea. Lineage (NCBI taxonomy): Eukaryota > Metazoa > Chordata > Mammalia > Chiroptera > Pteropodidae > Eonycteris > Eonycteris spelaea. The sequence continues at coordinate 6,044,723 of PUFA01000104.1, forward strand.
CACAATCTAAGCCTCATTAAACTATCATTATAATACTATGTTTATGCCTGGAAGTTCATGAATCTAATTATAACATATAGAATTCTAGGTAAGCACATGCACAGGAGGCAAAAAATTAGATAGCAGCTAAGTGTCAATTAAATGACCTCACTTTCCAATCATCTAAGAACATCTTTGGAACTTTTCATCACCGCCCAAAAATAATATAGACATTCCAACTTCTGGGTTGCTATAGTCCTCTTCGCTAAAACTATGTTCCTCCTTGGAGTGTGCTTTGTCTTTCTAAAATATACTTTTAAGAAATCTTTTCTAAATCTCGCTGACCTGTTTTTTTTCACTGCATCAATGAAGAAGAACGAAGAAAAAATGCTGATTACACTCTGAGCCATTATCTGCTCCCTGCCATTGGGGCGACCTCGAAGTTCAAATCGCTCCCAACGGTAACACCTCCAGTTCCAAATTATTTTCAATATGAGTGCAACAAATGAATTTTTCGAAATGCAAATATAATTAAATAATTCTAACTTAAAACTCTCTAATATATTCCTATTACTTTTAGGATTTAAACAAAATTAATTTTCTTTAAAATCTCATTACTCTTTCCTATGGTTATTTCTCTAACTTAACCCAACACCACTATCATTGATTTTGGATCTTTGCAATTCTACTTTACAAATTTCTTTTAGGGAATTTGTACAAACTGTTTTCTCTGCCTAGAACTCTATCCAAAACCTCCTTCCTATTGTCAGCACTTACATATTCTTCCATGGTCACTTCAGAAATCATGTCCTTAGAAATAAACACTGAATTACAAAATTGACAAGGTCCCTGTTATAATTTTTAATAAATTAAGAACTTGTATTTATAGCAATCATTTCTGTTTTCATTTTACATTCACCTGTATGATCATCTTTTATTATTTATCTTGCCCTCTCCCATAAAGTTCATGAAGGCTGGGACCGTGCTGACAGAAATGTAGTAGGTATTAGATAATCATGTGTTGACTCAATTGGTTTAACTGTAATAGAAACTGCAAATGTCACTAATTGACCAATCTGCTAATCACCCATCCTCTGTCTCAAAAGAGGAAAAGCTTCACTGCAAGACATATGAAGGAAACCAAAATTTTGCCACCCTGAAGTTGCTTTTTGGGATATTGATTTTAAGCTGTTTATTAGGAAATAAAAGACTCGGAAAGAACTTTTGGCCCTCCACCTTTTCCTGCCTAAGGGATTCAGACAGGAAAATTTGCTTTAGGGAGGGAGGCTTAACTTAGTCACCTTAAGAACCTTCAACCTGGCATTGGTCAGGAAGACTCCACACCTGTTAGCTAGATACCTGCTGGGTCTTTTTGTTTCTGAGTTGCCCTGCAAGAACTTTCTTGCCATCTCTCTTCCTCAGCTACCTGTAAGTTGCCCATTCTCACTTCTGAAATCTAAAACTCTGCCACCTCCTTTTCCTCCTTTGTCCAAAATATCTTATATACCTAATGTTGCCTGTCTGGAATTTTCAGGCTTATGTAAATTCCCCATGTACATATATTATAATTTTTATTTTCTCCTGCCAATCTGCTGTATGTTTAAATTATATGACCAGCCAGAAAAACTAAAAGGGTAGGAGGACAGTTTCCCTAGCCTCAACACATTCTTCTCCAGGATGGATATTGATTGCAATGGAAGGAAAGAACCCTTGTTGTTGGTCTGTTCCCATTTAAATGGATAGAGACATAGGTTTAACTCAGTCTCGAATTATCATTTAAATTTATACACGTGTTGCAGAAGCCTCTACTTCTGACTGGGATTTAGGCCCCTTCTATTACCCTCTGTCCAGCTCCTGTCTATTAAAGAATCAGCTTGCCAGAGATCTCACCATCACAAGGTTGTAAGTATTTGAAGTGAGGACTTACTTTCCAGAGACATAGTTCTTCTTTAGAATTTAATTACTACTTGTTTATTTATTTTAATGAGAGTTATACCTGATTAGTTCAACATCAGTAAAAGTAAAACTATTTCACTCTGATGGGACTGGGTTGACAAATGCATAGTTATCACTGATGTCTTTGAATGTAAAACGTTTATATTATCTGAATATTAAGTCAGTAGGGCCTTCTCTTTTTTTCAAGGGATACAAAAATATAAATGTTCAGTGTAAGAAAACTCTCTTAACACACCACATGACAAAATCTTTGCTCTTTCTCCATCAACCTCAAGAAAAATAAAATTTATTTTCATAAATATCATATTTAAAACAAGGCAATAATAATGGGCATCTTATTTAAGAATGGAAAATTCCACTCCTGCATGAAGAACGTGAACAGTCTTCTCAGGCATATCCATAAGACACTGTAAGATTGCTTGATAGAAGTTTTGTGCGCAATCACCCAGAATCAGCAAACCCTGCCCAACAGAACTGCTCTCAAAACCCATCTGATCAATGGAACAGTTTAACCTTTCAAGCTTGAGCCAATCAAAAAATCACTAATCACTTAAATTTAAACTAAATTCTTTGCTTTTCAAAGCTATAGAGATGCAATGCCTTTTGCTTTGTTTGTGTTATAGGGGCAATTTTCTTCTTTTTTTTATTTAATAAGTATGAATTCGTTTGTAGTAAAAAAGGAAATATTATTGAAAAGAAATTTATAATGGTGTCAATTCTCATCATTGCACGCTACATGACACTGTCTCAATATCACAATATTAGTAAACCATTGGACTTGATCAAATGACACATGACACACTATCCTGTACCAATTTACTCAGATTTAAATATGTAGAAAAGACAATATAACTCTTGGTCAAGCAATAATTTCATTGATAATTATTATGACATCTCAGAGGCATTTCTCTTACATTTCAACTTGGAGAAATTACCCTTCCATCCCTTCCCTATTTTCTGATGTGCTTGTCACATATCCCCTCTGCGAGGACTGTCAAGTGCAACCTCCTATCATCACTGCAATTATTAAAGACTGATCGATTCTGATATTCATGAATAATTGGGCTGGTTAACACTCTACATTTTTACCTTTACTCGCTGTTCATTTAGGAAGATAGTATTTTTAGAAGGCAAATTGTAGATCATATCCTAGGCAGTCCGGGATCTGAGAAAAGAATTCAGATCTGCTGATCCTCCCCCTGACTCTAGATTAATATCTTCACAGGCAATTTGTTCTCCTGTCTTATTAAATCTCTTTTTATGAAGAGATTTACGATATTCCAATGCTGCATGTTTGCCAGTGGTTTACATAATTTAGAACATCTTGAGTAGTGATAGTATGCCTTCAGTTAGTCCCATCAATTTCTCCAAACATCTTTTATTTCCTGTATGCTTATCAGTAAACATATTATATGCTTTACATATAAGATATTTGTAATTCTGAAGCAGAGTACCTATCTAAGTTTTGCCCTAATTTCTGGCCCATAGAAATTTTGAGATGATAAGTGTATGTTCAGTTAAGCTAGGTTTTGTGGTGTTTACACAGCAACAGATAATACAGTTGAGAAAAACAGAGAGACTTATGGTGGCATAATTCTCCATAACATCTTTCTACTTTTGTACCCTAAAGTCCTTTTAAAAAGATATCTCACTTTATTTATTTTTGCATTCAAGGTGGCAAATATTCATCAAAATCAGCCTCTAATTTCTTTTTACCCCCTGCTTTTTAAAACAAATTAATGACAGGTTGTCTCAGACTTACAGTTTCAACTTAATTTTTTTTGATTTTACAGTGGTATGGAATCTCTACATATTGAGTAGAAACTGCACTTTAAATTTTGCATTTTGATCTTTTCTGGGTTTATGACAGTGGTACCGTCTTTCCTGGTGATGCTAGGCAGTGGCAGCCAGCCCCAGGGCCCAGTCAGGCATGTAATCACAAAGGTAAACAACCAATATTCTACAGGGTTCTGTGTTGCCAGAGATTTTTGGATATTATGCTTTGTATTTTTGTGTTCCATCAAGTCTACAAAACACCCATCTGTGTCACCTGCTTCTGGCAAAAAGAAGATGCAGGCAATTATATTTGAAATGAACAAGATAATTGCCCAACTGTAAGCTAATGGAAGTATTCTGAGTATGTTTAAGGTAGGTTAAATTAAGTTATGATGTTCAGTAGGTTAGATGTATTAAATGCATTTTTGACCTTTGGGATTTTCAACTTATGATGGGTTTATCAGGATGTAACTCTGTTGTAAGTTGAGGAGCATCTGTGCTTTAATTTATATATGATATATATATATATATATAATTTTTTTAATAAATAAATTATTATTTTTTATTATGGTGACACTGGTTAATGAAATCCAATAAGTTTCAGGTGTACAATTCAACAGTAAGGCATATATGTTGCATTGTGAGTTCACCACCCATAGTTAGATTTCTTTCTGTCATGATATATTTAACCCCTTTTTACTACTTTGAGAATTAAAAGGAATAGGTAATGACCAAACAACAGTTACATTTAGCCCATTGCTGAGCAAAAGTCATTTTAAAATGGTACTTTTATCCAAGGAAATACAGATTGGTGCTACAAATCAAAACAATAAATGTTTTGCAATCTTTTTATTGGAACCTTCACTATAGTTTTGGCAGTAAGATATGCAAATCTTAAATTAGAGTACACCTAGACTTCTGACAATATCTATTAAACATTTCCAGGAGCAAAAGGGTCCATCTTTCAACTATGGCCATGATATCTCTCCCAAAGCAATCATCCTATGGCAAGCTTTAATTAAGTCTGCTATGTTAGTATTCTGAAAAGTTTTGGGCAGCCATTGTTGCCTTAAATAAATAAATAATATTTATTTATTTAATAAGTAAATATTAATTAATGAAGAATTACTTTCACAATTTCTTTATGTACTTTGATTTTGTTTTGATATTCTAATTAGAGATTCTATTAGCCAAAGTTTGAATTTATTTACTCTTCAGTGAAGAAAAGGGAGAAAAGGAGAAAAAAATAAAATAAGTGGGAAATTATAGAATTTAAGAAGAAAGAGAAGGTCAGATAAAGTACACAGTACAATGAATAAAAAATAAAGTTAAGAAAAGTGTCTACCAAAGGAAAGAAAAAGTTAAGCTCAACCATTTATTATAAATATATTAACTGAATCATCAATTCTTGCTTTTCATCATTCTCTTCATTCGCTATACAGTGGGAGTTAGAAACAGTGGCAGCACCTTACCATTGTGGAATATTTAACAACCTTGGCTAAGGAAACTTCCGCTGGTAACATAACATGAAATATTTGTTCTGATGACTTCAACATATATCTTATTTCAAAACAAGAAGTAGATTACTTCCTGTGACCTCCTGTTAGTTAATATAAAGGCAATCACTGCAAAACAATCTAAACTGTTTTCTATATTCAGATATATATTTAGAGCTCACTAGAAAATTTTCAAATAATCTATAATTAAAAGGTACTTATGATTTTGAAATAACAGGAACATTCACTTTTGTCAAATGTTTATTGATATAAACAATACAGTAGACAAATTATGAAGATTAATTAATGTTTATAGAATCATTTTCATTTAAAATCTTAATATATTATATTAATATAATATTTATAATATAGTAAATATATTACATTAAATAATAAATTATTTATATATTACATCATATTAAATCATAGCATTATATCATAATATAATATATATCTTGATAAAAATGTCAAGATCCCTTTAACACATGTTATGGCAGAGAGCTTTCTGGTAAGTTATGTTTGGAAAACAACATATGAGACCTTGGGCAATTCTCTCCTAATATATGCATTCTTCTTATATCAGTCGTTATTTTCTATACTGTACCTTGATAGATACTACGATTATGGCTCCTTTCAATAAAGATGAAAACTAGGAGTCGAGCAACTCATGTGGTTTATCTTAATAGTTGAATTTTGAAATAGCATTCAAGACTATTTTGATCCTGAAATGATTGCAATGCCAATCATTAAATCAATGTGGCTTTAACAGAAACAAAGAGAATTTTTTCTTAAGTGTGCAGTTTATAAGAATCTATGATCACAAAGATACTAATGAAGTTTTAATGCAGAGAATAGCATGAATTTTCAATTTCAAATATATGTAGTTTTTCAAAAGATTTTAATTTGGAAGGTAAAGAATACCAAGGTTTAATTAATATTTTAAAAGTTTTTGCAAAGATTGATATTTTGCATTCTAATATTAAAATCTAATACATACTTCATGGATTATTTGGTTCTACTTCCATGTCAGGTTTATGCAATTTTAAAAGATGAAAAAGAGCAGATATTTTTGAGTAAAGTATTTGGTTAACTAACACTTAATTGTTCATCCAAAATTATACAGAAATATGTCTGGTCAATGGAAAAATATTAAATTAGGCTTTGAATAAATATTACATTATTTTTTCTAAAATAATTTTAATTGACAATATAAATAATTCTTATAAGTCAAAAAGAAGACACTCTGCTTATTCTGAACAAATTTTCTTTAACTTATAAAAGTAAGTGTCTGTTTCAAACCTTTTATTGATAGTAAAAATAAAAAGTTCATAAGACATAAAACACAGAAAAATAAAGATTACCTAGAAGAAACAAAGATTACCCATAATTCCTCAAACAACAAACAATGAATATTTACTGTATTTCTCATTACTCTTTTTTCTGTACGCTATTGTTAGGTAACTAGTCAGACATGAGTGACACGGTAACAGAGGAATAGGGGCCCACCCCAAAGATAACACTATTTTTTATTTTCTCCTTTTTTTTTCGTAAGTTCACACTGTTTTAAACACTTTTATTTATTTATTTTTTTACCACTGTACTCCGAACCCTTTTCAATGGCAGTGAAAGTTCTAAAATATAATTATTAATATCTGCACGCTATTTTGGCGTACAAATATAATGAAATGTACTAACCCATGTTTTAAAAAATAATCTAAAACATAGTTTTTCCCCACTAAATGCACATGATTCCCCCCACCCCAAGTATTATGGTGGTTTCTGATTTGCTGCTATAAGTTCCCCCCATGGTGTTTGTGGTCACAAGACTGCAAGTGTCAAGTCACATCTCGACCCATGCACGAGGTCCGTGGCTTAGGTGGTGGAGGTGGCTGCCACTCCACAGCGCATCCAGCAGCTGTCCAATCTGGAGATGCATAATGCTGAAGCTAAAATTCTACAACATGTATATGTCTCACAGAAATACTTGAGAAGAGCAGCGTCTTACATTATTCCGCGATAATTTTGAAAAACATTTACAGTGATGGAGCTTATAAAAAGCCTTTACAAGAATACTGCTGAGTACATAAAATGTCTGAATGCAGTCTCTTGCTTCATTTGAAAAACTGGAAAAAGAAGGAAAAATGTTTAACAACAGAGATCCTGACAAGAAATGGAAAGCTAATCTATAGTGTCAGATTATAGAAGCTTTTGTTGTTTTGGGGGTTTTGTTTTGTTTTTATAGAATGGTATGTTTTCTTAATTATTAATTAGACTGTAGAACACTGAAAATAATACTAGATATACTTCTAAATAACATTATATAGTTATTCTAAAATACATATTACATTTTACATCTTTCATATAATTTAGCTAACCTATGTCTTACATCATTTTACCAAAAATTCAGGATTTAGCAGTTTATCTACTTTAATTGATTAAATAAAATGGTTACTTTAAAAATAATAAATTTTATGTAATTTAAACAGAAGAAAAATATTTCAGGTATCTAGATAATCTTACTAAAGAATAAAGCTATGCTTACTTGTATAAACTACCTAAAGGAAGATGGTTAAGATAAAATGGAATTGCATTTTTAAGTTAGATTGAACCTCAGTCATTGAAAAGCTAAAGCTGGTTTTGCACTTTAAAAATCACTTTTCATCTATTCAACAAATAAGCCTCATCACAAGAACTATAATGTGATCCCTAGAAAGGTTATTTTTGAAATACTGAAGAAGGACACCTAGCCTATCATCCCTGCGGATGACGACCAGGATGAATTATTTACTACCACAGGTGCCAAGGGAAGAGATGGATCTGTTTTGAAAAGGTGACACACAAAATCAAAATATCCTTTAGTCAAGGGACTCAAGGGATATTTGAAAAGCATGTTCAGACATCTGAGAGCTCCATACAGTGATTCAGCTTCAGCAAATATTCACTTCAGTCCAGTGCTATATGAGTCTTTGAGATTTGTAAAGTAGTTATAATCAAGTAGACTGCATAAAATGTTACAATAGCCCACTGTTGTGAAGTTGTCCAAACAATTCACAAAAGAGAATTAGGATCTATAACAGGTTCTGTATATCATTTTACTATATTGGCCGTTCCTGCATAAATACACCATGTAATTCAGGATAGTGAAACTATAGTTTTGTTTTTCTTTTTAATTTGTAAATATATTTTATTCCTTACTCATTTTCTTGCCACTAATACTGATGGTTAAATTTAAGTTTCTTTACCAAATATTCACTTAAATTAGTTTTCTTTGTATTACCATAGGTTAGGCCGTATAAGTTAGGTTCCTAAATCGTAAAGGCTTGAACACAAATGATTGTTTTTGTTTTATTTTTAATTTTTATTTTCTTTTTTTCATTTTACAGAACAGAAAATGGTTGGTGGCAACCTAGGCCGTCTTCAACACATGCTTTACAGGTTAGTTCTGTAGTTTCCATCTTGGTCAAACAAAGGATGAAAAGAGCGTGAGAAGCATGACAGGAAGCTTTCAGAGTCCTGTCCTGCAAGGGGCAAAACATCCCTTCCTCTCCTGTTTCAATGATTAGAACTCAGTTCCAAGGTCCCATCAGTAACAAGGAATGTTAGAGAATGTGGTCTAGCTGATGCTCAGAAAAAGGAGAAAGAGATCTTTTTAAAGAATATGCATCTTCTTTACAACCTTCAAAACGAAAGGGCCTATATGAAAAATGCTAGGTCATGTCCTGTCTCAGCTTTCTAAATGAGTTATTATTATTGAATTGTTATGAATTTCAGTTGATATTAATGTTTTCAGCAGCTCGAAAATCAACTGAGCATAATTTAAAAATGGCTATTTTACTTCTAGGACAATTTTTAAAAAGTATTAACATAGGTAAAAAAGAACCTACAGCCATTAAAATTTACCGAAATCATTATGTAATTTTAGAAAAAGTTTGAGACAATTTATCTGAAAAGTTAAGGCTAAATCCTAAATCCCATGATATCCTCAAAAATAAGGATGAAAATGTATTTGATATCCAAGAGATAGTTCACAAAACCACATCTTTCTTACAATCATAGTTATAATTTATTTTTTAATTAATAATGGGCACTCATAATTGCACTCATAATTGAGAATATCATCTAGACTTTCTAGATCATCTCTTCATCTGGAAACAACAAAAAAGTATCTATATTTATAGTTCAGAGTTGTTGCAAAGATATTTTAATGTAAGTTAATGTAAAAGAGCAATACTTCATTCTGTTATTTAAAGCATGCATGTTCATCCATTTCCTGGTTCTGCCAGTGGTTCTCAAGCTTTAATGTGCATTGAAATAATCTGAGATTTAAGGTAAAAATATAAATCCCATGAACTTATTTTCCAAGATCCTGATTCTTTGGAGCCACAATCTCAATTTTTCACCTGATACAAATAACACAGAAATGAAATAGGGTTATATGTCAGAAAATAAAATCCTTTTTTCTTTTTAAGTATCAATATTTAAAAATTTAACAGAAAATACATCAGTATTTAAATAAAAATGTCTAATTAAATTTAGTTGAATCTATAATTCAAGGCAAAATAATTATTCAATTTTTAGGTTTGATCTTTATGTAATATATTTCTGCAGTACCCAAAGCATCTTTGATGAGTACAATATATTACAAATGAAAAATATTTCTACTGACAATTCTATACTTAAAAAACACTTTAAAAACTAAAATTATGCTCAATATAATTTGCTAAAATTATATTTAATAATGTACAGGTTATTTTCAATATGTTTTTAATATGGTTTCTGATGCAAAACTATCTAATGCTTAATTTGTCTAGGAGGCAAATACCTGATGTTCCCTTAATCTTTGGTTTCACTTATAGGAATATTGCTGAGAAGAGTACTGAGATGGTTTATTTCAGAGCTGCAAAATGTGATTGCATGTTTTTTTTTCACTTCCTTATTATACTCAGCATAACAGTCTGATGTTTCGTTGCTGTTCTATTTTATTTAATATCCAATAGATAGTTCACAAAACCACATCTCTCTTACAATCATAGTTATAATTTATTTTTTAAGTAATAACAGGCACTCATCATTGCCTCTTTGTCCTGTGATACATTATTTCACTAAATTTCCTATTATATTTTGCTACATACATACTCTGTAAAATTATTATCATGAATATTATATATATTCATTAATTTGGAAATTGTATACTTAATTTTAAACTGCCACAATTTTACATCATGTTGGTAATTGTTTTCTATTTTTGATATAATTTATATTCATATAGTGACTTTTACAACAAGAGTTTTGTATCTTAACTTGTAACCAGATCATTTATTATTCTATATGTATTAAATGTGTACTTCAAGTAGGCCCAGAAACATAGAAGAATATGAGTTAGATATAAATGATATAATATGCCTAAACCCTTTATGGAAAACACGTATCATTTAGAATTTAAAAATAAATGAATTAGAAATATATAATACATAATAGAGGGCATTATTTAATAAAACAGTGAAGTAAGTAGCATTACCTAAAATCAGGACAACATTTTAAAATATATTCTCTATGAGGCAGGGAAAGTATGGTCAGGGAATTTTCTGTTTGCTTTTTGTTATTTTAAAAGTTTTCTATATTTCTAATCCACGATGATTTAGTCTTCTGTGACATTCGCTGTACCAGTGCGCGCGCGCGCGCGCGTGCGCGCGCGCACACACACACACACACACACACACACACACATACACACATGCATATATATTTATATGCATATTTGTTACCATTTTATTTCTAAAAGAGTAATTCCTTAACTGCTCAAAGAAAGACATAGGAGTTCTCCTTCCTACTAATTCCCATTAACATTTTTTTTATTTTGCTTCTTTCTTCATCAGTAAAGAATGCAATCTCAATATTGACATTTTAGTAAAATAACAGGTACAGAAAAGTCATGCAATAAATGTGTTGAGTGAATAAAATAGACTAATTTTTCCTGAAGCCTTATTATCCCATTTATTCTAATTTGAAATAAATGGTTTTATATTTGATTTCCCATTATTCCTTGTTATTTTTTCCTCATCTTGATTTTCAAATTGTGTGGAGTAGCCAAGAATTATTTTCCCTTTATAAAGTTTTGTATACTTCAATTTCTTTGCACTCCCTTGCCAGCCTTTGTTGAGTCTCATTTCTCCTTTTATCTTCATTTATTTTCTTAGCCCTGAATGCCCTCTCTGTTCCTACTTGATCTCTGCTATAATTCTCAAATATTGACAACTTTTTCTACCTCATGTCCCAAGCATATAAACTTTGTTATACAACTCTCAATCACAAAACCAACAAACATATTTCAGATAAGTATATTATAGAACCAGGCCCACCATCTTGATTGTGGTATTCAGGATGCCCAAGAATTCCAACATAAATTTAAAATTCTTTTTGGGTACCTATTTATTTTCTTCCTAGTAAGCATGTGCATGTGGTGAGGCCTCCTTGCCAGCCACTCAACCCTGCCAACGTTATAATAATTATACCCCCTTCCCTCTCGTGGTTAGGCACTACACATGGCCTCTGTTGTTTCATGGTTTTATCATAACTTTTACTATTTTCCAACTAAGTTCTTTCACAGTCTGTCAAAACCATTTTTGCCCAACAGGAGAGCAACCTCTGATCTTTTTAGTAGTGCAGGTGCTCTTCTTCTCGATAATTTTACCATTTTAAGAATAATATGTCTTCCAAGCCTTTCCGTTCTTCTAGGAGCCATCCTAGTCATAAATCACACCACTTCCTGGGGCCTTTTCCAGGGGATTTAATCCATATCCTGTATTGAGAGCACTCCAAGTCAATCAACTCTTCCCTTCCCAATTTATATCTTGGTGTCACTTACCAGCATCCTTATAATTTACTCACACATGTATCCTCCATGCTCATGCTGGCACACAACGTAGAGGTTTTCTAGCTCCTTTGGAGTATAGTTCTTTCTTCATTCATTAGACCTTTCATTCCTATCCATGTTATACTGTGAATTAATCTTCATTGTAGGTTTAATGGATAGGAGAAGTGTCCTACGAGGAACACTCTTGACTTCTGGGAAAAGTTTGTCTCTGCATATTTTATTCCAGCATGTGGTATGGGGGTTCTAGTTCTTGTAGGGCAGGGAAAGTCACTTCTGTAGGCTCAGAAGTTTCAGAGAAGGCTAGAGAGTCAAAATCTTTGGGGATATCCCCCTCAATATCTTCATCTCTTAGAGCAAAATACCAAGTTTTCTTAACCAGAGACCTGACTTCAGAATGATGGACCTGCTTTGGTTGGACATTTAACTTTCTGTAAAATTAAGTCACTCAGCCATTATTATGTCTTTACTTTGGTCTTCAGGTTTATTTGCCTTCTTGCTGTAAGTGATGATTTTGATTATAAGTAATTGAGAATAATTTGCTCTAAAATATGTAACAATTAAAATTTTTAACATGAAGTTTGTTTTAATTATGTTATATTCTAAGAGTTGAAAAATTAAATCTTCATATAAATTTAGATGATTAGGAAAAAAATCAAAGAACTGTGAAAAGGTTATCACTAAAGAGATTGGGAAATTTCAAAATTGCAATCATAACTCCATGAGTATAATCAATGAGGCAAAAATAGATGTGATTTTAATTTGCAAAGCAGAAACATAATTCATGAACTTCTACCATGTTTAGAGATAAATTATGTTATAAAAATCAACCTACTGGAAAAGTGAAAATACATGTCAACACCATCTAAGGACACTCCACAGACAGAATTTATTCCATCCCTGTGGCAGGTATGTCCACAATGTGAATTACATGTCTATATGCTGGCTTTTGGCATGTGAACACTTCTTTTGAATATTATGCTGGTTCACAATAAAGCTCACCACTTAGTAGAATAATTACTGATTTGCCAATCCAAGAAATTTGTTCTCTTGACAGTGTTTTTGTTTGTTTGTTTTTGTTTTTGTTTTTGTTTTATGGAAGAGTATACTGATATATTGGTATAGATCAAGTTTCAAAGAATACCTAAAAGTTTCTGAGGTTGAAGACTTAATGGACAATTGTGTCAAGTTAATAATGGGGACTACTATACTATAGGAATGCATAAAGGAAGATAAGGTTTCCATGATCATATACTCTTCATAACTTCCTCTAAGTGCAGTTTTTATTATAATTTAACAAAGACAAACAGTAAATTACAAAAAAGAACTTTAGTCCTGCACCTAGGATTTTGCATGTAAATATGGATGGAAGACTGATAATAAAACTAGAAGAAATAAATTTATTTTGAGTGTCTAAGTTGTGACAAGGTGATTATGTCAAAGATGAAGATTACCTTACAATATTTTATAGTTTTTGTTAACTACATTTTGCGAAAAGAAAACAAATACAAAGATTGTAGGAATTTTGCAAATCACCTAACATGAGTGATAGATGTGTAGATAATCCTCTTGTTTATCTGGTTCCAAAACCATGTCATTTCTATTGCACCAGAGTCTTCTCATAGAATTAATTGCTAAAATTAATATGTTAATGCCAGTAATTCCTAAAATGGGCAATATCAGAAGTAGCAGTCTTACAAAGTCCAATTAGTGTTTAACTCACTATGATCAAATTCAAGACATACACACTTGTCTTGAGGAGAGGCAGGTTTCAAAGTTTTATCATTTATTAAAATTATCTAACCACATAAACTCTCTGGGACATGAGTCTCTGGTCTTGAGAATGGAATTACGTCATTGGCTCTCCTGCCTCTCAGGCCTTTAAACTCAGGGTGGAACTAAACCATTGCCTTTCCTGGGTCTCTAGCTTGCCAACTTATCCTGCAGAATTTGGGACTTTCCAGCCTCTATAACATGTGAGCCAATTCCTGTAGTAAATATTTTTATAATAATTATTTTGATAACAAATAATCAATGTAATCATTTAATATAAATTAATTATTATACCAATTATTAATTAATTAGTGTTATTAATACTATAATAAAGAGAATTACTATAAGAATCAGCTCACATGATTATGGAGGCTGCAAGTTCCAAGATCTACAGGATGAGGTAGCAAGCTGGAGACCCAGGAGAGCCTACACACATACACACACACTCACACACACATGCACATCCTTTTGTTTGTCTGGAGAACAATGACTAATAAACATAGTACCAAAATAGCTTGCTTGGTTATCAAATTTGTTTATTATATTCACTTTTTCATAAATAAAAATAAAATAAAATTTTCTCAATTTTCAAATTAAAAAAATTCTCATTGAACTTTATTAGACTTTAGTTAAAACTAAAATTAATTTTAACTTCTTTATAATATTTGTAATTTTAATCTTAGATTATGATCTATGCCTTCATTTAATGAGGTGTTACATTAATTCATATAGAAGGCATTATAGTTTTTTTCAGTTATGTGTATTAATAATTAAAAATTAATTATATATAATAAAAAATGCTAACATTTTATTTGCTGTTACTAGGAATACTTTTCTTCATCGCTCTCTTTTAAATAAACAAAAATTTAAAATATAGCTAAAACCCCAATTTTTTTCTGTTTAACTTCTCTTTCCTTACGGAGAACATTATCTTAAATTGGGATGTATCATTTTCATGTAATATTTAACACTTAACACCTATTTTTAAGTCATTATTTGGACCATATAAAATTGCTATTATTGTTGATCAAAAAGATCAAACATTAGCAATTTTATGTCTCAATCTTCTTAGGTGTATTCTATTATTTTGAGGTTTTAAAATACCTGAAACAAATATAATATTGCATGTGAACTATAATTGAATAATAAAAAATTAAATTAAGTATATGTAAAGGCTATCAGAAAAGAAGTTGTCATTTGAAAATTACCTTTTAGAAGATCCAACATTATTTTTATGATATTTATTTATTTGTTTGTTTGTTTATTTTTAAGGCAAGGTAATCCTTGGTTGACCTCACAGATTGCAAGGACCTTGACAGTTCACAATTCCTTATTTTTTTTTTTTTTATGCCTGATCTTCCTAGGTAGTCTACCATCCAAGTACTAACCAGGCCTGACCTTGCTTACCTTCTGAGATCAGATGGGGTCTGACTTGTTCAGGGTAGCATGTCCATAGACTATTTTTTAATGACACATATCTATGTAGATTTATTCCATTTCATTCAATCATCTCTGTTACTTTCCAACATGTGAATAAGCCAATGTTGTTCATGCATTCCTTTACTGAAGAACTGTTAGGTTATTTGCCATCCTTGAACTCTACAATAATGTTGTCATGAGGATGATTCTTTATGTTCTCTAAAAGAACCCCAGAGAGAATTTCCCTATGGAAGAACTTTTGAAATGGATTGCCAGATTATGGTACACACTTCTCAAATCTACCAGGTATTTCCAGATTGCTCTCCAAAGAAAGTGTACTGTTTACTGTCGCATTAGTAATATGTAAAGAGTTCATTTTTTTCCAGCCAACATTGGTGTAATCAGATGTTAATTTTATAGGCTAATAGGTATAAAATTGCAATTATTGCATTTGTTTTGTTTAATTTATAGTTCTCTAATTCTTATAATCTGAACAACTTTTCTTATTTTTTTTTGGCCATGTGGCATAAATTTTCTTTAAATTGTCTGTGTATATCCCTAGTCTATTCAATTGGGTTCTTTTTTCTTCATGGTATTTACTCTTTGAATATTCTGTTATAGTAATTTGATTATATATATACATACGATGTCTATACACACCTACATATATACAGATATATATTTAAATATGGTGCCCCATTCTGTAATTTATAAAATATCTATGCTGTGTATATTCACATAAAATTGTATTTGCATGTACTAAAATATACCTAACTTTTATTTATTATATATGTGCTTTGTGCATACTTAAGAAATCATATCTAAGATATCAGAGAGAATACTCTAAATGTTGAGGTTATTTTTTTAATGTTTAGATCCTAATCGATCTGAAAATAACTTTGGTAAGATACAAGTTAGTTACTTACTCATGCTTTATTTTTACATATGTGTAGCCAATTCTACTGGTATCATCAATTAGACAATCCAATTTTAATTAACTTATTTGCAATGCCAATCGTGTAGTATTACTTATTCAGTTAAGACATGCAGTTACAGACAAAAAAAGGATAGAAAATAAAATCCAGGGTATTTTTAAAAAGAAACCGATTTTCATGCGGAAGATTTTCTTTTTCACTGTTTCAAAGAAGGAAATTCCTTCAAAGTTACTGGCCTGTGTGTCCAATTCCAAGCACAGCTGGAATAGTCACATTATTTTCAATTGTGATTGCATACGTGATTATATATACAGCAAGAAATCATAGATATGTATGCATAAGCATATACAAATATGTATACGAACATGTGTGTGACTACCACGTCCTTGTTCATATTTAATAAAATATTATATTTTACTTTTGTTTAATGGTAAAAGAACTAATAGAAGGAATTGTTAAAATCAGTAACTATTTCTTCCCAGCAAGTGATACTGGTTTTTTTAATTCCTTCTCTGAGGCAAGGAGAAAGTTGTAATACTATTAGAATTTTGAAATCATGCTGTTTCCCTTAATTTAAACTATATTTTTATTTAAACTATAGAGATTAATAAACTATCATAGAAGAAGTTGAAATAACCCCTCCTTAACTTTCCAGATTCTACCCCATATCATCCCCTAATTTTGTATCTCCTATTATTTATGTATTTTCATGATTTATATAATTTTCATTTTGGTTCAATGGTAATTTAAGTTATTTATCTAATTTCTAGAGTTAAGTTGAAATGTTGATTCTTCCATTAAATTATAGGAAAAAATATATAGCTTTCCTTATTATTTATAACACAGTTCAGATTCCTCAGGTGGCCTTGTGTCCACTCTTGACAGAATACAATTTATAAAAAACTTGGCAATTTAAAGTAGAAAAACATTTCTAATTTAAATAAATTTCTTTAAGCCCAATGCATTCCATTTTAGGATATATTCAATGAGTTAAATATTCAAACTTATCAAGCCTCCCTCTACCCCATTTAAAAGGGATTTCTATACTTTTTCAGTCTAAAATAGTGATTAGATGCAGTGGAAAATTTACATTGTCTCATAGTAGCAGTTGAATTCGTCTCTGTTTTTCTGTCTGTCCTTAGAACTTCATCGATATCTCTGATGGATTCTTGTTCAAGGGCACCTGCTGAATACCCTTAAAGCAATGCTTTTTGTCCTACTCTCAAACCTATTGTTCTCTTCTTTTTTACAGGGTTTAGCACCTAATTATTCAGCTATATTCTCTGCAAAATACTAGATGATTTGTTTCTTCACAGTTTATTCTTGTTACACGCAAGGAACGCAGCTACTAAAGTAACACCCTTGAATGTGTTTGTGTCCTTCCGCAGTGCCAGATTTACTGAGCGGAACCTTCTCAGACAAACTAATCAGGTACTCAGGCAGGTAAACACACAGCACAAGGAGAGGGAAAGTACAGACTCTTATGTGACAGAACAAAGGGAAAAGGCCTTAGCATCTCCAAGCTATCTTTTGACTGGCCACACAGATAGTTTCACGTGGGTTCCAAGCCAGCGGCTATTGACGGGCGTAAGGTCAGATTCTTTGGCTCTAGAGCACTTGTCTATGATGTTATCGGTTTAGGCTTGAGCATCCTCAGTCTAAGGTGTTCAGTTTATGTGGGCCTTACAACGTGGGATCCTCATGCTCATCAACCCCTGGGGTCTGGAGTTTACCAAAGACTCCTGGTCTGGGGCGGTCCGGTCACACCCTAAGGGTGTTCCCATTATGTGCAGTTGACATTACTCTCATGGTTTCCATGGAATTTATTTTGTAAACTCCAAAATGTCTTCAATTCTTTATGCTCTATACAATTCTAAACTAATTAGATATATAGGAAATAAAGAACTTAATAATAATATCATCATTATTCTTCGTGGACACTAATTCAGCCTTAGTTGTTTCTATGCTCAGAACTGACAAAAATTTAAATGGTTTGTTCTCAACAAAAGTTTAATTAATTTTAAAAATACAGCAGACACTAGGGAAGTACAGTATTTAAAAAGGTGTGTTTCTATTTGATAATTTTTTTAAAAAAATAGACAAATATACCTAGAAACAGAAATACATATTTTTTATAGGCTTACACATGTTTATATGACCAAAGAGAAAATCGTCCCAGGACACACTCTCTTAGAACAGTGGGATACTTGACAATTCAATTATACCTTAAAAATTTTTTATTAGGTAGCTTCTTATGCCAAACGTATACTGATTTTATAATATTAAGAAAACTTTAAATGTGAAATTTTTAAAAAATTACCTATGTATAATTTGTTTATTGACCAAGCTAAGCTGATAGTGTTAATCAGAGAAACTTTATATATTCTCACCAATGTCTCTTCTTCCCAGACCCTGATTCCCACTCCTATTTCATAGCCTTCATAGAAATATTTAGAAACAAAATTTCAGTTTGCGTTAATGACAAAACATTAATATCTCGCCCAAATAAGACTTATTCTTTTCCATATAAGATCATTTTGGATATATCAGCCTTCAGTTTGGAAGGGAGGTAATGAGTTTGGGTCCCAGTTAAAACACCTATGTGTGATTTTTCAGGCCAGATCACAGACAATAACAAAACTTTATTTGGCAGGTTACCTGGGGAGAGATGCCCATCCCTCCCTCCTCCTTTGCCCTCCCCGCCCCACCCCACACCCCTGACTCTGCACACAGCCAGTGATTTGCACTGAAAAGAGTTGCAATCAAGGATGAAGGACCCTCAAGCCAGTCATTTTCTTTGCATATTTACATTTCTAGCCCAGGCACCTGCATTTCTAGATCTCTTTATCTGAGGCCTCCAGCAGAGATCTAGCCATTCTGCTGAGGTCTCCTTATTGGAGAAAAGGGAAAAAACATTGGAGACACTTTTCTACACACTCACTCAAAACCCAGTACTTTTCCACTCCTAGCTCTTCCCTTTGTCCTCCTCACAAGTTCAAGGTCAGTCCACAGAACTGCTGAAGCCTTTTGCTCAGGGCTCCCTCAACAGTTGGACAATCACTCCAATATCTGTGCTGATCCACCTGAACTTCTACCTTTGTACCCTTCCATGGGAGAAAATAGAACAGGAAGACTTGGAGTTTCTTGAGTTTTAGACTCTTGCTGATACGCTCAGGGATTAAAGACAACCCTTTCATTTTTGGTTTGCTGCTTCCATCCTCTACTCACACCTGGCAGCTCGCTCACTTGCTCTCCAAGCTCAGCTGGTCTCCTGACAAGAGGAACTGTAGGACTTTTTTCTTCACCACACAAAGTATGAATCTAAAATTGTATAAAGTCAGGGTCAAAAGAGAAAGAACTAGAGAAAGTGGCTAAAGTTTTTACGGCTGTTGCAGGTATAATCTAACATTAGCTCATTCTGAGTATATTTAAATAACTAAGGACTCAGGCATCAGTCCATGTGTTTCATTCTTCCCCAACTTCCAGTGACCACAAGCTAAGAATTCTGAATAAAAAATCTTGACAATTCTTTCACATAACTTGAGGAATAAAAGAGAAAAAGAGCAAACCAAAGCCACTGGTATACAAAGAATTCCCCATTACCAAGTCCCTAATCAATTCTTTAGCATCCATTTATGATTCCCTGAGGTTTGCAAATCATCAGACTGTTTTGAGATGATTTCTATGTCTAGTTAAATATAAATCCCCTAGCAATTCAGACCCATTCTTTTTGTTTTGTTTGTTTTCATGCCACAGAACAAACAGAACAGGAAATATTTAAATTTTATATTAAACATAACACAACTTCACACTTATATAAAAAATGTGAAATTAGACACCACAGTCCTCATTATATATCCTCATCAATTTCAGGAAATACTGTCTATAAGAGGTTAAGAGTAACTTTATTCTCCTTCAAAGTAAGAAGAAAATGAATTTTAAAAATCCTAAATTTCTACCATTGTGATGACTGAACTCATAAAAAAATTATTGTGCTATGATTCACTGAAGATCTTAGAAATATATTAAATAATTTAAGACCATTTTAAAGCTAACAGAGAACTTATTCTAAGAGATTATTTATCAGGCTCATATTAACATGAATATTTTAACATCTTCTTATCTGTTTAAGAATGCATTAAAAAAATATTTTAAAAAGTCCAGATGGTTTAACCATAAAAATTATTTTTCAAACTAAAAACAAGAAAAATTTATAGATACGACTTGTTTTTGTAGGTCTACTCTGTTTATCAAAAGTTTAGTGTAGTTGTAATCCTAACATTCAATATAATAGCAGAACAATATCTTAAATTATTGGTAGTATTATTGGCACTGTTATTTACAAGATGATTTAAATTAATTACTATTTTAGATTATTTCAATTCATCTATATGTATATTGTTTATATGCAACTATATTTTGAAGAATATAGAAACAATGTGTATGTTGGTGTACATACATACATATACAGAATATTTCTGGTATTATATATATATATCGTTAAACTTAATAAATAAACAAATCATTAGGGAGTGGAATCAAAAGTGCAAGAATGTGATATCATCTAACACTCCTTGAAAGTAAATTTAATAAACTTGTTTGCAACTACATGGCATTATTAATATTGAAATGAATATTATAACTAATAGCAAAGATGAAAGAAAACATATCTATCAGAAAATTATTTAGCATATCAATATTTTATATCACATTCTTTATATCACATTCGTTACTTTAGAATTAGGATTTTTAAGGTCTGAAGTTGACTGACACTCTAAGGACCCATGTTTTACATCTTTATTCTCCAGAAAGTGGTACTGGCCACATGTGACTATTGAGGGCTTGAAATGGGCTATTCTAAATTGAAATGTACTCTAATTGCATAATATGCAGCAGATTTTAAAGTCTTCTTATTAAAAAAACCTCACTAATAATTTATTTTGATTAAATGTGGAAATAAAATATTTTGGATAAGTTGGTTAGATAAAATATTATGTTAAACGAATTTTGCTTTTTACTTTTTAAAAATAGTAGCTACTATTAAACTTAAAATTACAAATATGACTTGATTTATATTTCTATTGAACAGTGCTTTTATATTTATTACAGTAGTTTTTCACTTTGGTTTTATTGTTTTTTAATTCACTACTATTTTAAAGTATATTTTAGATAGTTGCCAAATTTTATCAATAAGCAATGCCTTTGGAAAAATTAGTAATGTTTTGAAGATAATTGGTAGTATCCAACTACTAATTTTCAATTTTATGTAAATGTTAATTATACTATCAGTTTTTATTATAATTGATGATCTGTGTTAGTTAAATATGTTCTTGTGAATATTATATCACAATTTTTATTATGTTTTTACTTAAGTTGATACATTATAATAAATCATAAAATGTGAATTATAACATACTCAAGTCATGTTTCCAAAGCAGATGTAAAATTTTGATATTAAGCAAAGTTTGAAATAGATGCTAAATAATTTCCTAGGTTAGATCTGATTATTGGTTTATCAACGTTTAAGTCTAGCTTTGGAATGAAGGGAAATAATCATAAAAAGTATAATAAAGAGTTATAAAATAAATACTTTAAAAATGTGGAATTTTATCATTGAACAACCATGAAGATAAATGAAATAGTTACTTTAAGTCACAAATTCATAAATACTAATAAATATTAAATTATTTTAAAATAATATGCCACATATTAGGCAAAACCTAAACAAACATCTGTCATTTGATCTTATATTTGATATATTATGATCACTAAGGCTTTATTTATTAAAACTTTTTAGTTCACCAGGAACTTTATTTCTCACATGCAATCATGTGATAGTCTAGATGCAAAGCCACTGAAATAGAAAATAAAATTTAAATAAAAAATGTGTTTTGTAAAATAAAGTGTAAATTGCGATGGGTTTTTTCTGACTCTTGCCAAATATCAAAAGTATATTTGAAATTATCACAGTTGAATTAAATATGTTTTTAAAGGTAGACCAGATATAAAAAAATCAGTTCTGATCATTTAAATACCCTGTGAAAATTCAACTAAAGGTCATTAGTAATGTTATTTATTTTATAAGTATCTACAAGATTTTTCTTTCTTTAGTTGTTATTTTGGGAAAGGGGAATATGTTTGATGAAAATGCATTATCAACATTAATATTTCCTCAGCATTACAAGCAAACTTAAAAAATGATCATGTGAAAATACAAAGTAATATATCGGAGATTCTAAAAATATAGTATAAATTGATTTTAAGGGTAGTAGTTTTGATACTACCTTCTCCCAAATGAGCATTTTTAAAGGTTAAATCAGATTGTTCACTGCAGTATGCCAAATAAAACATATAATTATCTCCAAGTAAAATAGATGTTTTATCAATAGCCTTCTGTTACTCAGCCACCATTCCAATCTAGCAGTTCCTCATGTTATATACAAGTTGTGGAGAATAGAAAAAAAAGAAGTTACTCAAATTATTTTATAATGCTGTTTTAATCCTAATACTAAAACCAGAGAGAAGTAGGAAAGAAAAGATAATCATGATACATTCTCTCTCATGAGCATAAAAATCTTTGATACTTAAATCCTAATTAAAATTCATACATAAGACCAAATAGCAATGAGATTTAATACACTAACACCACACATAGCAACATAATGGATCTCAGAAACATAATATAAGAAAGGTACAATAGAGTGATGCTATATGATTTCATTCACATGAGTTCAACAACACACAAAACTGATTTATGGGATAGGAAGTCAAGATAATGCTAACTTTGGTGTGGTAGTGAGTGCATGGGCCACCTGTTCTCTTCACTTTTTGTCTAGATACTAGTTACATCGGTGTGTATGTTTAAGATTGAATATGAGCTTTTTGGGGTTAACTAGGGGTTGAATGGGCATTGCAGGAAGGCAAACCACCCTATTTAAAAGTCTAGAGGCATAAAAATATAATATGTTAACATAATTTGAGGTAGTTTGAGATATCTGCAATATCAAACAGTGGTGAAAGAAGTTTAAACTAGGAAAAGAATGGTTATCTCTTTCTTTCTTTATCCTCATGGAACACTCCTTCAGTTCATTCAGGTCTCAACTTGAATGCCTTCTCATTATAGAGACCCTTCACCATTATCTTAGTCAAAAAAAAGAACGTTTCTAAGAAGATGTATAGCCTGTTTTCTCCGTAACATCTATCACAACAGTAAATTACACTATACATTTATTTTTCATTGATCGCTATCTCTTTCCCATACTAGAATGGAAGTCCAATCATGCAGGGAATGTGTCTTTTGTGTTCATGAGTAAATCCTCAAGACCTAGAATCATACCTCCACCAGCATAGTGCTCAATAAATATTTGTTGAATAAATAAATGAGTGAATTATGTTGAAATGCTAAATAAAGATTCATTAATAAAGAGATTCATGGATTTATAAAAAAGATAAAAATTTATTCTTTAGATAGATGGGTACTGAGGATTCTAGAGATTATTCTAAATTCTCTATCTCCACAACCTTCCAAGATAAATGTCAAGAAATAAAGTTTGGCCCTTTATTTTACAGCATTATTCATAGATTTTGGTAATGAAGAATTCATTGATAACCTCATAACATTCATTAGGCTTAGGTTAAGATAGCATAGGATATTATTAA
The DNA here is from genome assembly GCA_003508835.1 of Eonycteris spelaea. Taxonomy (NCBI): domain Eukaryota; kingdom Metazoa; phylum Chordata; class Mammalia; order Chiroptera; family Pteropodidae; genus Eonycteris; species Eonycteris spelaea. Next base: position 6,068,587 of record PUFA01000104.1, read on the forward strand.
TCTTTGTGTTAAGATGTACAGAACAAGTAGATCAGACTTTTTAAATAAATTTATAAATTAAATTTTCATTTAGATATATATTTTAAAACATTTGAAATAACTTTCATCCATCATTCCAAGGACAATTACTAGTGTTCATTCCAATAATGGTCATCTATGTACAAAGCATCATATATAGCTATTTTGTATGCCCTATGACTTTTCTCAATCAAGTACATGAACAACAATAATTCAAATTTTCAATAATTTTGTGACCACCTACTTTTTGCTAAATACTGGGGAAGGCTATACATACAATGAGAAAAAATTACTTGTTTACATGTATATAAACTTCAAGGCTGATTTATTTAAGCACAATCAATATAAGTTTGAAGAAAGAAAAAAGTATATTTACCTGAAGGAATCTAAAAATTTTTATGGAGAAGATAAAAGGTGAGCTAACCTGAAGAATTATAATATTGTGACAGAAAAAGATGAATAAGATGAAACAGAGTTCCATTTAGTAATCAGCAAGTAATACAATTTGAAATAATTTTCTTGTAAGTAAAAGTAGAAACTAAGTTCGGTAGTGAGGCAGGTTCTAGACCAGGAAGTGATATAACGATGGTGAAGTTTTAGATTTCTTCTATTAACATGAAAAGAGCCATGCTTTTGCTCAGTTGATTTCATAAAAAAATTTTTAGAAAGAGGAAAATATAGAGGGACTATTCAGAACATTCTTAGCTATAATATAACATGATTATAGAAAGAGTACTAAGGTAAAAAGTCTTATTCTTTCCTGGATTTTCATGGCCTTTTTAAGCTCATAGGCCATTTATTTTGTAGAATGCTAATCAATCTAATACATTCTATGTGTTCTCCTAATGTGATTTGGGGTGGGTATATTTAGCAGAAATATCATAGCAGTTATGCTGCTATGATATTCTCATTGAATCCTAACAGGTGGTGAACAGTTTTAATTTGTCCTAGTACTAATGAAGTTCAGTTTGGTTAATTCATTTAAGTGGAGCCTAACACACTTTTCCATCATAAAGTTACTCTTATTTTTCTTTTGTAATTAATTATTTTGTGGGCAGACACTATTCAATTATCTCATTTTTTAAATCAAATTTATTTGTTATATTTATCAGAATAGATTTATGTTTTTATATTTTATGCTCCAGATTCATCTTGTACTTTTACTACCCTAGCCCTCAAATCAGACATTTTTCTAAGTTCATCTGGTCTGTTTACTGAAAAAGGTTATATAGAAGCCAAGAGTCATGTCCTAGGTATGCTGGTGTGCTCATTACTCTCGGAGGTGTTGCAGCTCCTAGACAGGAGACCAGCTACCTTGGAAAAATGTCTGATTTGAGGGCTGGGTCAGTGAAAAGTACAAGGTGAGTCTGGGTTATCTTGTTCTTCCAGAAAGTAAGAAAGTGCTCAAAAGAAAAATTCTTAGCAGACAAAGCTAGGGAATTTTCTAAATAAATAAAAAACACACACCTCTAGGTCTGTATTTATTTATCTATCTGTCTGTTTGTCTATAGCACTATTTGTCAATTTACACACCTATCCATTATTTGAAAACCACAGGTTCATACTGATTCTGATCTAACACTATATCCAGCAGTCCGCTGCACTACCAGGCACAAGACCTTTTCTGTCCATCCAGGCTGCAGTACTCCAGAACGGACTAACCCTCCTCTCAGAGGCTTTACTGGCTCTGCAATCTCTCTGTGGATCAAAACCCCGTGTGGACACCCTCCTCAATCTGTGCTGAGCCTTCACTGCTCTTGGCTGTCATATTTACCCATCTCAGGATCTAATACCCCACCGCTGAGGTTTAAATTCGGAAGAAATGAAATTTTCTTCCCATACTCCTCAATTTTCAGGACTCCAAAATAATACAGCCTGGTTTAAGAAGATATCTCTGAATCCCTTAGATGTATGCAATACAGCTCCAATCCTTCTTCCTATATCACTATTAATAACTCTCCTACAGTATCTTATCTTCTTCGGTAGTCGCCAACTTTTCTTTCATCCTTACTCAATTGAAATCTCCTCTTTGGCAGTGAACATGCCATAGATATTGTGGTTGAATCTTTGTAATATCTTACAGAATGACATAAATAACAGGAGCTCGCTTACTAGCTCCAACTGAAAACAAGTAAGTATATTTTCAAAGAGTTAATTTGACAATTGTATTCCATGTGATTTTTTTTAACAGCACTAAAATGGCCACAATCTGGAAATAATGCATAATATGAGATCTAAGGAAAGCAATGGTTCCTTACAAAGAGATATGTAAAAATATTTATGTTATTGTATTTTGTTGAAAATGTTTCCCTCATAGAGACAGAATATAAAACAACATTCTCAAGGCAAATATTATCAGTTAGTTCAAGAAAATTAATAAAAAATAAAGCTGAATGAATATAAATATAAATTTAATTAAATGTTATGAAAATTTCAAGGCGAAAATGCTTTTATGTTTTAATAGGTTAAATATACAATTTTTTTTACTTGAACTATCTGCGTGAAATCTTTGGCAGTAAATTTCAAATGCTATGGAACAATAAAGTTGAGTTTTAACAAATTTTTACACAGCATTTTAATTCATTATTCATGTACCATTAATAAAATATTTGAGCTCATTGTCAAAATAAAACAGCACGACCTAATTACAATGATTAGCTATACTAAACTGTGGTTGAAAAGAGTTATCTTCCTTAACTAATGCATATGAAAGTCTAGAGAATACTTAAACTAAAAACTTGCTTTTCTTGATGATTTGTATAATAAATAGGGGTACATAAAATGTTTGAGCAGAATTACTGTTTTAGTTTATGGAAAGAAAATAGTCTTATAATGTAAAAGGAAAGCCATGTATCAACTGTGACCACATTTACATATTCAATAGAAACAGGAAAAAATATTTAAATGTTTTAATGAAATTAGTGTAATTGGTTCTTTGCCCATTTAAAACAGACTATTATATTATGAGTTTTGGTTAGGTGGGACTAGTGTAGTATTTAGTTTAGGAATAATTTTATTCTCTACTGAACCCAAATTATTTTGAGTACTATACCAAACATCCAATGAATTTTGAGGTTTTTCATCCTAGCTGTAAACACAGGGATTAGTCTCAACCATTCAAACAGTAAGCTTGGGCAATTTTGTGCTTACAGAATTTGTTTCTTGTTTCTCAAGGATCACTGTCCTTTGCATAATGTTCATTGTATTCTTTCATATGTTTCATCCAGGTTTTGTCTGTTATGCAGGAGGGAACATAAGCCCAAGATTAAGGCTGCTCTGGTTCCACCTAATAAACTGAAGGAATCAAACTGTTTCCAAGAAGTTTAAATATATCCCAATAATATTTAAAGGAATACAAAATTATTCATCAATAACATTTATAGGAATACAAAATTATTCATCAATAATATTTACAGGAATACAAAATTATCCTTCCCTGAATTTCTTCCAACCATGATGGAGTAACATAACATTCGAGCTCTTTCAGTGTGCATACTTTTCTCTGGTACTCTGTTCTGCAAATTTGAATTTCCTTGAACTGCCAAGGATTATATCTCCATATTCTATACTATATATTTATACCCTCAATTCAAGAATATCAGTGTGCTCTAACTTAGTTCCCCCTTTTTATTACTATAGCCAGGAAATTCTCTTCAAGTTGTTACTTCAGGGACCCTGACTTGGAACACTTTGACATCCAATGTCTGGAAACATGTGTTTATATATTTTGGGTTTTTAGTTGTTTATTTAGGGAGGGTAAATTAGATTACTATTCCTATATCTTGGCTTGAAGCAGAAATTGTCTCCAGTGATTTCTATTATCTTGAAATTTCATAAAGCATCATGCTGGCCCACTAAATTAATAACATTCTGCTGATTTGACATGAACAGAAAGCAGCTGGCACTTTTGATGCCTCAGTAAGATATAGATGAAATAGCAGGAGGTCAACCCAACAAAATTCAATGCTGTTTTTACCTCAAAAAGTTTCTACGAGTTCTGTGGTTTTGAGCATATAGAGATAACAAGGTGAAAGACAAGCTGCTGAGCCTCACATCACTGACCCTGAAAAAAGTAATTTAGGACAGTAATTTAGACAATTAGTAATCGAGGCTAAATATACTATAGTTGTTTGGGCCATATCAATCCATCTACACATTCACCTGTTAGGTTGAGCAAGAGAAGGCTTCACAGCAAATTCAGTTTGCAGTACAAGCCATTCTAGCAATAGTGTCTTATGATCTAGCAGAACCAGTGATACTTGAAATGTCAGAGTGATATGGAGCCACTAGAGAGATCATAGAAAATCATAGCACAGAACTGTGGCACATCTCCCTCCTTTTGCAGGTATCTATTCTCCTTTGACAAATAGCTTTGGCTTTGGCTTGCTAATGGACTTAGATAGAGATTGAATGCCTAACCATAAAACATCATGATGCCTAAGTGTCCCATCATGAATTCTCTGATCCAGTTCACCATAAGGTGAGGTGTGTATATTCATTTCTATTCTTTATTTTTTTGTGTGTAATTGAGTTTTTATTATTGTAAATATATTTTTAGCATGTTATATGTTTGTCAGATTTTGGTATATTGTTATGCAAGAGCCTTGAGGAGGCATGAAGCCCTGATGACACCTTTATTTTAGCCTTATAAGATCCATTTCATATTTCTCACCTCTAAACTAGGAGATAATATATTTGAGTTGCTTTAAACCACTAAATTTGTGGTAATCTATTACAGCAACAATAAAAATCCAATGCACTTAGAAAATTGATTTTATGTTTGTTTCATGATATAAGAGTTTAAAGCTATACATTTCCTTCTAAGCACTACTGTAGCTACATTCCACACATTTTTACATTTTCAATGCCATTCAATTTAAAATATTTTCTAATTTCCCTTGTGATTTCATTTTTGGGCCATGAGAAAAATGGTGTTTCATTTCCAGATTTAGGCTATACTAGATACTTTAATGTTACTGATTTTTAATTATTTGTTGACCAATACATTAGCTGTCAGACACATTTGCTGCCCAAAACTTGAAATGAATTGAAAGTTGAATTAAAATATGTGGAAATGATAAAATTATAACATTTCAAAGACAATATGCAAAAATTATATATAACCAGAATAAATATTTCATTAAAATTCTATATTAATTAAATGTAAAAATTATATTTTCTATAATATTGTCAAATAGAATATATTATTATTAATTAAAAATAAATTTTCTTTTTCTTCTTTCGTGTGACTTATAAGAATTTTAAAGCATATGTGTGGCTCACATTTGAGATTTACATAATCTTTCTATTGGACAGCATCGTTATAGTCTAATCTCATTATAGTCTTAATTCATTTCCAAATATATTTTTTACATCTATCTATTCTAACCATTTTTGTTATTTAATTGACTTTTTTATTATCAATAACTGCATCATATCAGAAAGTGCACTTCAAACATCCTAAGCTTTAACAACCAAAACTCTTACTGAAGCTCATCTACTCTGGTATTACAGATTTTATTTTCATCAAATTTTCCAATACACTGATCCTACTATCTCACTCCCTAAACTATTTGTAGTGAATGTGTGACAATCATCATTATTAGTCCTTGCAGAATCCCTAAATTGCATTGTCTCCTAACGCAACACAAACTGAGGTTAAACCCAATAATCAGCTCACATTTTAACTGTTGCTGAGCAGGTATGTGTGCTGGCGAGAAGGCAACATAAAACTGTCTTGGTTATTATTGTTGTAAATTTATGGTATCAAGGGGGAAAAAAAGGACCCATAGCACAATTCTCTGTGATTTCTGCTTTTCCATTCTTTCAAATGACAATTTGATGTTTCCCTTCTCTCCTCAACTCTCTTACTTTAAGATCCTTCATTGTTTTCACCATTCTTGACTCTGCATTTCTATATACATTTCAGAAAAATTGTATTAATTTTCCAAAACAATTATATTCCCCAAAATATTATTACTTTTCTACTAAAAAATTCCAGCAGTGTTTTCATAGATCTTATTAAATAAGAAAGCCATTTTCAGAAAATTAACATCTTTAAAATATTGATTCTAACAAAGTATATATTATATCCCTCTATTTGTCTCCTCTTTAATTTCTCTCCACGTTTTGTTGTTTTTAGTTTAAAGGACTTGCTGATGTTTTGTTTGATTTTTCCCTGAATAGTTGATGGTTTTGATGCTATTATAAACACTATATTTTTTAATTTACAGTTTTTCTTTTCACATATGGAAAATTCAGTTGATTTCTTACATTGACCTTAAATGCACTGACTGATTTTTTATTAATACCATTAGAACATCTTTCGAATATTTTTATTGATTTCTATTACTTGTCTTATTAGATTGGTTGGGATTTCACTAATGTGTCAAACACATTTCAGTATAATAGTGCTTGCTTAAGTAGTTTCCTTCATCTGCAAATTATTGTGAATTTAATGGAAACATGAGTAAAGAAATTTAAACAAGTCATCTGTAAATTCAACAACAATTTATGAATTTTCTTTCTGATTCCACGTATGATTTAAGGTACTGTGGATTCACTAGTATAAAAAAAAACTGTATTGCTTACCAATATTAAGTGGAATAAAATACATAGTCACCTACACATATCAGGTGATTCCAGATACAAGCCTGGAGGATAAAATTTTATGCTATGAATAGGCTGAGTCAAATGTACAAGGAAGGGTATGTATAACTTGTTTTTATTTTATTGTTTTTCTTAAAATCATGCAGTTGTACTTCCTTTAAAAAGAACAAAATTCTGTTTAGTCTAATAGAGTCTTATTTCAAATAACAGAATTCTAAATTACCATACTTCAAACATTTTTAGTATTTTTTAAATGAATGAATACATATTAAACAGGCACATTTATGTTTGTAATCAGAAAATATTTTGATTTGATTTGATTGCTAGTTACACATTAAAATCCTCCAGTTGAAAAAATATCAGTATGCAAACCATTTTGCACTACTTTAGATTTTAGTGAGAATATTTTAAAATTCTTGTGAATGACATTTTCAAGTAATTTTAGGAATGTTTGCCTACTCCCTTACATGAAATAATGCCTCTTTTTTATATGGAACTATACATGCTATACAATACATTCAGAAAGGGAAAAATAGCATCAATTTAGTATTACATGAGTATATTTAGCATTGATACATTCATTTCAAAAGATTTTAAGGCATACAATCAATTTCTGTTCTATGGGTACCACATTTTCACCAACTAACATAAATAAGAAGAAAAGATGGTGGCTTCAGTGATATGGACCCTGGGCACACTATTTAATCTTTTCAGTTCTTAGATTTGATGTCAATCCTCCAATTTAAAATAATTTCCATTGTCCAGCTGAGGGCTCAAACTAAGATCAATGTAATTTTGAATCCAAAATTAAATGAAGCACTAATTATATGACATGGGAATTTACTCCTGCAGACTGTTTCTTATTTTTTTCTCACAAGTTTTATGTCACATGTGTTCTTTTTAACCTCTAACCTACTGTCTCAGTTTGTGTTTTAATTCAAAATTAAGAAAGTAAAAATCTGTTTGAGCCCTTTTGTAAATCTGGCCGAGTGCAAATTCTCTGCACAATAAAAAGAACTGACATCTTCTGTGTCAGATACATACCTGTGATAAAATTAAGTATAGCCTGGGCAGGGGTAAGGTAGTATAGAAAAAATTGCTTTATTTTAGTAAGAATTTTGATTTGGAAAGCTTCCATGCCTGGGAAACTGGATTTCACAGGCATTCTGAGACCACTGTTTTCCTGCTATCTTTACTTCTTGAAATACATACTTAGAATTATTTTTCTGGTGTTCCTCATTGCCTGTTCTAGTTCACTATGTCCTGTAATTCTTCAGTCCATCCTACTGTACTTTCCAATGACTTCCTCCTATTTTTCTGAACATTACAGTGATATCGTAAGTGCTAATTCTAACAATATCTTTGATCCTACCTAACAATTTGCAGTATTTCTACAATTGAAACATTGTTAAACTTGATGTTTTACAATATTATTGTGCTGGTCTTTTATACTGGTACTTTACCTCCTTCAACATTTATTGTTTTGCAGGAGCCTCTTCCACTCCACCCATGTTATATTTCAGAGGTCTATATTTGATTCATTTTTTGCATTACATATCCCGATGTATAATGTATCTCATCAACAGTCATAGGTCCAACTAACATATATCTTACCATGATTCTGAAATATATATTTCAAATAGATGCTTCTATCATAAGCTATAGAACTTTATTTCCAAAGCAACGCTAATAATGGACTACCCATAAATTGAATAAAATACCAATAGACAAAAAAGCTAAGTCCCCATAACTAAAATCACTATAAATTGGGAACAATAATTAATAAACATGTTTTTGGCTTGAAAGGCTTCACACGGAAAGATTATCAGGCATATAAATACATTATTATAAAATGTTGTTTAAGTACGAACCAGAAATATATTTAACATGATGGAGCGTCCTAGATTAAACATCCACAGAGTTTGTTTTTTATTGCTCTCTGTTCTATCAAAGTTGTCAACTTGGTCACCTGTAAGAGGTCCTGTCAACGAGATTGACAGAAGTTTTCCCCAAACGAGACTGTGTATTGGGCAATGAAGGAATGGAGCAGATAACATACACAGAAGGCCAAGAATAATGAGCCATTTACATGACTGCGCCAAAGAATAACTGTTAGTAAATATAGACACCTTAAGAGAATACAAAAGCACTTTGGTGTTCTGAAGTTTTGTCTCAGTGAAGCAAACAAGCATTTTGTCAAGAAGAAAAGTTGTAGAGATCCTACTGTATTTCACGGGCCGATAAGGAAATTTGCAAAATCCCGTGCGATCCAGGGCCTAGACCCGGGAAAATTCTTGTTGGTTCTCATAGAAACGGATTTTGAAATTATTTTAGAAACTGTACTTCAGGTGTTGGGGCCTCAAAGGACAATGTCTATGAGAGTTACCTATAAGATTATATGGATTTTAAAAGTTACAGACAGAGAAACCCAGGCTAGATCTGCTATATTGAGTTTAACAGTGAGAGAGAAGCATTTTAGATGTGTTTCTCTCTTTTAAATCACACTGATCTGTGCTGCCAGTTGGATTTACAGGATCTAGCCCTGGTAAGGCTCTGATTTGTTGGCCAAATGTTGGAGAACATATAAAACAGCAATGTTGTGTGCCAGTAAAGGACAAGAGCAGCGGCAACTGTAATAGAATGAGAGTCAGTAGGGCTTTTCTCTCTTTGCTCTAAAAGTTTGAGGCATTGTTTGGGTTGTATATGTCCCTAACTGGGAGAAATGCAACCTTATAATAGTTTTTTTGTTTTGTTTTGTTTTTTGAGTAGATTTTATGCTTGCAAATTGAGCCATGTATACTGGAAACACGTAAAATTAAAGAATTATACATGTCTTTAATGATGAACACCCGTTAGAGAAAGCCTCATGATAATTATGCCTAGTTAGAGTTCTAAATAATTTATAGAATATTTACCAAGTAAATGTGAAAGCAAAGCACTGTGCTACAGAGAGAAGAAAAACTTGAATAAATGTGTTAAGGCATGAAACAGCATGATGATATATCCAGAGAATTCAGAGTTTAGTAGTTATATATAACATGGCTTCAAAAAAATAATAGATATATTTGTTCTGGTATCGGCAGAACCAAGGCAGTGTCAAACAAAGAGTAGACCTTTAATAAATAAATATATGATAAATTAATAAAGGAGTACAAAAATTAATGTAAAGTGGGGAACAGTTTGACTCAGGTAAAAAGGTAAGAAAAAGTTAACTTATAATTTCTTGCAGGACTTACTTAATAAGATGCTTTGGTTTTAACCTACTGTAAGATATTGTTGAGTTGTTATCATGGGGGCGCTCACTCTCTTCTCAAGTTGGCTGTGCAGACAGGAGGAACAGTATAGCAACAAATCTTCTAAATGTTAATTTTCTTTACAAATTGAGACTTGGATGTCTTTCATAAAAAGAAATTGATTAAAGATTTTAGGGATGAGGTTTATTTAAAACTGTAAAAATATCACAAAAATGAAAATCACATCTTAGGTATCATCTTGTATATTTAAATTCACCAATTGAACGTGAAATTCAAAATAATGCAATCACAACTTAAGATGCTTTAAATAACCTCATTTACCTCAACATTAATTTTCTCATCTTATCATCTCAATTACATTTCCATTGCAAATAGCTTTACTTTGATGATTTGTAATCAATTTTATATTTATATTGTGATAACAAAAATTAGTGTTTGATGACTAAATCACTTAATGCAATAATTTAACTAGGTAGATTTACATAATTGCTCTGACAAAAACATATTTAGGTATGCAACTGGGGGAAAAAGTGTCTTTGATGATAAACCCACTTTATTGTAATGCTGTTCATTTGCATGACTTCTGATTCATTGAGAATGGAGAATAAAGTGATTTACACACACACACACACACACACACACACGCAAAGACTCTATGTATAAATAATTAATTTGTACAAATTCAAATTATTAAATTTTGTATTACATATATTGTCAATGAAAGCTTGAAACTTTAGATTTTTGGTATTGAGAGCAAGGTTTCAGGTCTAAGTTGTAAGTACACTCTTAAAGAGTGGGTGCAACTGAATTTAAGTCATTTGTCACTTAGCATAATGCCCTCAAGGTCCATGCATGTTGTTGCAACTATATATATATATATATATATATATATATAGAGAGAGAGAGAGAGAGAGAGAGAGAGAGAGAATCTTCTTTATCTGTTCATCAGTTGATAGACGCTTAAAAATAAGTCAGACAAAGACAAATGCTGTATGACATCACTTACATGTGAAATCTAAAAAAAAGCTGAGCTCATAAAAATCAAGTAGAAATGCAGTTACCAGGGGTAGGAAAGTGGGAACATTGAGATGTTTAGGAATACAAACTTGCAACTACTAGATACACAAGTTCTGGATATCTAACATACCGCATTAGTGAATACAGTCAACAATATTGTATAAACTTAAAAGTTGCTAAGAGACTAAATCTTAATTGTTCTCATCATACACACATACAAATGCTGAGGTGACAGCAAACACCAAGGTGGTAAGCATCTTGCTATGTATAAATATATCAAACCAATACATTGTACATCTTAAATTTACACAATGTCATATGGTAATTATATCACAACAAAAAATAAGTAAATTTTAAAAGAGTAATATGCTTAACTGTGATGTAATAAAAAGCTATGATTATGGCTTTGCATAATGACATATGAATAATTACTATCACTATGTAGAGTTTCTTAGCATCAGAAATGTGCTTTTATGATCAATATTCAAATAACTCTTCACAGAAAATTAATCTTAAATTAGTGAGGTTTGATAATAGTAATATCATTATTGTATTATCTCCATTTTATGCATGAAGTAAAGGTGTCTCAAGAGAATTGAGTACTTTCTTAAGGTTATGTTGATTTTATGTGACACTTGATTAATGGCAAGGATTTGATTTTAAATTTAATAGGAAGCATGATATCACAAACTATTGAAGAGAGACATCTTCTTTAATCTCTAACTTCTAAATTAATGATAGTTCCTTTGTTTCTTTGTGTAATTTACTTTCCAAAATAATAAATCAATTCTTTTCTGAAAGAATGTGTTCAACACAGGAGCTGTCTATAATATACTCTGTAAACATTCAAGTAAAGATAGAAGTTGTTCCTAAGAAAGCTAGTTCTATGTGTGAATAAGTACAGTGTTATTACAGTAGATAATATATGTTTATGTTTAAAGCACTCTAAATTAAAGACACTCCATAAAGGAACATATTTTAAAGATGTTGCTATGTGATTTTTTTTGCATGTTTGAATGAATGTTTTAATTTCAGCAAATATATGTGTTCATCAAACTGTACTGCACTTAAAATCTTTGTAAAGATCCACATACAAAAGATATTTATAAGATTAAGTATATATATAAATAATATAGAGTTATTTCATTTAAAATTTATGTTCAACAAATATGTTACTTATAGTAAACTTGAGAACAAATGACTTAAAAGTAAGACATTTAAATTAAATCACAGAGTCTAAAGGTAACTAGTGAAGGAAACCATAAAAATATCCATTTTTATCAAAAGTCGTGATATTGTTACATTTTTTAATTCCATGAAGCTTGTTACTTTTAGAGCAATTTGCTGAAGCCATTAGCTTTCCTTTCTGTTTAGCCTTTGAAATATATAAAAAATATTTTGAAAGATTTTGGCATATTAATGTCAAGATATTCAATGTAGATATTCAAATATAATTGTTCTACTTTTAGTTAATGATTGACTGCCAAACAGCATTTAATAGTATTTCAACATCAATTATAATTTCATAAGTTTGAGGCATTTATTTTCTTCACTATCAATAAATGTGCAAATGCCTTTCATCATCATTTTATGCCTGTGAAGCTTAATGTGACTCAAGTAATATCAAAAAGAGAAATATTTTGATTGTTTTAAACTATTTGAAACATGTACTGAAATATAAAACTCAAATATTAGCTATTTCCTTTAAATTAGTCTATATTTATAATAAATCTGGATATTAAATGGAAACAGGGTTCTCAAAATAATGACATAGATATTCCTGATTATTTGATATTTGAAATACCATTTAGAATTTTTTGTTAACTTCCATGAAAAGTATAAAATGGTAGATATCGGTTTTTCCTATAAAAATATGACTTTATTTTCTCCAGAGATGTATCACTTGTGTATCTTTCCTGGACATATTTTTAAATTCCTTGCATTTTTCCCTTGTGATTTAAATGTATTTTCTTTTAACTTACATTTTTTTATTGCTTGTTGAAAATTAACGATACTTTATATTTTTTCAAGCAGCTTGCCAATCTCTTTTGATAATCCTAGTAGTGAGTCAAGTAATAGGTATTTTTTTCCTTTGTGTGTGTGTGTGTGTGTGTGTGTGTGTGTGTGTGTGTGTGTGTGTGTAAGGCTGGCCAGCAAAACACACTTACTCTGTCTAATTCTTACTTCCCAATATTTAAAAAGTTGTATATGTTCATATTTCATTGCCTGGATGGAGACTTTGGAAAATGTTAAATAGTAATTTTGGGCATCTTTAAGTTATTACTGATATTAAAAGTATTTAATGCTTTTTATTGAGCACTAAATTTTGTGGTTACTATCATTTTTTTCAGAGTAAGCAAGTTTTCTTCAAAGAGTTTTTTTCTTTCCATGAGAGGTTTTGAAATTTCTAAATATTTTACTGAACCCATTGAGATGGTCGTTTGCATTTCTGTTTTAATCAGTTAATATAATAAATCAGCTAATGTGAAAACTAATATGGAAATTTACTCAAATTCCTAAAATAAATGGAATTTGGTAAGATTTGTTAAATTCTACTTGTGGAATGCAATAGCAAATATTATGTTTGTATTTTATCTTTAGTGTTGGCAAAAACATTTGAAACATATTTTAGTTTTTAATTCTGTCCTTATTTTGTTCCCATATCCAATTAATATCAAATTAATAAAATAATTTGAGAGATGAGGGCTCCTTATCTCATCTCTGAATTACTGTAAAATTTAATTTTTTTTCTCATATTATTTGGTAAAATTAATTGCTTTATCCATGTAGGCCAGGTGTTTTCCTGATTGGAAGACATTCAATTACTCATGCAAAGTATAATCATAACAGTACTGTTTCATTTTTTGTTTTACTCTATTAGTTTTATCATTACATATGTCTAGGAAATTGTAAATTTTAGCTAATTATATTAAAATTATTTGTAAATTTTTAAACTTTATCTTCTATATTTTAGTGTCTGCCAATGCACTTGATGTAATCCTATGTATTGCAACATCTATATAGCTTATATATCTGTTATTTCTATAACATTTATGTGTACCTTCTTTTTTTTTATTTATTATTTCTGCCAGAGATTTGTCTTTTTATTAATGATTTTGTTTTAGAGAGAAAACATTTTGTTTTTATTGATACACTCTTGTAGTAGGGTTCTGCAGAGAAACAAAACTCATTGTGTGTTTGTGCGTGTGTGTGTGTGATACATATACGCATATAAAGAGATTTATTGTAAGAAATTTTCTTATAGTTATAGAAGCTGACAAGTCCCAAGATCAGCAGTCTGCAAGCTAGAGACCCAGAAGAATGGATGGTATATTTTCAGTTTGTCTGAGCACGAAGGCCTGAGAACAAGAAAGCCATTGGTGTAAATACAATCCAAAGGCCAGAGAAAACCAGTGCCCCAGCTGGAAAGCAGTCAGGCAGAGGCCTTCCCTTTTACTCTCGGTAAGGTCAGCCTTTTGTTCTATTCAGGCCTTTGCTGCATTGGAGGCCAGTCAGCACATTAGGGAGGATAATTTACTTTACTCAGTTCATAGGTTCAAATGCTAATCTCCCGCAGAAACAACCTCACAGAGACAGCATGAATAATATTTCTGTAAGTGTCTGTGCCCCTGTTGTCCAGTCAAGTTGACACATAAAATTAGCTATCACAATTCTGTATTTGCTCTTGGTTTCTTAATTTCTGTATTTTTATTAATTACATCCTGCTTTCTTTACACTATTTTGCTTTTCTAAGTCTAAATTCTGAGAAAATCTGTATTGGTTTTATATGGTTAACTATTGATAAAATAATACTGCATATCAAAAAGCAAACATGTCAGTGGCATAAAACAATAAATATGAATTTCTCTTGTATCTCCGGGGCCACTAGAGAAGCTCTCTAATTCAGCTGTGCTGGTCCATCTAATCTAGATCAGCTCATTTGGGTTCATCTGTATCACACTGTAGGTCCAACGGAGCTACAGACATTTCCTATGTGCTTGAAAATAATTGGTATTCTTAAGTTATTCAGTTGACCAGTTCTTTAAAGCCAGCTCTTTAAAGCCCATTCCCCATTCTTCTTAAAGCCTGGTCAAGCTAGGCTTTATACTCTTTAGATCTTTCAAAGCTGTTAAAAAACAGCTCCGTTGTTTTCATGCTCTATCAATTGTCAAGAAAGTATATAAAAATTCTCCAAATATAATACGTATTTTTCAATTTTCCTTGTAATTAGTTCTCTTGTATATATTGAGACTATGTTAAGGAACATGCAATTTATAACTAATATATCTTCACATTTAATTTGAAATTTTATTCTGTTGATCTGACAATATTAGACAAAGTTTTACAATATATTGCAGTTTTTTTTTAAGGCAATGATCATCAACGAATGACAAACATTTTAGGAGAAAAGTTAATGGGAAATTGTATGGCTACGGGGTGCCAAATGCTATCCACTATTTATGTCTCATCAGAAAAGAAAACAAAACTGTAAAATGGAAGGGTTAAGTTAATGAGCCAAATACACTATGTCAAAATGTGACTTAAACATGAGAATGTTGACCCCTCAATAATGATAATTCTGGACCAAAACTAGCACACGGGCTGCATTAGAGAGAAACATAAAACATACATAGGTCAGGTTTTCGTTGCTGTTGGTGGCAGTAGTAGCAGTATTTCTATTTCATCCTAAGAACACCCTGGTTTCATTTAAGATTGGATTTTTCTGAAACTGAGGCTTGATCTTTTCTGCATTCCCTCCCATGCAAACCCCCTAAAGACTTATTAATAACCAAATTATTGTTTATCAGAGCTCTAACTCACATATTAGATTCAGATCATGGTTTGTCTGACATTTTGTGAAGTCATGTGCCAGGAACCAATGTTTATCTGCATTATAAACTCTGGAAACACAGTTCTTAGATGATATTTTTCTGACAAATCCATTTTACTATACAAATTATAAGATTAAGATAATTTGATACTTTAAATAATCTGTATTCCTACTTTGAATAATAATGACTTCAAGTTTGAAAAACCTAATTTATCTTATACAAAGTCTATCTGAATTTGTCTAAATTAATCCCTGTTTCCTGATTAGTAACTAATACACAGAGTTTACATGTCCAAATTCACACAATAAAAAATAGTAAAGTTGGCATTTTAATACCAGTCTGACTCCAGAGTCTTAACCATTGTGTTGTACTACTTTCTAGTAAAAACAGTTGTCTGAAGATTAACTTAATAATATTTGCTCCAGATTCATCTTTTTTTTTGGTGTTGGTTTTTTTTTAAGTTCCCATATTAATGTAATTATAATTCTCTCTTCTATGACTAAACACTGTATTCCCTTTTGTCATAAATTTCCAACTTACATTACAAAGTAAAAAAAAATTGACAACTATCTCAAGTACTTAACATCAAAGACAAACTATAAATAATTGATAAAATGGCATTTTTAAAACTAAAGAATCTCTGGTTGTATCTTTTTTTTGTCTTTTATGACTATAATTTCTATTTATGTTTATGTTTATAATTTCTAAAATTGTAGAACATTAAGTAGCAAACTGATGGCATACTTAAATGTAACAAATTACAATAAAACGTACTAGTGTCATGTTCTTTTTAATGGAATATCCACAATATCTTAAGTCAAATATGAATATGTGAACATTTGCATCGAATTACCTACTTTTTAAATATCTCACTATTTCTAGTTTTCACAGTAATGCATTATTATTAGGTTATGGATTATAGATTATATATAATATCATAATATTAATAGGTTATAGATTATATATTAGACATTACACATTACATATTATATATTATATCGATTATCTCATTTAATGTGCACTCATTTATATAAAGATGGGGTTATAACATTTGATCAAATAAAGAAAATGTGGCCAGGTTATTAACTGACTCACTCAAGTTAAGGGCTGATCTGGGATTTGATTATGTCTTCAGACAACAAATTCAATGTCATTTTAATTATAACTCTCTTGTCCTCTTGAAAGAAATACTATTGGAATAATTTGAAATATTAAAACTATTCAATGAAACCCAGTATAAATGCAGAATCTATTCTTTCCTCTGAAAAAATGTATGCCCTAATTTGACTAGAGAAATAATAAACTACTGAAAGAGTGCTATAAAATGAATCTCCAATAGGAAGAACCTGAGGGATTAGAAAAGGCAGATCTCTTTTACACCTTTAAACTGGAAACATCAAAAGCATCTGGAAATTGAATTTTCACAGTAGGGGCTGGAAAGGAAAAGTAAGAACATAATGATATAGTACTTAATTACCATAATTCACCCCAGGTGTTGAAATGCTCAGAAAAGATATATGTATAATGAATATCAAACCATGTACTCACAGATTGCTAAAGGTAAAGAGTTTTGACTAAACATCATCCATATTATATAAGGAAGATAAAGTAAAACAAAGTTAATTTTTGTCAAGTGTGCTTTTTCCCTCTAATAGTCAGGTAAAAATAAAAAAATCTTGTATAGTTACATGTGTTATAATCTGTTGACAAATTGGGTGAGACAATTGTTATAAGACACACACAAAAAAGTCTTATAACAATTGCCAAATGATATTATGCAACATTTAACAGCAGTTTTATATAACGTATAATCTTCTATGAAAATGTTTTATCAGTTCCACTGGTAAAGTTCTCACAGGTAAAGATGACATAAATACAAAACATAGACAGATGGTCCTATAAAGATAGATTCATTAATGCCAAGAACTTATATTTTAAAGAAAAATGAGGAAACTATATTTTAAATGTAAAATAATAATAATTTTAATTGCCTGAGAAGTTTGTATATTTGACATTTAAAAACTCCAGTTAAAAAAAAAAGCAAGAGAGAAAAAAGAAATCACTAACTACAGACATTGGAAATTTCCAATTTTTTTTTTTGTATATAACAGGAATTAAGATTTCTTACTATTTCACTGATAAACTATATGTAAACAAAGAGATAATGAGAGAGAGAGAAACTGAGAAAACCAAAAGCACTTTGAAATAACGGTCTATCTCAGCATGACCATGTATACAAACAATATGATTGCACATCCCAAAGAAGAATATAAGCCTGTATCTCTCTTAAAAGATTCTCACAAGCTAACATTACCAATAAATAATCCTAACTTAGGTTTTTACTTGATACAAGAAAATTTTATAGTATATATAAGATAGGTTGTTCCTTGGTCAATGGGTTTTGGGGTTTTTTTTGTTGTTGTTTTGTTTTTTACACACATTAAGTGCAGAGAAGCATCTAAACTCAACAAAGTAAGTTTTACTAAAGTAAATCATTCATCTCAGCTGTTATTAATCAAGTAGACTTCCATGTTAACCATATATAAAATATTCAAATATTCTTAAACAACTTTATCTTATGCTGTACACTTTAAGCTTATACAGTGTTGTATGTCAATTATATAGAGTGTTATATCTCAATAAAACAAACAACAGAAGCATCCGACCCATTTAATTGATATGGCACTCTTTTAATAATTTATTTACAATAGGCCACAAAGTAATATATGTCAGATTTAGGGTAGAGGTAAGGACAGTTTGATTAGATGATAGATAGATGATTGATAGATAAATAGATGGATAGATGATAGATAGACAGACAGATAGATAGATAGATAGATAGATGATAGATTATAGATAGACATCTAATCAAACTCACCCTGTCCCACTTGAAGTGATTACTTTCATGAATCAATCTCTCTCTCTTTCCCTCTCTCTCTCTTTCACCTATTATCTATCTATCTATTATCTATCTATCTATCTATCTATCTATCTATCTATCTATCCATCCATCCATCCACCCACCCACCCATCCATCCATTGTAAGAAAGAGTCAGGTAGTAAAAGGAAATATCAAAAAAAAAGTATTATTAAAGTAATAATAGGTTGTGCTTATTTGGGGGTTATGGAAGCTGATATTTTATATATGGTTAACATGGAAGTCCTCACCTGTAAGCTGACACTTAAGCAGTGGCTGAAGAATGTGAGTAAGTGCTTCAGAAAGCGATTAAGAAGAAAAATATTTAGGGAAGAAAACATTTAAGCGCAATGCTCTGGTATGGGAACATCCTTTGCTTGTTCAAGGAATAGCAAGCTGGCTAGTGTGGTCTAAGTCAAGCGGTGGAGTACACATGGCAGATCCAACAAACTTTAAAAAGAAGCAAAGAGGATACATTCAACAAGCTCTGTGACTAGAAATTTAAATCTTTAAAATTCTTTGAAAATCACTCCTTAACTACTATTGACATAAGATCATAACTAAAGAACTGAATCTATGATTAGCTCACCATCCCACATTCCCCAAATGAACAAACTCCAGTCCCAGATAGTTTCAACTGGAATAATCTTCCAAATATTTAAAAATAAATAAATAACAACCTGACCTAAACTCTTCCACAGAATTAAAAAAAAAAAAAAGTAATAGTTCTCAAACATTTGATGAAGCCAGCCTAAGTTTGTTTTTAAAACCTGACATTGGAATTACAAGAAAAGAAAGTGACAGGCTACTTTTTTCATGAACATCACCACAAAATTTTTAAGAATTTTTTTCTCACAATTTATACAACTTATTCTGAAAAAAAATAGTTGTACACATTGTAGAAACACAAAAAACTTTCTTTATATTTCTGATTTGGAACAGAATAATGTATATACATAAGCTTCTCTATCAAAAAAGATTATGAATATATTTTTAAAGAATATTGTAATGTCATAATACCTACATTTCTTTTATTCAAGTATTTTTACTCCTTTGCCTGCCAGCTACACTATTGATTTGCCATTCCAATAAGGGTTCAAAAGGCTTAACTGCTATATCATAAATAGACCTCTACGCATTTCAGCACATTTCAATAGCCCATCAGCATAGTTTCCAATATTTCTAATAGCATGCAGAGATAAAATAGTGATGAATAGTTTTTTTTTTGCAAACATATAATCTATCTATCTATCATCTATCTATATCTATATCTATCTATCTATCATCTATCATCTATCTCATCTACCATCTATCTATTATTCATTTCCTTCACTTCCTTGTTCTAAATAAATTTGCATGTTCCCTGAAGACACTGTTTCCTCAGCCCTCTTAGATGATTTTTTTCTCTTCTGTAACTCATATCATGAGCTTAGTAGCAAAATAGATAGCTCCCTTGCTTTTTATTTTCTGTTGCTTTCACTAAAAATACCCTCTTTTTTATCTCACATAATCAGACTTTACTATTCATTCTTTTTATAGTCACCTATAGACAATGTGTCATTATTTATCAATGGCTTTATTCCTGGTACATTGTCACTCACTCCAACAGAATTCTTGTTGATTTTAATATTCATAGTTTAATATTCATATGTGATAATTTTAGTACTCCTGATGACAAACAGTCTTTACCTTCACCCAGCCACAGCCACTTACTTCTATGCTTATATTATAATGTGGTTATATTTTAGGTTGTATTACCAATAACTATAGGGTTTCCGTGATTTCAAATCCAAACTCACTCTCTTGTACTCCAACTTCAACAATTATCCCGCACCACCAGAATCTTTTCAGTCTCCCTTATCTGCTTATGACCTCCCCTGTTTACCCAGTTTAGAACTGTAATTAAAATCATTCTTCTGAAAAGGCTACCATTCTTTATTTTTTAAACAAGCATGCCATTTTATTTAGTGACCTAACACTTCATTCCTCATCCAGTTCTTCAAAAACTCCTTCTTTATCGTATAACATATAAGCTTAATTTGGCAATTATCACCAAACATCCTATATAAAATTGTAGGGAAAAGTTGGTACAAGCAGAAGAAAATTAGTTAAAATACCTAAAATATATTAGGCAGATGCGAGATTTTTGAAGTTATCGTTAGTATTTACAATGTCTCAGCTCCACATATGTATCTCATGTTCTCTTTTCTCTCCCTATCTTTGGATATTTATCTGGTCATGACCTTCATTCTTGAGAGTTCTGAAACTTTGGTAGTATAGGCTCTTTAAGGTAAATCTAACCTTCTATTGGACAAGACAGTATAGTGAGGTATTCTAGAAGCCTTAAGCTCTACCTCTGCTTCTCCCTCTCTTCATTGTGTAGCGTTAATCTCATTTTCCCTGTTATGTTCATCATCATTTTTTTAAGGGAATCCTGTAAACTACTTTTTTTATTCTTCAGCTATTTTTGCATGTGATTCAAATGATCACATTTCAATTAAATGGAACAACTCTTCCAACAGGTTATTGTCACAGAGCTTAAAGACAACGCCCTTCCAAGTGCTAGAAATATTCAAGTAGTGTTACTTAAATAGGTTTACTTTGTAAAAATTAATTCTCCTGTGCCCTTTCAAACTGCATACTTTTCCTGTTTATATTTTAATTCAATACCAATTTTGTCATAAGTAAAATAAAAGCAAGATACAAAATAAAAGAATTAAAAAGAAAACCTAGAAGACTGCTTAATTTCAAGTAGACTTAATAATTCACATTCATTGTATATGTTTTTGTGCTGTTTGGACAGATTACAAACAATATATTTAACTTAAAAAATTTTAATACCAAGTTTAAAAATCTCCTGCTTATATGACAAATTAAATTAATTAATTAACTAATAATTATAAAATAGAATGTTTATCAATGACTATAAACAATTGATGTCACTGATTTTTGTTCAATTAAATACAGACACACACACAGTCATCTGGAATTGTTTGAATTCACAGTCATTATAATTGAACCCAGTATAAGAAGTACAGATTTTTTGGATCAAAATACAGACTAATTTGAAAACTTCTATAGATTTGTTCAAAACTCAGCAAGTTTTCTTTGGATCTGAATTTTGTTTTCTTTTGTACGTATATTAGCTGCATTTAAACCTAAATACTGACTACCTGTAAGGAAGATTGAAAAAGACTATGAACAATTTTTATGTTATTTTAGGTATTATCTGATGACTGCTAATTTCTAGGGTATTAGTATTACAATTGGAAGATGCAAATTTGCTCAAAAATCAAAGTTTACTATAATTAAAACTGTAAATAAAATTATTATTCTGCTACAATTTGCAGAGTATGTGAAATTTACAACTATATTGCATTATTCTTATGCCAAATTCTGCAACTAAAAATAAAAGTTATAGTATATTTATAATATCCAGTCATAATTTTCTAATAAAAATTAAAATAATTTGAAATGAAAGAATATGCAGAGCTGTAAACGTAATAAAGTTCAGAATGTTTGTATATTACATTAATATCATTGTGAATTACATCATTGAATTTCTTCTGATGCACAGTAATGTATACTCACATATTCTTCTTTTTCTTTTAAGGGAATAAGTAGTAGTAAAGTCTAAACTTATTTCCTAGGTTTATTTTTTCATGTTCACCAGTATATGATTGTAAACCTTAGCTCTTCCTG
This sequence comes from Eonycteris spelaea, assembly GCA_003508835.1. Lineage (NCBI taxonomy): Eukaryota > Metazoa > Chordata > Mammalia > Chiroptera > Pteropodidae > Eonycteris > Eonycteris spelaea. The sequence goes on from PUFA01000104.1 coordinate 6,090,936, forward strand.
CTTTATAAGATGTTAACTCTAAATGGCACAGAACTTAAATAAACATTGAGATACACGTATATGCACAAGACATAGTTTACACTCTTTGAAAAGTGAAATAGCAACAATTATTTTTAAAAAATTAATATTACATACTTTCTTTAAAGAACCATTGTGCTATAGCCATACCTAGAACAAAAATCAGACTTTATTTTTACAGTTACAAATTTGGTTACAATTTTGCTAAGCATTTTGTTTTCCTTTACAATTATCACTATCTTTTAAACTTTTTCCAACTTATTTTAGATAAAAATGATCTTTCTGTCATTATTTTTCTATAGTTTACAAATAGCTCATTACGAAGCAATATACTACTCCATTAGACTGATTTTTGTAACATTTAATAAGACTACTTTGTCTTTTTACTGATTTAGGTTGCAAAATTTTTATTTTGTTGTTTAGGAATTTACAACTCTAATTTATTTTCATGAACTTATCTTGAATCTTGATGTTAAAGATATTCTTGCTTCACATAATGAAATAAAAAAAAACTTCTAATTTAAATTTTTTGAAATAGTTTGAATATGAGTAGAAACATATTTTCCTTCAAGGTTGTCAAATAGTTACAAGCAAAGACTTGTCTGGAGTCCTAGAGTTTTTCTTGTAGAAAATTTTATTAACTACTTATGCTATACTCTCAACAGTTTCAGAATAATTTGGTTTCCTATGTTTCTTTGAAATAGTTTTTGTGGCTTCTTTTTTTCACAATTAGTCTTATGTATCTAAAGTTTCAAATACACTGGCATAGTTTTTGATAACTTCTTTAACTTTTTAAAGACTTCTGTTTCTTTAGTGTATCCCATTTTATCACTGTAATGTTGTAGGGATGTGTGTTCTCTTTCTCTTTTTTCTTCTCATTTTTTTTAGAGTAATGTTTATTATAATCTCACTATATGTTTGTAAATTTGTCTAAATTTACTGGTATTCATTATTCCTTCATATGTTTTGAAACCATATTACTAAGTATTTAAAGTTTTAGAATTGTTATATCCTCCTAAAGAATTGAACATTTTATAATTATAAATGATCTTTATTAATTCTTTTCTATATTCTCTAAATAATAATTCTATTTGATGTACATTATTTTTAGAAGCATAATTCTGATGTTTTATTTCTGCTAAGTATAATGCATGTTGGATTATTTAATTGTGAAATTTGTGATTTTAGAGTTGATATTCCTTTTTGTATGGAAGTCAAATGTTTCTTTGAGATTTAAGAGTTTGGTCTTCATTAAAACTTTGTGTGTTCTTCTTCCAATACCTTAGGGATATGATTGTCCAGGATAATATTTCATGTTTCATTATCTTGGAGTTTCAATTCAAACTCCAAATACACCTTAGGGAAGATCTGTGGTTAAAATTGTCAAAGGAGACTTCTTTTTTCCTTAATCAAAACCAGACCAAGACAGACAGTCTGATTTGTCTCATTCTTTGTCACAGAGAAATATATTTGTTTGTCTCTGGTACACCATTTTAATGAACAGGTAGCCTTTTCAGGATAATGGATTAATTCTGAAGTCTCATTTCCTATTCTCTGACTAGCTTGTGCTCAAGGTTTCCTCTCCTATATTTATGAGACCATGGAAAATAATTGCCCTTTGGATATCTTAACAGGTACCAACACCTCAAAACTAGCAAAGTTCAACTCTTATTTACTGTTCTTGTTTGTTTCTTTTGCTCTTTGTTACTGCCTCTTGAGTTTTCTCTTTCTTGAGAATTCAGGTATGGAATTAAAAGAACCATCAGATTTATTCGGCATTTCTAAACATTTTACAAGAAAGAAAGGATTTTTGGATTATTTATTTTACAAAATGCCAGTGGTAGAATTCTCTACTTATTTTTATATAACATAAAACTCTAACAAATATTCTGATTATCACAATTTGAATACTGGGTAAATATGTACTACATTGTAAGCACTTATCATATATTATATTCTCTTCATCTAGCATTGAAAACTGAGAACTTACAGACATGCTGAGTTGTTTAACTTCTGTTAGTATTAAAACACGTGGTTCATCAAGATGAAAATATAGTAGGTCATTCCTGACTTCGGTCCCCCTCAAAAAAAAAAAAAAACCTAGCAAGTGCTTATAAATAAAACATTATTGTGATGAGTCTAGAACATGGAGGTGAGGCCAAAGCACTCCCCTACCCCAACACAGAGATTTAAAAAGAATAATAATAAATAAACATTAGAAGGGCAAGAGGAGAACTACACTCTGACCCACGTGGTCCCATCACCCAGGCTCACACGGCACTGCCCTGAGAGCCCCCACTCCATCTCTGGATCTTTGGTTTCTCCAGTGGGAAAAAGAGAGCCTAAAGTGGACTTCTAACTCCCCCAATGCTGTGAGTCACTTCCTTTGGAAGCCCACTAAGGTCTCATCTCATGGGGATCACAGTGAGGAATCAGTGGGGCTTGACTCTTAGAAATTAGATTGTGATGGTGAGGGGACAGGGGTTTACAGCAACCAGTACTTGAATATTGGCTGATCGAGTTTCTGCTTCTGGTGGTGAGCAGGTAGAAATCCCAACCAGTGGCTTTGGAACCCCAAGTAGCTAGTCTTGTCAGCTTTGGAGACTGCTTTGCCACCTTGCATGGACAGGAAAACTAGTTTATAGCCTGCCTACTGCTAAGCGTATCTCCATGGCCCCTCTCCACCAGGAAGCCTGGTTGTAACACCTGGGAAGCTACTTATCTCAGCAGCTCTTAAGCAGAAAGCATGGGGAACACTCTGCCCTTCTGTAGAGAAAAATTTGCTTCCCCGTCTGGTTAGAAAACTTGGTATGCAGTTCTGCTTGAGTTGAGCTCCCAAGAACAAATCATACTAGCCTTGAGGTTTATTCTGCCAGCTCTCCCAGAATGAAACTCACTCACCTACTGCTGAGTATTATACCTGTCTATTCCCATCCAACTAGGAAGACTGATTGTAGAAACCAGGGACTAGAGTAGCCCATCCTACAACCACACTTGGGCAGAAAACCAACTCAGCAATTCTACTCAACTGTTCCCAGTCAGCAGCAGCCCTCCCAGTCTCAGAGCTCTGGGAGTTGCTTTGTCTAAAATAGACCCCAATAGCAAGCTTCACTTGCCCAAGAATGGTGTCAGCTGACCCATCCAGAACTGCAAGTTGAGTTGTTAGGTGTAGGACCATCTGACCAAGCAAACCTGTAAAATCTGCATACTCAGTTGTGCAGATACCAACAAAAATAATCAAGCATCATAAATAATCAGGTAAACATGACACCATCAAAGGACTCTCATAAAGTTCCAATAGCTGACCCTAAAGAAATGGAGATCTATGAACTCTCTGACAAAGAATGCAGAATAATCCTCTTAAAGAAGTTCAGTGAACTAGAAAATACACAGACAGACAGACAACTAACAAAATTAGGAAAACAATACATGAACAAAACAAGAAGTTCTACAAAAAAGTAAAAACCATTGCAAAACCTTCATATGTATAAGAATGGATATCATCAAAAAAGCAAGAGATAACACATGTATCTAAGATGCCAGGGAAAGGAAATTCAGGTGCACTCATGACGGGAATATAATTTGGTTCAGCCACTATTTTCTTGAACAATTAAAAATAGAACTACTATGATGTAACAATTTCATTCCTGATATATAATATATATATATTTATTTATTTATAATATTTTTATATATATATATATATATATATATATATATTTAAAGAAAGAAAAATCACTATTCCAAAGAGATATCTGTATGCCCATGTTCACTGAAATATTATTTATAATAGCTAGGACATGTAAAAAGCCTAAATGTCCACCAATGATGAACAGAAAAAGAAAAGTGGCACACACATCCACTATGAAATACTATTCAGCCATAAAAAGCAAATTTTGCCAATTGTGATAATATGAATAGATCTTGAATTCATTATGATAATTAAAATAAGTCAGAGAAGACAAATGCTATATGATCTCACATATCTGGAATGTAAAAAAACAAATCATCAGAGAGTGAAGTACAACACAAAATTGAGAAATACAAAGAAAACTTTTGCATTGGATTGGAATTAGAAGTGTCCCCAAACATTGGGCTGAACTGATGATGTTTTAATCCTTCTTCTTTTTGTCCACCTAAAGGGCACAGAAGCAGTAATACTCGAATAGCAATGACAGCAACCAAGACACAGATATGTGCTTGAAAATATTGTTCACCAGTACAATGAAACTGAGTCTCCTTGGAATCTTGGAGAAATTGATGATTCCAGTTCTAGAGCAATAAACATACAATATGAATCTTAAAAGCCTTAAACTGGAAGTAAGGAAATGCTGAAAAAAAATTGATGGAATCATATAAAAACCATGGGAATAGTACAAAAGGGGCTACTACTGTCCAATAGGGCATAATTTGAACATCCAAATGAATAATGACAGTAGTAGATTATAACCAATTGAATAAATTACTAATCTACTAATTAATGCTAATAAAAATATATAATAGATCATAGGTAGATGATAGTAGATAGAAAGGGAGAAGGTAAAGCTTTTTTAAACAATAAAATGCTAAATCATAAATACAGATTTAGAAAATCACCATTTCACAGACATCACAGTAATAATTGATTCAAGTAAGATTCATCAAACGGAGATCAAGATTACCAAATAAATAAAGAATAATCTAAAAAAATAAAAACAAAAACAACCAAAAAACCTCCCTACATATTACTTACAAAGGAAGGAATGCTAATTTTACAGTCAGAAAACCTAGTAGAAAGCAATTCAACCAAATATTCAAGCTTTATCCACAACAGTGGGCTAAGAAGAATAAAGACATATATATATAAAGACATAGTTATATATATAGTTATATATAGTTATCTTGCCAAAAATACATAATCTGAACATAATCTTAAGAAAATAGCAACCCAAAGGATGTTCATTTTGCAAACTGGCCTGTAGTCTACAAAATATATCAGTGTCATAAAAAAGAGAGGCTGGTTCAGGTTAAAAGAAACTAATGAGATGAGACAACAAAATGAAGTCTGTGATGACAGATTAAATCAAGGATGATGAGATGTCTATCAAAGCCACACATAGTGGAAACAATTAACAAAATTTGAATACAGAGTTAGTGTTATATAATAGCATTCTGTCATTTTAAATGACCCTAATTTGACTGTTTATACAAACAAATGTCTTTGGTGTTAAATTTTATGCTAAGCATTTGGCTACAAAAGAGCAAAACGTTAACTTGTATAAATCTGAATGCGGGCATATGAGTGGAGTTTGCACGTTTCTTGCAACTCTCCTGTGAGTTTGAAATATATATAAATAAGAGTTGAAAATTACATTGAGGTTCTTTGATATTGAGGAAGTTCACTTAGCGAACTCCACATTGGATGCATAATAGAGGTGTTGGTGAACTCTGCAGCTACTGGAAGAGGCACAAATGCAATCAGTTCAGAAAATAGTGGATGAATACTGGCCACGATAGGTGGCCTTAAAGAGCCTACTCCAGGGCCAAAGCTGGTGTGTATTCTATGTCAGTATCTATGCCTTAGAGGTTGCTAAATAGTTTGAATATCATCTGTGTATGAGTGAAAGCCTTATTTCAAACAAAAATAAAATAAAATAAATCAATATTAAAAATGGAATTGTCAAGTAAATATGAAGTTGCTTTCTAAACCCTTCAAAATGAGAGAGAGAGACAGAGAGAGAGAGAGAGAGAGAGGAGAGAGAGAGAGAGACAGAGAGAGAGACAGAGAGAGACAGAGAGACAGAGAGAGCTGAAAAAAGATCTAGTTAGAAAATTCAGAAAAGCAGAGCAGGATTTTCTGCCCTGTATGGTTTTGAGGAGACAAATGCCCACCACTTTAGGAGCCTCTTGGATAAATACTTTCATTTTTAGAAGAACAGCAAGCACTTTTAAAAAGTAGTGATTCTTGCCACTGTTGCTTGGCATATGCTATATAAATCTATCTTAACCCCCCCCAAAAAAGCAAGCTAAATATATAATCAGATTGATCAAATATAAATTGATACATTTAACAGTTTACTAAGTCTATACTGTGTTTATTTTCAGACTGCTTGCCTCAAGACATTTTGCTATAAAAAATAAACTATATGTAATAAATGTCATTTTTATGCTATATTTTAGATACAATACTACCAAATTATAATAACTTCTAAAATCTGAGTCAATATTAACAAACTTTTCTTATATTTGAAAAGTACATTTTTTATATTAATGATGCATAGAAGAAATATCAAAGCAATTATGGTGTATATTATTGAGCAGGAAGCCTAACGAAATTTATAGCATAGTGGCTAGATAGTTCTTCTGATCAATGAGCTTTGATTAAGTAAGTGAAGCATAAATGTGGACAATCAAAGGAAGAGGTAAAGTACTCTCACTGTGTGCAAAGCCTATATATAAGTATATTGAATAAATACTAATGGTTAGAAGCAGCAGCATTTCTTTTTCCTCAAAACAAAGTTTCGTTTCACAAAAATAAATTATTTTAGGTATGAAGAAGTTTGTAAAGTAATTAAATTCAATGATATCATTTCAACCAGGATTGCTATACACCCAAGATAGTACCATATACATAAGAGAAGCTATTATAATGAAGAGGAAAAACTGATGTTAACCTTCTGCTTTCAGTACACTTGGACATTCCACTTGAATGTTTACCTACTCTGAGGAGGGTGCTGGACAATTGCGTTGTCTGCCTTTGTGTTTCAAGCAAATGGAACGGCACCACTACCTTTCAGCACTAGATTTCAGAGGTGAGATAGGCTGGGAGGCCAGTGGAAAGCCTGCTGGAATTATTGGAATATGATGCATGGATTTAAGTATTGTCTGTTCTAAAGTTCTGACAATAAGAAATGTTTTCTGGCCAGGATTACATCTTAGTATCTGATCCATTGAACTAAAGAAAACATATGAGATTAGGCATTAGATCTCCCCAACAGGAGCCAATATAAACTGAAGACCAAATATTCCTCAATAATTTTTATTTCTAGTGTTTTATTCTTAGGGTCTGCACAAATAACTCTCCAATATCAGACTATCTGAACCAGATCCACCAATTTACTTATTAAACTTCATTTTCCTTCATCCCTTCCCCATCTATGGAATATAAATATCTTACGGCGGGTTCTAAAACTGAAAATCTTCAAAACATCCCAGGTGATATACACACACTAAAATTTGGAAACAACTACAATGCTCTACCAGCCATGGAGGGTTCTTTTCTTGGAAGCTTATTTACAGTAATTCTTAGAAACTAAATCCTTTTATAAGAAATACATATATATGCATGTCTTATAGTAAAGTAAATTGCTATCTTCACTCCAATTGAGAAGAAAAAATTAAAAATTAAAAAATTCAATGTGAATAAAGTTATGTTTAAAAACTAAGAATTCGAAAGCGAATGAGACAAAAGCAATTAAAAAAAAAAAAGTCAGAACATGTCTATTTACCAGAGTACTTCATTACATTCAAGTTTCTCAGTACAAGACAATGGAAATGAAAGGGTAATTCTATAATTGCATACACTAGTAGTAGCTTAAGAGAAATATATTATTTCATGGAATTGCTTAGCCTCATGTTGCCTTTTTCAGGTCTTTTAATTGGCACTTATAGTATGCTAAACTTATTGAAAGACACAATTAAAGACTCCAGATGTGACTGTGATTTAGCTTGATGAAAGAAATTGTGAGACACTGATGATCAATGCTAATTTCTTACATTCTGCTCAAATCTTGGCAGTAACGTGAGTAATTCCCACACAGTGTTGTTGCAACACATTAATTATTTTCTCTTACTTTACTCAATTATGTCACATATTTGAAATTAATAGATTTCTTTACATAAAAACAAATAGAAAATTTTGCCAAATATATGCATATGGTTTTTCTGAGCCAGAGACGTATATCTAGAATAAAGTACTGATGAAAATTGACTTACCTTTTTATAATCTGAGAACAATGCACATGATAATATTTGAAGTCCAGTTTGTTATTGTTGTAAGTTAACCTAAGATAGGTACTGTATGTGACCAAAACTTTCAGCAAATATTTTCAGTATTGGAAAATGTCCTTAATTCTTGAAATCAATAATAAATATCTCAGATAATACTTTCTATTATGGATGCTTAATCTGTTTGTTGTTTTTGTTGTTGTTGTTTCTAGAATATTGGGCATTTTATAATAAAGCCAATGAGAGAGATGGTACATGACAGTGACTATATTGGCTTAGCCAGACTTGAGTTACACTTGGACTTGTCACTTAATAGCTCTAAAATCCTTGGCAACAAGCTTTGACATTTTCAAATATCAATCAAAATATTAGTGCCTATTTTACAGTGTGTTTATAATGATTAAAATGTACAATTTACATGAGCTAATGGTCTGAAATTTCTATATTGAATAAGCAGTCAATTAAATCTTATGGATATGATGAAGGTAGTTGGTAATAGGATAATAGACATATACTGGATTTGAATTAATTAATAGGAAATTGGAGACACAAAGGAGGAAAATAACTTCAAAATTGGCCTAATCATGATAAACCTAAGACAATCTTAAACGTAACAAATCAATAGTACTGTAGCAACAAATTCAAGTGAGAATAAACCACTAAGGATCCTTCTTAATATTTTAAGATTTTTTTAAATCTCTGTTTTCCTGTTTGTTCTTACTATCATATATAGACTGTGCTAAAACTTTCTTGCTAAAGTAATTTTAAAAGAAGGGTGAGACATGAGAGAATTAAAAGTTTCTGTTTAATTGATGATAAAGTCTACAGATGTCTCATTTATTAACGAAGATACAGTTAGGTTAAAAAGTTCTTATGATTCTGGTAACACATTTGCAGGCAAGACATTATTATGTGGAAAACTATCTTATAATATCCTATACATTACTCCATGGCAATGCAAAATGAGACTTTTGAAGTAGTCGATACCTCTTTTGAAGAATTTTAAATAAAGTATTTGAAATGAAGGGGATGAGATCCTGATTTCCAATGAAAGATTAGGGCTATTAAAATTTGTGATTCTCCATGTTTAGAGTCCTGTAGAGTCAGAGAAGCATGAGATATTTATTGATATTTGCTGCTGTAACACATAAACCCCTTAATCTCCATTCTTTAACACATGTGATTTTATTTCTTGCTCTATATTTATGTCCAATTTGCAGTGTTGGAGTTGAGGTTCCACATAGTCATTCAGGAATACGGGCTGATGAAGTCTCTGCCATCGCCAACAGGTGATTTCCAAGGTTTCCCTGTCAGAAATTATTGGCAATACCTATCCACAGCCTCATGGAGCTCACCTGTGGATATGATCTCTACTTCCAGCATGTGCATCACTCATCTGGGGACATTCATTGACAGCATAAACCCACACTGCCTGCAAATACTGCGGGCTGGCAGTGCTGCCCAGCAATGCATGTCCTCAGTAAGCCCTCAACTAATGACTGATGAGAGATGATGGATAAGTACTCATTTCTCTTTTTCCTTTTAGGGGATTACTACAAAGCGCTAGTGCTACACTGACCACTAAGGTTTCACAATGGAAATTAAACCCTTGTGGTTTACAATGTTAATTTGCATTATAATGAGCCCTTATAATCCGTCTTCCCTTTCCCCATCCTAGAAACATAAAGTAAAAAATATATAAAATGATACATATTCAATTGCTAATATAGATTGCTTGATGGAGAAGAATGCTTATGTAGATTTAAGGGATCATATAAGAAAGTTTTTCTAAGTAAAATAAAAAAAATAACAGAATTGAGTATGTACATGATCATATACAAATTTATGTGAAGAAATAAACTATTACTTAAAGTAAAGTTGATATATAGCACAGGACGATTATCGCATTAAACCTTTCTTTTGGTTGTACAGAAAGTTAATCATGTAATTTTATGTTTGTGTAAATGTACACACACACACACACACAAAACCCTTTATTACAACTTGTATTATTGTAACATCCAACTTGTAAAATCCAGATGGAAAGCACTGTCTTAACTCTAATACCAAGCACTTAATATATCTAAAATATGTGCACTTTGCTTTTTTCTAACCAATCCAGAAAGGAAGATGCAGACCAGATAGGTCTGTCCAAAGTGATATCCATATGGGCACACTTAGGCCAAGAAGCCATCTAATTTTCAGGTGACGAGTAAAATAGGGATGGAGGAGATTTCAAAATGTGCATAATAACAGTAAGTTAGAAAAGATATTTATAAACATTTCTTAAGGATGATAATTTATCTAAGGAATAAGTTTGTTAAAGTCAGTTAGAAATTTTTGGAATCTCCTTCCTATTACATACTCACAATACCTTAAAATCAGGTTAAATTAACATTTTTAAAAAATTGGTGTAGAAATAATTAGGAGAACAAAATGTGTACGTGGGAGTGCCAAATAGATTTATTGTTTTATTTTACTACCAGATGCTAACCCACATGGTTTATTCTATTATTTATATATTTCACACACAAAAAAGATGTAAATTAATCTAATTGATTTCTATTTTATATATGAATGCTTATTTGAGTGCATGGCACAAATAAATCACTCCTGCCTATGCATTCATCCATTTTTAAAAAGAAATCTGTATCCAACATTTTCTTTATCCAATCTTTCATTTTCCAATTTATGTCTTTACACACACATTGTTTTATATAAATTGAGGTCTTATACTGTATAAAAAGAAATGTCATCAAAGAAACAGTCATAATTTTAAGACTAAATTTTTTGTGTGTATTATTTTTTTTACATATTCTTTTTAACTATTTTTTTCTCTCTTAAAGTACTATTTAAATATATTTTATGTCACTTACCATACTGTATTTTCTTTATCACTTTCTATGTCTGTCTCTCTTAACTAAGCTCTGAACTTCTTGAGGATACTGATCATATCTTATTCTAAATAGAGTAGAGGAATTTAATATGCCTTCTTGGTTTTGAACATTGGAATTGCCATTTTGAGAAGCTTGCACTAAATGGTACTTTATTCATCATTCAATCATCCATTTATAAAATTGTACTTGCCCTGGCAACGTACTCACCCCTGAGCAGAGCTAAAACTCTAAAATATTATAAGATATGGAGTATAAACTTTATTCTAAAATCTGAGGGAGTCATTAAATAGTATTAAGCAGTGGAAAGATAATATATGATCTAATACAGAACATTCTAGGAAGTAGGTAATGAGTATCTGAGAGTAAAAAAAAGTGGAAAACCAGAACATATTGTAATGCTCACGATAAGGGATTTGAGGTAGCAATACTATATATATTTGATGCAAATATTCTGAAGTTCTTCTACTATAGCCGATCCACAAAAATGGCCTCCAATGAATGAAATCTTCTAGTATTCACGCAGGGTGTACTCCCCTTCATTAAATCTGGGCTCATCCTGTTTACTCTCTTTAATCAATTAAATGCAGCTGACATGACTGCATAACTTTCAAAAGTAGTCCTTAAAAGAGCTGAAGTGTCTGCTTTCACCTTTTAGAACACACTCTTAAAAAACCAGCCACCATGCTGTTAAAAGTTCATGCCACATGAAGGGGTCACACTGAGGAAAACTGTTGTTCTCATCATCTGTGAAGGAACTCTCATCCAAGAGGCAGCATTAATTAGTTTTTACATGAGTTAAATACCTTGACCATTACAGCCCACTAGAGACTCCAGATCCCTGTGGCACTTGATGGCAATGACATGAAACAAAAGAATGATCCACTTGAGCCACAATCAGCAAACTCAATATATAATTGTTATTGAATCCAGCAAGTTTTCAAATGTATTTATCATGCAGCACAGAAAACCCAGAGATATTGGTACCAGAAGTCAGTTGCTGCCGTGACAAGAACCTGAAACATGTGGATCAGCTTTGGGATCGGCTGTTAGGTGCTAGCTAGAAGGGTCCCAGGAAGAATATTAGTAAAGGCTGAAAGGGAAATGAGGAAATTGTTCTTGGAGGCTAGAGAAAAAAGTTCCCTGTGTTATAAATTTTGGCAGCACTATTTCCTGAAGAAAATATGTTGGGGGGGGGGGAGCGGGGATGTATCTATTGAACTTGGAGATCTAACAGTTTATAACTTTAAGAGAGAAGCAGTGTCTAAAAGGACTCTTTAGATATTGGAAATAATGTATACTTCATTTGGATTTCCAATTCAAATCCATTTACCTAATTAGCTGAAAGTATGCCAGTTTTGAGTGGGATACAGAGAACAGGTTGTACAATAACAGCTGCTGTGCAGGCTCCTCTGCTGTTGTCCCTATGATCCACAAATTTAAAGGTACTAGAAGTTAGGAATAAAGCCTAGAATGTTTGGCAGGGCTCTATGGGTGAATCACAGAACAGACTTTCATAATTTTTGAGCAAAAATATACTGTTCTCTGTAGATAACTATTCCCTGAGGAGAAACAGCTTTGTGCTTTATTTGGAGGCTTTTAAAAGACTAAACACTTGACCTTTGGCCATCAATTTACTGTGAAATTCCATGTGGCTATTATTAGCTGGATGTCGTCTGACTCATCAAGCCGTAAAGTTGGGTTCCACCGTAGCATTTGATCTTCAAATGGAGGTTCAAGTAATTATTGAAAGAACAAATCAGTTGCATGAGAAAGAGTTCAAGTTTTTATGACTTCTAACACTGCTATATTTCTTCCTCTTTCTCAACTGGCACTTATGGTCCATGAGGTTAGTTCCTTATACTCACTTTTCAGAAGACAAACACCTTGGCCTAGGTTACAAATAAGTCTACATAATATTTTGGTTCCACACAATAGTGGACATCTTACAGCATTAGAATCCAATGCAGAGGTGACTCTGAAGCAAGTTTTTAGAGATAATTCTTCTATCAAGCAGTTTTCCTTGTACTGAAGTTGACCTAGAAGGAGAGATGACCAGAATTTCATGTCTACATTGACATACAAGCCGTGGCTGACCTTTGGCTTGAGAGTCAAGGGTTTGGAAGGAATATGATTGAAAAATTATTGACAACAAAGATAGGAAAGAAGTATGGAGACAAATATATCTAAAAAGGTATGCTTAGAAAAGAACAACAGAAACAAACAAGAATCTTAACGATCAGGTGGACAAAATAACAGCTCCTTGACTCTCAGCCAGCCTCTCTCCAAGTCATTCTTCTTTTCTGATGGGCTCATAAATAATGCGGTCATAGGGGCAGGCAGGGAGGTTATGCATGACTTAAGCAACACGCACTTCACTCACCAAGATTCATCTGATTACTGCCACTGCTGAGTCAAACCTGCCGACAGCAGAGACTAAAACTGATCCCACAGTATGCTACCATTTTTTGAGAGGACCTCCTGACCACACCAGGTCAAATTTCTATAATGGAAGGTGAAACAATTTCTTCTCACTGGGGTAGATATCTATTTTAGATATTGACTTGCATTCCCTGCTTTGAACACTCTTCTTCTCCAAAAAGAAACATTTATGTACTTATGACTTGTCTAAATCTCATCAAGTTTATGCAATTATCATTGCTTCTGTTTCCCTAACATCATTGCTTCTTATCGGGGAACTTATTTTTTTATAAAATGAAGTATGCTAATGAGTTCTTGCTCATAGAATTCACTGGTCTTATAATTTCCCCATCACCCTGTTAAATAGTGGAATGAACTTTTGCAGATTTAGTCATGGTGTTGGATTGATAATAACACAGTGGGGCTGAAATAATACTCTTCTTCAAGTGGTGTATACTAAGAATCAACATAGTGTGTTGTTTCTCTCTGGCATCATGGGTCTGGGAATAGATGGATAGAATTGGATGTACCTTCTTTCATAATTATCCCTAACTTTTTTCTTTCCATCTTTGAAACTCTGGGCTCTGCTAGGTCGATTAGAGGCTGTGGAGGCAGGATTCTAAAAAAGCACACCTCCCTCAGCATTCTTGTTCCCTGGTTATACAAGCAAACACTAAAGTACTTACATAAAGGAATTATTCTGCTACATAATTAAAGTCACAAGTCAGTTTGCCTTAAGATGTTAAGATTATCTGGTTATACCTGACTCAGTAAGGCGTACCTTTAAGAGCTAGCAGCAAAAGAGCAAGTCAGGGAGATTTGAAGCATGAAAAGTATTCAAGGCAGTGTTTCTGACTTAGAAGTTGGAGAGAGTTGCATGACAGGGAATTCAGGTGACCTCTAGAGGATGGGCTCAGCCCCTGGCCAACAGCCAGGAATCTCAGTCCTACAACTAAAAGGAACTGAATTTTGCCAATAACCTGAAAGAGTTTGGAGGTGTATTCTCCCCTAGATCCTCCCTATAAGGGTCTCACCTAATTGGCACCTTGACTTTTGCCTTAGGAGACTCAAAGCAGAGAACCCCAGATGAGCCATGCTGGACTTCTCACATACAAAAACTGTGTGGTAAAATAAATGTTTTAAGCTGATGAATTTGTGGTAATACTGTGCACAGCAATAGAAAACAAATATAGAAGTCTTGGTTTCCCAGCTGCTTCTATCAGGATTGCACAATGATTCTGTTAAACTGGAGATCATGATTGCCACCATGTTTATGCAAGTAAGCCAATGGGCAAAAAAATGAACTCACTGTACTTACTGGGCAGATTCATTTGATTGTTACCACAAAATGGGAATGATGGGGAATATGTCCATTAGCCAGAAGATCTCCTATGTCTCAATAATTCTATAGCCTAGGAGAGAAAAAGAAATAATGAAAAGCTACAGTAACCTAATACAGAAAGAATTAATAATTTTCCAGACCTATTGGGAATGAAATTTTGGAATGTGACAGAAGGAATAATGATTAGCTGAGGTGCTTGCTGAAGGCAAAGGGAATATGCCCTGGGAAGGGTGGTAAAACAAAAATGTTCTAAGTACCACTGAAGTCTGCATGACCAATGGCATCAATAGGACCACAGTAGTTACAATATTCCTCCAAATATTGTTATTAACATATATCAAATATTTCCTCTTTTCCTCTCTTCTATCGTCCTATTATGTAATAGGTGATAATGCATTTTAACTGCATTATGTCAGTGTTCAAGTTACAAGAGATCAAGGGGGATGTGAGACTCAGCAAGAAGGGAATGGACATTACCCAAATGAATGAAGTGTATATAATATGTTCTATTGACAACTTTGGAGAAAGCAAGCATTATCAAGGTATAGGTTTGGTGGAAGCATGATTTTGCTATTGTCTTAATGAAGGTGTATATGAATTCCAAGTTAATATGTGATTATCTCTATGATTTGACTAGTCTGGAACTGTTTCCTACAATCCCCTTTCCTGTATATTTCTGAGTGAGAGTCTGTCTATGGAGAATTTGCCTGAGGTATGAAAAGTGGAAGTGAAACAGAAGTCATTGATCTCTGAAGTTTCAGTAATGAGAGAGACAGATAAAAGAGGTGCAAGCGTATTCTGGCTTCCCTCTAGCTCATGCTGTTCTATGTTCACTTTTATATGATTGCTAGCTCTGCTAACCAACTACCCACTACCATCAGGATGCAAAGACGGTAGCTATTATTGGGCTTCGCCCCAGCTCATCTTCCCATTTTCATTTTAGCAGCTACGTATGCCTGGCTTCCCATATGATCTTTCAAACACCAACTTACCTGTCTCACTAGTGCTTCAGGTTGATGAAAAGTCTGTTTTTATACCTCTTCTATAATCTTCCAACAAACTCTTTAGGGCTTTACTTTCCAAAGCTCCTCACAATTGTGTAGACTGTATCCTACTATAAATTTATTTTTCCATAATAATTACATGGTTCAGATTCCCTGATTTATCCCTGATTATTGCAACAATTTAATTCCTTCCAACAACTCTGTTCGCTTTCAGACCACAATGCCTCTAGTGACTCCTAGGTTAGTGGGAGTGCTGGGCCATCCCCCTTAATGACCCTCTGAAGCCAAACCATCCTACCTCACATCTAGAATTCACAGTTCCTCCAGAGCCTTCTGGGCCTAGATGAAACACTACATTAGGAAGTGTGAGAGCTGGTAATCTGATGTGGTCTCTGAATGGATATATCACATAATAAAGAAGTGGGAGAAAATTAACTCTCTGTGCAGGAAACTTTGAGCAATGCAGAAGAGAACATAGAAGTGAGCCTGGCAGATCAGTGTCTTCTTCCATGGTCTAATTTGAAACACAATTTTTCCATGCATTTCATCTAAAGAAATATCAAATGTAAGACCTGTCAAGACATATGTTTTTTCTTCTCATTATTAAGCAGAAGCAATTACCATACTGGTTCATTTCACATTAACATCCCTCCATACTCATTTACTTCTTTCCCTCATTTTCAACATCTTGGGTTTAACCTCCTAATAATCATCTTTGCCTTAGCCTTTTTTTTTTTTTTTAACTAGAGCATCAAGCTAAAGCCTAAAGATAATTTAAGTGTGAATACTGTAGCAATGAGAATGGAAATGAATGGCATGAATATGAATGACATGAAAGAGATAGACCACTTTCATGTGTTAGTCACAGAAAAAGAAGGAACTGACAATTTTGCTAAATTTCATTGATAAATGTGCCACTCCAAAATAAAAGAAAATATATAATGAAAAAAGAGCTTTGAGGTACAGTTTCAGATGGAAACTAAAGAATTATAAGTCTGTTAAGAAATGATAGGCAAAATTTTCCAGGGATAGGATATAAGAATAACAAGATGTGACATTGTACATCTTAGTAATTAGAATGGCTTCATGTTCTTTTTAGCACTGATGCTAGGAAACAGCAACAATGATAGCAAAATTGATACTTTAAATACAAGTAGCTATAAAAATGAAATGTGTAACAAATAAATAAAAATCTAGAATAAGAAGATGGCATTAAGAATTTTACAATTTTCCCGTCGTATTTTTGCTGCTTTAAGTTAACTTGTACTGGGTACCTGATCTTTGTTAATGAAATCTTCAGAGCAGTTAACCCTTAAGTAACTTATGCTGTAACCACTTGGCAACATTCTTGAAGCATATCCCATTAGATTTTAAAGCTTCTTAGTTTGTCAGATGGCTCTACTTAATCATTCTTTTATTAGGTCTGCTATTTCAATAACATATATATCGATAATATATGTATATTCTGAGTTGATTCTAATTTAATTTTAACTCTGATCAAGAAACAAGCACTTCAACCCCACGTAATTTGCCCAATCAGAAAGTCTAGCACATTTGTCTGTTTAATGCCAGAAGTATGACACCCTCTTACCTAATTTAATGGAAATCCTCTCCTGTCTTTCTGTAGCTCTGAGGAAAAAAACCATGCTCTGCACAAAGAGGGCAATATACTAAATACTTTTCTTCTATTCGTAGTCCTAAAATTTAACTGGATGGCAACCTGGTAATGTTGCTGTTTTTGAAAATAAGATTGAGATCTCGCTGGAATAATTCAACCATTTTTAAGATAAGAACATAATACAACACATTAAAGACAGCATTAGTAATTTCTTCACAAGTACACACAAATTTAGGACAAGCCTTACTTGTGTTTAGGATTTTATGTGTGAGGTTTACTCTGAGTAATGGAGGAAGAGGTAATGACCTAAAAGAGGAAAAAGATCAAATAGAAAAATAGTTTTCTTTAATAAAAATGAGGATATTGCTTTTTAGTACAATAAATATTTGAACCAGAGAGAAACAGAATGAAATAGCAAACAAAAATCTAAATAATTCATAACAATGCCACAGTGCTACTACTACCACCATCAATGACAGAAAATGATGAGAATTACTTCACTGTATAAATTTTGCATTCTTTAATTGAAATATAAAGAAATACAGAATATTTATTTGTTGATTTTACTCTAATTTTCTGAAATTTGAAAATTAAATAAGAGTTAACGGCCCTTTTCATAAACACAACTGTGATAAACAATACACAAAAGTCACCTAGAATATACATTAAGTTGATTTTTTAAAAGTCAGTCTTCAAAGTGTCTATTTTTAAGTTATTTTAAATGTTTACTATGACTATGATTGCATATATGGTTTAGATGTTTTCCTGGTGACTAGGTTCATATCTACTATTTACAGTAGTCTCTCCCTCATCCCTAATAAATACATTCCAAGACCCCCAGTGGATACCCGAAATCAAGGATGGTACTGAATCCTATATTTTTTTTTTTTTTTCTCATACTTACATGCCTTTTCATTTAAGGGAAGCAATCCAAATTTCCAGCAATACTACCTTTGTGCTTTGGGGCCCTTATTAAGGGTCACTTGAACACAAGCACTGCAATACCATAACAGTCCACCTGATACCTGACAGGGCTACTAAGTGCCTAATGGGAGGGGAACATATACAGCAAGCATAAGCTACACAAAGGGATGAGTCACACCCCTGGTGGAACAGAGCAAGTAGCAGGAGATTTTAACGTGCTACTCAGAAAAACACACAATTTAAAACTTATGAATCATTTATTTCTGAAATTTTCCATTTAACGTTTTCAGACAGCAATTGATAACTGAAACTATGGAAAGCAAAACTGAGGATAAGTGGAGACTGCTGTCAGGTTACTCTATTCTCAAGTGTATGTTATCTTACATTTTTATCTCAATCTATATTAAATTTGGATGAATTTATACGATGTCTCCAACCTTCTTCCAGTGTCACAGGTTACATTCTAGCCTTTTGACATTGCTACCTATAACCTCTCATGTCATCAGCAAGAAATCTGGCTCTCACCACTGTCCATCTATTTTACTTATTTTTCATTCTCTGTATACATGTAACATGTTAGCCTACACCCCAAATGGAAGTAACTTCATCAACTAGAGTACAGTGCTAACGCATAATTCCTTTCGTCCTTAGAGTCTCCACTTATTTGCAAAATTACTTAAAGAACTTTTCCCCAGCCCTTTCAAGTGAGGGCATGTCATACATGTTTATTACAGTTAAATTCTTTGTTATCTTCTGAATTCCATCCTGAGGTCTCCCAATTTCCAAATTAATTTTGTTTTATTCACATACATTAAGGTTTATTATTGGTGTTGTAAGTTTTCATGGGTTTTAAAAAAAGAATAGTGTCATGTAACCACTACACTACCATACAGTATCATTTCACTACACTAAAATTATTCTTATTGTGCTCATCTATTCAAACTTATTCTGGTACCAAGCACCTGGCAACAACTGATCTCATTTTGTTTTTCCAGAATGTCATATAAATAGAATCACAGAGTATATAGTTATTTCAGACTGGCTTGTTTCACATAGTGATAATCATTTAAACTTCATCCATTTTAATGTATGGAATAATAGCACATTAATTTTTATTTCTGAATGGTATCCCATTGTATAGACATACCATAGTCTGTGTATTCTTTTGCTTATTGAAGGACATCTTGGTTGCTTTGGCTTTTATGAACAAGAATGAAACTACTATAAACTTTCACATGCAGATTTTCAGATCAGTTAGGTGAACTGCTGGATCATATGGTACTATTATGGTTAGCTTTGCAAGAAACTTCCAAGCTTTCTTTCAGAGTGACCGTACCATTGTTCATTCATACCAGCAATGAATAAGAATTCCCTATACTTTCTACTCTTGCAAGCAATCAGCATTTTCATTTAAAAAATCTTTATCATTCTAATAGGTGTGTAGTAATATCTCACTGTTGCTTAAATTTGCATTTTCTTAATGACAAATATTACTGACAACTTTCTCATGTTTATTTGCCATTGATATATCTTCATCAGTGAGTTGTCTGTTCAGATCTTTTGACCCTATTTTAATTGGACTTTTGTTTTTTATTGTTGAAATTTAAGTTCTTTATATATTCTCAACAAGCCCTTTGCATGACTCACTATGCAAATATTTTCTCCCAATTTATAATATGCTTTTTATTCTCTTAATATTGTTTTTAACAGTAAAAGTTCTTCATAAGTATAACTTATAAAATTTCCTCCCGATTGTTTCATTTTTGGTTATGGTATGTAAAAACTCATAATCAAATGGAAGTTTATGCAAATTTTCTCACATGTTTTATTCTAGAAGTTTCAGAAGTTTACATTTTAATTTGGATATCTGATCCATTTTGAGGGTTTTGTTTTTGTTTTAGATTATAAATTCTGATTAAGTTTTTTCTTTTTATTTTGTGTCTGGACATACAATTGTTTCAGCACAATTTAGAAAAGATTACCCTTTCTCAAGTGACTACCCTTGTAAAAAATCAGTTCACTATATTTGTATGAGTCTATTTCTGGACTTTTTATTCTATTGATCAATGTGTTTCAGAATTACATTAGGTGTTCTAGATCCTTTGCTTTACCATATAAATTTTAGAATCCATTTGACATTTGTAAAAAGCTTACTTGAATCCAGTGCTTTTCCTTTCGTAATGTAGATCTAAATTTCTGATCCACATCATTTGCCTCTTGCCTGAAGAAATTCTGTTAACATTTCTTGATCTGTTTACAATGAACCATGCAGTTTTTGTTTGTCTGCAAAAGTATTTCTCCTTCATTTTTGAAGAATTTTTCACTGCATATAAAATTATAGGTGGACTTTTTTTCTTTAACACTTAAATATTTTGCTACTCTTTTTTTACTTACATGATTTTTTAAATTAGAAGTCCATCGTAATTCTTAAATTGATTTCTATTTAAGGAAGGTGTTTCTTTTTCTTCTGGTTTTCATCAAATAAGATTATATATTTATCTTTCATTGTGTAGTTTGACTGTGATAAATCTTGGTGTGTGTGTGTGTATATGTTTTGTTTTGTTTTATTTTTATATTTATCCTGCTTTATTTTCTCTTAGCTTCCTGAAAATGATTTTGATTCCTGTCATTAATTTTGAAAAGATTTCAGCTATTACTCAAAATATTTCTTCTGTTCTATTATTTCTTTCTTCTTCTGTTACTCCAATTATAAGCATATTATACTTTTGAATATTACACCAAAGTTCTTGAACATTCTATTTTTTTATTAATATTTTATTCTGAAATTCAGCTGGGGATTTTTCTATTGATTTAGCTTAAGTTTCCCTGATTCTTGCCTCAGCTAAGGACCACATTAAAGGCATTACTCATTTCTGTTACTTATTATTAATTTCTAACATTTCATTTTGATTCTTTCTTAGTGTTTCCATCTCTCTGATGACAGTTGCTATCCATCTGTTCTTGCATATTTTCTACTTTTTTCCAATAGAGCCCATAATATCCTTAAATTCTTAAATTCCTAGACTGATTATTTCAAAATACGTGTCATGTCTGAGTCTTGTTCTGTTTGTTTTGTCTTTTTGGTGTATTTTTTCTTACCTCTTGGTATGCCATTGAAACTTTTTTGTTGAAAGCAAGATATCATATAAAGTAATAAATACGAATGTAAATATACCTTTAGTGTGAGGATTTATGGTAAGCTAACTAAGATTTATGCCATGTTTAACATTTATTGTAGCTATAAGTACCAGAGACTTCAAATTCATCTATTATTCTTTTTATTTTACTTCTAGGCTTTCATTATCCCCTTATGTATTGCTATTCAAGAGTCTATGTGATGAAAATCTTTCAGTGTAATTCACTGTTGTTATACTAGAGGTTTATAGTGTGGGGATAGGGTATGGGGGAGAGGACGAGGCATAATCTTAGAATTATGTCTTTGTTTTTTAGTGAGCCTGTGTGTCAGGTGTTTGGCTTCAACAAATTTCTGTTCCTTCTTCAGAGGTGTAGCCCCCACGTTCCTATCACTGCCTCCTTCTCTGACTGAAGCTGTCTTCAACTATTTTCTTAAATCCCTGTCCCAAGGTGGCTATGACATTTTAATTTTGCTTACAGAAGACATGAAGGTTGAAACTCCCTGAAGTTGGGCACAATTCCTTTCCACCAGGTGGGATAAATTTTCAGAACTGGTTCTGGGAATTAACCCCTCCTGGAGCCTGGACTCTTCCTGGGGAAAAGAGTCTGGGAGAGTTTCATTGTAGCTCTTCCATCCCTCCTACTTTTAGAACTATACGGGTATTCTCTAAATCCTCAGTCCTCGATGAGAATTGGTTGGGGTTCCTGGAGATAAAGCTGTGAAAATAAAGGGAACTCCATATGGCAGAGCTCTCAAAAATTTCTCAGCCTCCAGCAATTTTTCAAAATTACCATTTAAAGATTTCTACCAGTTGTGATGTCCAGTGGCCTCCACTCCAGATAATTGAATATCCAATGCTGTGTCTTATAGGAGGCAACTGTCTCTCTAGATTTCAAGGGTGTGGTGTGCCTTGCAACCAGTTTTCTGAAGTCCAAGAAAAGGCATTGGCTTTCTTGTTCAGGTTATCTTGTAAGGATGGGAATGATGACTTTCAATCGTATTACAAGTTAGGGTGCTTAGTATCCTCTTTTGCTATTGTTGTTTATAATTGCTTTTTAGTAACTATTATTGGATTATAAAATTTTATTTTCCTAATTGCTTTCCATTGCTAAAAATAATGGGCATATTCCTATTCTTATGCAACTATCCTTATATATTAAATATACATGTTTATAATAATTACATTAATATGATGTCAACTAGCTTTATATATTGCCAAAAATAAAACATAAACTTTAACATACTATCACTTTTTTTCTCCTCACTTTGATTGTTCATTCTAATCACAATTCCTTTTTAAATTATTTTCATTATAGATAAAAAATTATTAACATATCATGATTGTTAATAGTTTTTTTTTGTATGGCAATCTATTTATATTATGCCTTCTGGTTTAT
This sequence comes from Eonycteris spelaea, assembly GCA_003508835.1. Classification (NCBI taxonomy): domain Eukaryota; kingdom Metazoa; phylum Chordata; class Mammalia; order Chiroptera; family Pteropodidae; genus Eonycteris; species Eonycteris spelaea. The sequence continues at coordinate 6,113,676 of PUFA01000104.1, forward strand.
CTGTTTATTAAGTTGTTTAAATATTTTCTTTTGCTAGGTGTCCTAGAATAATTCTTTCTGATATTGATTGTAAGTTATAAGTTTTGTGTATGAGCACATAAGCTATTTTTAAAAATTTTCATCTTTACATTAGAATGCTATTTTGGGTAAGTATTGAATTCTAGTTGTAAAAGATTTTTCTCAAAATATTAATCTACTACTTTCTAGCCTAATTTGTTAATTATGAGAAATCTGTAGTCAAACTGAATATCATCTGTAAGTGGAATTAAATATTTCTTTTTAATGTTTTAGAAACTTTTGGGGGAATTTTTCTTCACCCTAAATTTCTAAGTGTTCAACATAATAATCTAGATCCACACCTTTATAAAATTAATTCAACATATAGTAGATCTTTCCATTTGAAAAATTTTCTTTTTTTCTATTTTGGGAAATGGTTTTCCAGCACTTTGTTACTTTCCCCTCTTCCCTTTTTTCTGCTTTCAGGAGATCCACATAAATAAAGGAAGGGAACCGAAAAAATATTTTTCTCATCCTTCATTTGCATATTCTAGTAATATAGTAATATTATATGGTCCCTTATGCATGAGGATCTGGACAATATTAAGCTGAGCTTTTTCTTTGTTAAATTGTGGTTGGATAGTTAATTTCCTAGTTTCTGAAATGGGTAGGTATTGTGTCCCTGAGCAGGACAAAGTAAGGGGAGGTAAGTCTGTAGTCTGTTCCTGTTGTCCATCCCCATTCTCAGTTGACTATGCGGTTGTGCTGGTTTAGGTACACTGTACATATATTTCACAACTGTGAGTTAAAATAATATGCAAATGCCTAGATATCAAGGTTAATGTAAATTCTAAAGCTCATATTTCCATCTTTTTTCTTTATATTCCATGCTTTTGTATTTATTATTTTTAACATTTATGCATTAGTAGATTCTTTAATAATTAGAAGAAAAACATCAGGCATTGTAATTGTGTCAAGTTATTGACACATTGATAATTTTTTACAAAAATTATTAACTTGAACATTAAAAAAATTATTTTACAAAGGTGATTTGTTTAAAAGTGCTATTTCAATCTATGAGAAAAAAATGCAAAAACTCTGACAAAAGAAAAGCGTGTGGCGAGCACTCTGACATTCTTTAACAGACTTTCATTGTTGGATATACTTACCTGGAAAAATTACCTGAAAAAGACATTATTTCATGAATGAAAGCTCAAGATCTATGTCATGCCGAGAATTGTAACCATCAAACAATCAAACTTTAGATTAAATCTTTTTTTGGCATTTTGGCAAGGAAAGCATTGTGTGAAACTGCTACTGGTAATAGATGACAGTTGTTAAAGGGGAAAAGGTCAAGATGTCAAAAATAATATAGCAATGCTTAGGGACTTTAAAGACTATTAAAAAATAAATACCTTGGACTCAGTTATCTCAAAAAAAAATTTAATAGAGAATTTAATGTTTTGAGTTCATTTAATAGGAATCTCAAAGATTTTGTTTCTAAGTAAATGTCAAATTTCTATATAAAACATCTATTTTGAAGTACAAATAATGTTGATTAAATGGACAATTTTTACAGTATCACGAAGTATCTGGCTACAAGGTCTTCATATGGTATATGTTTCTCTTTAACGAAATTTTACTTTTCCTTTTCATTATCCATTTTTCTCGTTCTACACTCTTTACTGTTTGAATTCCTCTACTTCCTCTTAGTTTCTTCTTTCATAAGCTTAATATGCTTACAGATATCTCAACTTCCTTCATACATTATAACTCTACAACTAACAATTTCAGTCTTCTGACATTTTTTTTATTCAAATGAAAAATCTGATTACTCTACTTAGTTTCTCATTGCATTACCCTACATCAACTTCTCACATACCCTTGGCTTCAACTGAAACATATAATATCAGATACCCTAGAGTAGGTGTCATATCCACATATGTACCAGAGGTATACTGGCCTGTCTAGCAAAAACACAGCTACCTAAATAGAGGAGCTGTGATCCATTTACCTTTACAAGATGTAAATAAAGTCATTACCATGAATAACTTATTTTATGTAATAGTAATTATTACCTTTTCACTTATTTTTAATAAGATTTAAAACTAACATTCAAAATATAGTGTTAAATATGATAATATTAATTTGTATGCATAACTTTGTTCTCTTCTAAATCTTTAATATTTTGGGAACATTATGTGGCTACCTGTATCACCCTACCTTGATAATAGTACAGATCAGAAAAAGAACACATGGCTCAATAATTTAAGAAGGGAAGCAAATTAGAATAAAAGAACCAGATACAATCCTTCTTTTAACAAGCTTGGTTTGTTCATATTCTATAATCTATTTGATAATTAGTCAAATAAGCAAATAGTGTTATCATTAGACAATTGATCACAAGATCAAATGTCTTAGGTCAGAGCTCAGAACTCTGGAAATCTACCAACTTCCAGGAATAGTTGTGAATTCTGTGTACTTGTTACTCTCAAGAAATGCAGATAAGAAATGTGAATCGGTCAATTATATGAAAACAGATAACTTTGTATTTCACAGAACTAGACACAAACTTTCTATAAAACTGACACATTATTTTTAACAGCTGTATTGAGATAGAATTCACATAATATAGAATTCATCTATTAAAAATGTAAAATGAAATGATTTTTAGCACATTTACATAATGGTGCGATAACCACTAGTTGATTTTAGAACCTTTCAGAAGCTCAAAAAGAACCCTGAACCCTGTAGTATCACCTCTATCCCTACACCCTTAGCCACCCTGAAGTAATCACTAATCTACTATATATATTTACACACGGATATATATTTTCCTCTCTGGATATCTAATATGAATAAAATCATATAAATATGTGGTCTTCCATGACTGGCTTCTTTCACTTTGCACAATTTTTTCAATGTTTATCCATGTGTTAGTATGTGTCAGTATGTCATTCTTTTTATGGCCAAGTAATATTTCCTTATAGGAAATATTTTGTTTATACGTTCATCAGTTTAGAGGTATTTGGGTTGTTTCCACCTTCTAGCTATTACAAATAATGCTGCTACTTAAAACTTCTTGAGCAAGTTTTTGTTTGATCTGCTAAACTGTATTCCGAAGCAACTGTACCATTTTAGTTTCACACCTGCAAAATATGAGGGTTCTGATTTCTCCACATTCTTGCAACGATGCTGATATCTGATTTTTTAATTACATACATATATGTATGTATGTGTATATACATCCTAGTAGGTGAGACATGGTATCTTATTGTGGTTTTGATTTGCATTTCCTTGATAAATTAATGATGTCAAACATTTTTCGTATGCTTATTGGATATTTGTTTATTTTTCTTTGGAGATACATCTGTCACATTTTTTATCATTTTTAAGTGGGTTAGCTGCATCCCATAACTTTTAAGTCTTCATTTTTATTCATCTCAAGTGATTTTCTGATTTGCCTTTTGATTTCTTTGACCCATTAGTTATTTAGGAGCATGTGGTTTTAGTTACACACATTTGTGAGTTCCCCAATTTTTTTTTCTGCTATTGATTTCTGATTTTATACCATCCTAGTCAAAGAAAATACTTTGTATTATTTCTGTCCTTTCAAATTCATTGAGGTCTGTTTTATGGTTTAACATATAGTCTATCCTGCAGAATGGTCCGTGTACCATTGGGAAGAAAGTATATTCGGTTGAGGGTTGTTCTATAGATGTTTGTTAGATTTGGTTGATTTATAACATTTTTAAGTCTTCTATCCCCTTGTTGATCTTCAGTCTTGTTGTTCTAAGCATAAATTAAATTGGAGTATTAAAGTCTCCAAATATTATAATAGAATTATCTATTTCCCTCATTTATTTCAGCCTTTGCCTCACATTTTTTGGTCGCTTTTTGGAGCTATATATGTTTATAATTGTTTTATCATCCTGATAGATTGACTTTTTTATTGTTATAAAATGTCTTCGCTTTATCAATAGTAACATTTTTTGTTTTAAACTCTGTTTTTTCTGGTATTAGTACAACCACTTCAACTGTTTGTGATTGTTTTTTTAAATACCTTTTCACAACTTTTTTACTTCTGTGCTATGTATCTTTTATGTTATTGCTGATATATTTGAAATTGCATTTGCCATTTTACTTTTTGTTTTCCATATGTCTCATTCCTTCTTGTTCCTCCTTTACTGCTTCCTTTTGCATTAAATAATATTTTCTAATGTAACATTTTAATTTTAATACTTTTAACCATATTTTTGAGTTTTCTTTTTTAATAAAATATATATATATATCAAATTACTCTAATAAGCTTCCAATTTATACAAACTTAACTCCAGTGTTCTTTACAAAAAAAAAAAATTTGCACCTTTATATCTCTTCCCTTTACCCCTATTGTGGTATCATCATTAGACACATTACATTACTGCATAAACCTAACAACACATTGTTATAATCATTATTTATTATCTGTAGTAATTTACTTAGCCCAGTACAGCTTTGCTTTCATGTGCCTCTTCTGTGCTATTATTGTCAAATATATTATTTGGCAATATTACATTTCTATAGGCCCCAAAAGAAATATATGTGTTATATATAATGTAAATACCAATATGTAATTATATATATTATAATTTAATACAATGTTTTTTAAAAATAAGTGAAGTCAAAAATATATACCCCTACTGGTATATATAATTACATAATAATCTTTAGTAGTACATAATTGAATATCCACCTGTGATCACTTTCTTTTAATCTGAAAAACTACCTTTAGTATTTCGTGTAAGATGGGTCTTCTAGTAATAATTCTCTCATTTTTTTCTTTATCTTGGAAAGCCATTAATTTGCTTTCATTTTTAAAATACAGTTGTGCTGGAATAGGATTCTTCTTTCTTTTTATTTTTTTTCCTTTGAGCACTTTGAATACATTATCCCACAGTCTTCTGGCCTCCATTTTCCTTTTCTGGTTAAAAGTCAGCTATTAATCTTATTGAAATTTCCAAGTTAATGGCATGTGATTTTTCTCCCATACTGCTTTTAAGATTTTTTTCCTTGCCTTTGACTGTCAATATTTTTATTATGATATGTCTATTTGTAGATCCTTTTGAAATTCTCCTACTTGGAATTAGTTGAGTTTCACAGATGTATAGGTTATTTAACAAAAATATTGCGATGTTTTCAACCATCATTTCTTCAAACATTATTTTTCTTCTCTTTCAACTTTTGGAACCCTATTGCATGCATGTTGATGTGCCTATACTGTATTTCTCTGAGGGTCTTCATTCCTTTTTCTCTTTATTCTTTGGCTTGCATGATCTCCATCTGTCTATCTCATTCTATCACTTATGAATATCCAATTATCCTAGCATCATGAATTGAAGAGACTGACTTTTCTCCATCAAGTATTTTTGGTTCCTTTGTCAAATATTAATTGACTGTACATGCTTGGGTTTATTTCTGGGTTCTTGATTCTGTTCCATTGGCCTATTTGTTGGTCTTTACATACTGTTTTGATTAATATAGCTTTACAGTATAGCTTGAAATCAGGAGATGTGATGCCCCTTGCTTTGTTCTTTCTCAGTATTTCCTTGGCTATTTGGGGTCTTTGTGGCTTCTTATAAATTTTAAGAATGTTTTTTCTACTTCTGTAAAAACTGGCATTAGAATCTTGATAGGGATTACATTGAATCTATAGATAGCTTTTGGTGGTATTGACATTTTAACAATATTAATTCTTCCAATCCATGAAAACAAGTACCTTTCCATTTATTTGTATATTCTTTAATTTCTTTTATCAATGTCTTATCGTTTTCAGATAGAGATTTTACCTCCTTAGCTAAATTTATTCTAAGTATTTTATTGTATTTGATACTATTGTAAATAGAATCAATTTTTTTATTTCTTTTCCAGAAAATTTGTTGTTAGTGTAGGGGAAGACACTGATTTTTGTATGTTAATTTTACGTTCTGAAACTTTATTGAATTCATTAATTAAATCTAACATTTTTATGGTAGTGTCTTTAATTCATTTGCAATGAGAAAATCTTACTTCTTTCCAATCCTGATACTTTTACTTTTTTCCTTGCCTAATTACTCTAGCAAAAACTATGTTGAATAGGAGTGGTGAGAGTAGACATTATTTTCTTGTTCCTGATGTTAGAGGAAAAGTTTTTGATTTTTCACATTGACTGTGATATTATCTGGATTTGTCATGTGTGGCTTTTATTATGTTGAGATATGCTTCTTCTATGCCTAATTTGTTAAGCATTTTTATCATGAATGGATGTTGAACTTTGTCAAATACTTTTTGTCTACTGCAATGATCACTTAATTCTTTTTCTTTCATTCTATTAATATAATATACTGCATTAATTGATTTGAGTATGTTGAACCTACTTGCATCCTAGAGATAAATCCCACTTGATCATGTTGAACTATTACCCTTTTAATGTTCTATTGAACTCAGTTTGCTAGTATTTTATTAAGATTTTTAAGTCTATATTTATCATGGATTTTGGTCTTTCTAGTAATGTTCTTTTCTGGTTTTGGTATAAAGATAATGCTGGCCTCATAAAATGAGTTTAGAAGTGTTCCTTTCTCTTTAATTTTTTTTTTAAACAAGTTTGAGAAAAACTGATGTTAATTCTTTAAATCTTTGATGAAATTCACCAGTAAAGCCATCTGGTCCTGGGCTTTTTTTCATTGGAAGATTTTTTTTTTTTAAATCACTAATTCAACCTCCTTAGTAGTAATTAGTCTATTCATATTTTCTACATATTTCTGATCCAGTCTTAGTAATTTGTATGTTTATAAAATGTTTCCATCTCTTCTAGGTTGTTCAGTTTGTTGGCAATGGTTGTTCACTGTAGTTTCTATGATCCTTTGATTTCCATGGAATAAGTTATAATGTCTCTTCTTTCATTAATAATTTTGTTGATTTGGGTTTTTTTCTTTATTTCTTGGTGAGTCTGTCGACTTTGTTGATGTTTTCAAAGAAACAATTCTTAAAATCATCCAATGTAGTGAAAATGTTTTATGTGTATATATGCATTTTAATTGTTCTTGTACTATATATTTTTCATTCTAATTTTTTAAAAATATAAATGTAAAGTGTTGTTTAAGAAATTTGAAATGCTTTAATCCAAGATCAATATATTCCATTTAGTTGACCAAGAAAAAGACAATATAATCAATTCCCTTTTGAAAATTATGACATTAATACCTATAGTATCTTATCAAATTATGGAAGATGTGAATTATAACAAAAATTAGTTAACTAGGTAATAGTTGATAATGATGTAAATTCTCACAACGGTTAACCATTCCATAGTTATACATCTTTAAAATTCAAACTAATCCATTGCACTTTAAGAAATTCTTGAAATAACTGTCACATCTATTAAAATTATCTTACAAGTAACCGAAATAATAGAAGCAACATTTAACAATGCCATTTAACAACAGGGCAAAGTGTATTTTATAATATGATTCAGTGCTATGACCTTAGGGCCTAGAACATAAGTTTATTTTAAATTTCATTGGTTCTTACACAACAAAAGAGCATTATAAAGCTACACTCTAATCTCTCTTGAAGTTATAAAAATTTTATTTTATAAATTCCAAGTATGGGAAAATATACTGAAGAGTGTGCAGGTCTTTCACTGACTATATCATATATCACAATATGAATTTTATATAGGTTAAAAAACAAGATTACCCTGTAATTAGCTACTATTTTGCATCAGAAATCATTATGTAATTTTTTTTGCATATAGCGAACTGTGTGTTGTATTGACAGAAGATAAGATAAAATATTGATCCATTAACATAAATAATAATAAATTTGATTTGTCCCTTATAAAAATAATCTGGGAAATCAATACAAACTAAAGTTGGTTTATTTTTAGACTAATAAATATTTTTTGTTTTAGTTGTTTAGTATATAAAAATAAAGAACATGTTACGTATGTTCTTGTTTCCCTAAGTTTCTTAAAGATTTTGAATAACAATAATATTTAGCAATTTTTAAATAGTAATCAGTAATATTCATGGTAAGTATGATTTATTTTATAAGTTATAACATTATATTTACACCAGAAAGATTAAAGTTAAAATAAAAGCAAATGTTATTTAATAGTTTAATAGCACTGATCTTTTATATGTGTAGATATACACATACATGAATAAAATAATAAAACTGAACATTTTTATAATTCAGAACTGTCAAGTATGTCCAAATACATATTTAGTAAAATATTCAAAATCTCACAATTTTATGTTAAGGACATTGACTTTCTTTTTTCAAAACAGGCTGTTTCCACGGAAACAGTAGCTGGCACACAGAAGCAGAAGGTTTATAACTTTGATAGTTCAGCTGTGCTTGTCAGGTAGATGACGGAAATGTCATTTTTCAAAGAAGCACCTGCAGCTCTTAGGTTCCAACAGGTTCTCAGAATATAACATTTTAGCTCCTGAAAAGTTTCAGTTCACAATGTTTCTATATAAAACATAAGTATTCCTGCTTTTAAAAGAGATTTAATTACTTTAAGTCTATTTTAGAAAGTGATTTTTTAAATGTAATAACTAATTTGAAATAACCTAGAATTATAATAGTGTACAGGGCTCTCAGAGTTACAGGAAAATTATCATGATAATTTGCCTAAGGTCAACACTTACTTGAAGGTAGATTCATTCCATCCAGAACCACTCTTGTTCTGACACAGCATCTCTAGTTTTCAGGAGTTCATTTATCTTTGGCTGAAAATTCATGATCTAGGAGGTTTCTTTCTCAGTAGTAAATCACCAGTGGACTGGTTCTCCATCCCATCCTTTTGGCCTTCCCTTCCCTGCTAACTTGGACTAATGAACAAATATCAAAACTTGCTGGCTTTTTGACATCAATAATCAGTGGTATTTGACATATATCTGCCAGAAATAAGCTATAAAGTACTAATGCTCTCCTGGTTCAAAATTTCAATGAAGTCATCATCATTTCTTCCCATCAGTCTATAGAGAATATTTACTAGTGCCTAAATAGTGTTATCAATGTAGACTGCAGCAAAAAATCAGGAGAAGGCCAAGACTTGGAAGGGCAGCAATGGAAGAATTAGGAAATATCTCCAAGAGCAAAGATGTGTCATTAGAGACTAAGGCTAAGATGACGCACATTCTCACATTCCCAGTTACTAGGCATGGACATAAAAGCTGGACAATAAAAAGTTGGACAATTAATTCAACCAATTAAGCCTGAAATGTCACTGGAAGCAAAAATGAAAAAAAAAATGAACTTGTCCCACTTTGGGTACATCATGAGAAGGCAGGGTTTTTGGAAAAGACAATAATGCTTGTAAAAATAAAAAAAAAAAAAAACAGCAAGAGAAGAAGAAGGCAAAACATGAAATGGATTAATTTCATAAGAGAAGTCATAGGCATAATACTATAGGAGCTGAGCAGAGCCAGAGAGAACAGGACATTGTGAACAGCACTTATTCATAGGGTCACCAAGTGTTAGAGCCAACTCAGTGTCACATAACACACACGAATATTGCCAATGAAAAAAAAGTAAAATGAAACAGAGATGACCTGTAATAAATAAAAAAGTTTCTCAAATTAAAGGTTGAAGATTAAATTTTCAATTCAAGAAAATACAGTAGTAAAAGAAAATAAAATGTTATCCTTGAAATATTGTATTTTTAATTTACACAAAGAACCCAGACAAGCTAAACTAAAGAGTTCATAGACTAGGGTAGCACTTCAGGATGAACAAAAGGCACTCAGAGTTTAGGAACTTATTATCAAGAAAACAGCATAATCAGCTGGCCATAATAAGCTGTGGCTGTTTTTAATGGGAATTTACTTGCTAAGGGCAAGTGATCAATATTCAGTAATTCAATGGAACGTACTGAGCAACTGCTGTATGCAAGACATTATCAGGTTGTTGAATAGCAAAAAGTAATAAAAGAGGAAATAGCACTGATTGATAATGGTACCAGAAGTTAATAAATGAACCTGACTCATGTCAACAATCTTCATTAAAAATAGTGTGCCCAAACTTATGGATGGTGATCACATCTCAAATTCTGTGTTAGCTTTAAACTATTATGTGTTCCATTGAATAATAATTTTAAAAAAGACAAATGGAGGCATGAAAAGGCGTTCTGTGAATTCATTAAAGTTAAAATACATTAAGCTAAACACTTGTAAAGCAAATGGAAATAATCATAAAATTTAAAAATGCATATACATGACCAAATAATCTCAGTTTGGGAATTTGTACCAAAAGAAATATGTATTTTTTCAGCTGGGGGGAAAAATTATTTGTTGGGCAATTGTATCTAAATAACCCTATATTTATCTTCTCAAAATATAGAGTTAAATAAATAATTAAAATTTTGTTAAATTATGTGAAAAAGTTGCAAATATATGCAGCATATGCAGTATATGCTTTTATTATGAAAATAAAATTGTTACAAAATAATGTACTAGATTAAAGTATTTCAATATGTTCAATATCATGCATTTATTAATTTAATAAATAAATATTCATTGTGCTTTTAAGAGTCAGGCACTATTAAGGTGCTGAGAAAATATCAAGAACAAAGCAGATAAAGATCTTTGTCCTAGTGTACCTTGTATTCAACAGTGAGAAGACAGGCTATGAACAAAATAACATAATGACATGTAAATTATTTAGTATTTTAGAAGGAGAAAATTGCTATGGAACAAACACAGAGTAAATTTTTTTAAAAAAAGGGATCAAGAGTTTTACAGTTTTTACTCTGATTGGTCAGGTTTAGGTCTCACTGGGAGGTTACATTTGAGCAAATCTCAAAGGTGATAATGGCATAAGCTCAATGACCTGGGAGAAAAATGTTCCAGGCAAAAGGAAAATCCAGTACTGTTCTCATTAAGAAAATGCATAATGAAAGATTAATTATACAATGATTCTACTCATTGTCCCATCAACAACTTTTCTTATAAATTCAATCCTTTATCTAAATGACAAGTATCCATAACAACAATATATAACTATAACACAGTACAGCAATGCCTCATTTTAATTCATTTAATTTTTACAACCATTGTTTTGTTTAAGCCACATTTGATACATGATTCTATGAACCACTTTACCATATACAACTCTGGGAAATATGGAGATGAAAAAGAGACCCTTGCTTTGGAGTAATTTGGTGTATAATGAAGAAAAAGCCACATATACAATTTCTCCAATATCCTTGGGAGCAAGCAGTATGGTCTTCAGTTGACATTCAGGAAACTGAAGTCCAAAAGAGAAACAACGAGGTCTCAGAACACCCTATTATGCACTGACTCTTAAAGGCAAGTCAAAATATTATAATCAAGTTATTAATGCTAGTGGAGATGAAGAATGTCAGGAGAACTGTAAAATAGCAGTCATGTTGGAGATTTTAGAAATTTTTCTTACAGTTTTAAAATGTACTGTTTGAAAATAAATAATATAATCTAGACAATAACAGATGTATCATTAAAGATATCAAGTTTCAGTAAAATGAATCTGTTTCACTTATCCTTCATATTAACAGTTATTGTTAATGCCAATTAACATAACAGTTCTTTATTGCCCTTTTTTATACTAAAGGGGAATATATAAATATATATCTTATGTCAGTTTAATTATATTGAATGACTAAACTCTTTTAAAATTCTAATTCAGTGTCAATCATGCATTTATTTTTCCTGAGTGAGTTGAAAACAGGAACAAAAGAAAGAATGAATGATATTTATAGCCCCCTTTATCAACCTGTTAACTTAAAATATTATTCAAGATTCACATTTTTTTTCTGGAAGTGCATTTTGTGTTTGTCATTCTCAATAAGATATCTTAGATTTAATGGTACTCATTTAATAATTCGGTTCTGGACTTATTGGTTTACAATAAATGACATAATAGAGTTCCTGCAAGGATTTGCCAGACTTATGGAATTTATGAATTAGAAAAGTTTTTCGATGTAATCTAGTCTAAGCTCTAGCCCACACAGATCATTCCATCTATAATTTCTCTGTCAGAAGATGATTCAGTTTCTCCTCGAACACTTCCAATGTCAGAGAGTTCACTTTCTTAAATAATAACCTATTCAATTTAGGAATATTCTGATTATTTAAAATCTTCTATGATGTTGAGGCCTAATGACTCTCCCAGAGCATCTTTTTACTTATTTTTAAAACTTAAATAAATTTCCAGATACTAGAATTACACAGTATACTTTTTTCCATGTGAAAACATTTTAAATTGTAAAGCAAATGACAATCTTGACAATTCATATTAACTATTTCTATACTCTAGAATAATTATTTATATGAGATTACTCAGATTCATTCTATTTATCTTAATCAGGGAATAAAGACTTATTAAGACTGATAAAATATTATTTTATATGTTTTGCTCATTTTTTATACAAAAAAAATGCATATTTTTTACCTAGTGTCATAACCAGACTATAAGAATCTTGAAAACAGTGATGCTGTCCTAGAAAATGACACATTGGCTAATATACTCTAGGTACTTAATAAATATATTTTAAAAGATTGTTTTTAAAAGCTATTAGCAATATATAGAATTAAACACTACATCCCAGCTGTGGTCAGCTCCGATAACAATAAGCTATAACTCCCTTGACTGAATCTTAATTTTCTATTTTCTAAACTTAATGTATTATTCCCCATTTGTATATTTTTTTAATCATAGTGTCATGTTGTGAATTTATATTAATTATTCTCATATGAAAATAATTAAATATAGTCTCTATTCATTTACTTAAAAAATTAATATAAAAAGCACTTATTTAATAAAATTAAAGATAAAAATAAACATAGACTGATATCTGACAGGCCTGTTAATGTATTTATGTTCTACAATTCTAATAATATATCAATATACATCAATATAACAACTTTTCTAGTGGAAATTTGACTTGTTCATTTGATGTGTCCTATTTGGTTTTGGCTAATTTCACAAAATATTCCAAGAAACAATATGGATACATATGCAGGAAATTTGGCACAGAATAAATTATGTTAGATATGAAATTGAAAAACTTGAATTTTATCTAGTTCCAGTTCTGTTACTTGAATATAATGGCATTTTGTGCAATACAAAATTTTTAAATTATTAGCATATTATTTTATGAATGTTGATAAAAAATATTTTATTGAATAGCTGTGATGTGCCAATGAAATTTTATGTATACTTCAGAATGTAGATATTAGTGTATTAGTGTGCAACTAATAGTTGTTTAAAAGAATCAGTAAGTTTGTCTTTTCTCTATACAGAAAACCCTAAAGTCTCTACAAGAACACTATTGAAACAATCAGCAAATACAGTTTCTGGATACAAAATCAATGTTCAAAAATCCATAGGATTCCTATACTCTAATAATGAAGTGTCAGTAAAAGAAGTGGAAATGTAATTCCTTTTGCAATTGCAACAAAAAGAATAAAATACCTAGGAATAAATCTAACGAAACATGTGAAGGACCTATGTGATGAAAACTATAAGACCCTATTAAAAGAAATCGAAGAAGATACAAAGAAATGGAAAGATATTCTGTGTTCTTCAATTGGAAGAATCAACATAGTTAGAAGGACCTTATTACCTAAAGCATTATACAGATTTAATGCAATCCCCATTAAAATCCCATCGGCATTTTTAAAGAAATAGAACAAAAAATCATAGACTTGTATAGAAGCACAAAAGACACTGAATTGCCAAAGCCATCCTGAGAAAAAGAACAAGGCTGGAGGCATAATCTGACTTCAAATTATACTAAAAAGTGACAATAATCAAAACATGGTATTGGCAGGAAAACAGACATAAGCACCAGCGAAACAGAATTGGGAGTTCAGAAGTAAACCTATATTTATATGGGCAAATAATTTTTGCCAAAAAGCCAAACATGAAGTGGAGAAAGCAAAGCCTCTTCAGTAAATGGTGCTGGGAAAACTGGAAAGCCACCTGCAAAAGAATGAAACTAGACTGTTGTCTATCACCACATACCAAAATTAACTCAAAATGGATTCAGGATCCGAATATAAGACCTGGAATAATAAATGTGTAAAGAAAACATAGAAGCTAAACTCATGGACCTTGGACTTAAAGAGGATTTTATGAATTTGACCTCAAAGGCAAGAGAAAGAAAAGCTAATATAAATGAATGGGACTACATCAAACCAAAAAGCTTCTGCTCAGCGAAAGAAACTGTCAATAAATAGACAACCATCCAAATGGGAAAATATATTTGCCAGCAACACCTCCGATAAGGGCCTAACATCCAAAATATACACAAAGAACTCATACAACTCAATAACAACAAAAAAAACCCCAAATGATCCAATCGAAAAATAGGCAGAGGACCTAAACAGACACTTCTCCCTAGAAGACATACGAATTTCCCACTATATGAAAAGATGTACATCACTAGCTATTAGAGAAATGCAAATAAAAACCACAATGAGATAGATACCTTCTCACATCTGTTAGAATAGCTGTATCAACAGGACAAGTAATAACAAGTGTTAGAGAAGATGTGGAGAAAAAGAACCCTCCTACACTGCTGGTGGGACTGCCACTATGGAAAACAGTATGGAGGTTCCTCAAAAAACTAAGATTGATCTACCATGTGATCCAGCAATCTCTCTACTAGGTATTTACCCCAAAGACTTGAAAACTCATGTCCATAAAGATATTTGCACACCGATGTTCATAGCAGCATTATTCACAGTGGCCAGGACATGGAAGCAACTGAAGTGTCCTACAATAGATGATTGGCTAAAGAAGCTGTGGTACATCTATACAATGGAATATTACTCAGCCATAAGAAGAGGTGAAATACTACCATTTGCAGCAACATGGATGCACCTCGAGATAATCATGCTAAGCGAAATAAACCAGACAGAAAAAGTTGAAAATCACAAATCACTTATATGTAGGATATAAACCTAAAAGCAACAAATGAACAGGACAAACAGAGACTTGTGGACATGGACTATAGGCTAGTAGTTACCAGAGGACTACAAACTAGTGGTTACTAGTGGGGTGGGGGAGGAGGTAGATGGGGTAAAAGGGATCAAATATAGAGTTTAGGAGGAGGGTGAAGTGAGTAAAGGGAATCAAATATATGGTAGCTGAAGGAAACTGGACTTTGGGTAGTAAAAAACAAAATAGAATATACAGATATCAAATGATAATGTACACCTGAAAATTATATAATTGTATTAACCAATATTATTCCAATAAAATTAATTTAAAAACTAAATAAATGAAAGTATAAAGTCAGTAACATTTAAAAATAAATAAATAAATCATCTATGCACGTTTACACTTTGCTTATCAATCAATCTAATTTGCTTCTTATAATTTGGTTTTAATATTTAATAATTTAAAATGATCTCTAAATGGCCCTACAAAAGAAGAGTAAATGTTAGTGGAAACTACATTTTTATCCATCTAACACTTTTAACATTAAATCATCATGAGCAAGCAGTGAATCTTTGTCTATTTTTTGCTTTAAATACCTAAACTTAAAAAAATATTTTATTTTGGAGAATAAACTTTCTGACACTATGTTTGCAAGGCTTAGCTTATGTCAGATAAATTTTGCTGCATACTAATCTACCTCTAGTAAATGGTTTAAAATACTAAACTTTCATTATTTAGGAGTCTGCAGAAGGATGAACAATTATTTTAATCTGGTTAAATTCACTTATGTATCCTCAAACCACTGCTAGACTGTTTTGGATGTGGCTATGTTAAGGAAGCCACAAGCGGTATGTTATGCCTCTAATACATGTAGTCTCTTTTATCCCACAGACTGGCCCAGCATGTTCATGTGCCATCAGTGGCAGGAGTCATTTTATCACCAGTGAATGGCTTAGCCTAGTTCACAGAAGTGGAGAAATAACCTCGTCTAACATTTGAAGATTGATCAGTATAATCCACCATAGTAATATTTCAAGAAAAAAATTATTTGATAATATTGATTGATGCAGAAAAAGCATTTTACAAACCGAATAACTATTAATGATAAAAACTCTCAGCAAGTTAGAAATAGAGAACTACTTCAACTTGATAAAGAACATGTACAAAAAATTCTGTGACTAACATCATACTTAATGATGAAAGAAAGACTAAATGATTTTCCTGTAATATCAAGAACAAAGCAAGGATGTCTGCTCTCTTCACATTTATTCAACGTAGTACCTAAGATTCTAGCCACTGTAATTAGGCATGAAAATGAAACAATTATACACGTTGGAAAGGAAGGAATAACACTGTTCTTATTTGCAGATTATATGACTGGTTACATAGAATATCCCAAGCAATTCACAAAAATAATACTAGAACTAGTAAGTTCAGCAAAGTTATAGGTCACAATACCAACACACAAAATAAAACTTCAATTCAATATCCTAACAATTAATAGGTGAAAAACTAAATTTAAAACACAAAGATATTTACTATACACCAAAGAAAATGAAATGTTTAGGTATAAACTTAACAGACCATTTATGGACCTCTATGCTAAAAATTAGAAAACCTTTTGAAAAAATCAAAGAAGACTTAAATGGAGAAATATATTGTATTTATGGGCTCAACATAGTAAAATGTCAATTCTCTCCAAATAGATTTATAGAGTTAATGCAATGCTTATCAAAATTCCAGAAAATTTTTTGTGGAGATAGACAAGCTAATTCTGAAATTTATATGAAAAGGTATAGGTCATACAAAAGCTAACAGAATGCTAAAAAATAAAGAGGGAAAAATCACTCTACTTGCTATTAAATCCTACTATTGGCCAAGGATAAACACATAGATCAATAAAACAGAATTAAAAACCCAGAAGTAAATCCACACAAATATATCTAACTGATATTTGCATAGGCGTAAAATACATTCTGTGGAATAGGAAGGATATATAACCTTTTCAACAAATGGCCCTAGAATAATTGGACATCCACAAACAAATAAAAGTGAACACCGACTTAAGCCTCAGACCTTACATAAAAATAAACTAAAAGTGAATCATAGCTTAATTATATAAAGATTTAAAACCAAACTTTAAAAAGCATTAGGAGAAAGTTGTCAAGTTCTATAATGAGGCATTGAATTTTAGACTTTAGACCAAAAGAATAATTTCTAAAAAAAATAATAATAATAAATTAGACACCATCAAAATTAAAACCTTTTGGTCTGCAAAAGAACCTGATAGAGAATGGAAAGATGAGCTACAAACTGGGGAAAATATTTACAAACCACGTAAAGGGCTTATATTTAGAATATATAAAGAAGTGTCCAAATTGAACAGTATGAAAACAAATTATCCTTATGGGCAATGATCTCCTTATTTGTAAAAATGTCAAGTCGGGTGGGACAATTAGTGATTTAAATCTGGGGGGGGGGAAAGAAAGAAAATTAAAAATTAAATGTATTTTCTTTGTGTTGGAGTTTTATTTGCTGTTACTATGCTACCCAGAGGCAATGCTACTTAAGTATTGCTCTTGTCCTCACAAGTTCTGCAAAAGCCTGGAGTTGCCTTTCTGAGGACAGAATGCACTTTCAGTCAGGCTAACTGGCCAGTATGGGGCTTGATGCACTATTATCATTATTCTTTGTAGCGTTAACAGCCCTTCCGCGTACTCAGAAGACTGATAGCTGACCGGCCAGCAGCCAAGGAAGACAGTACACAAAGGGCTTTCAGCAGTGCCTGCTCCCAGGACGTTTTCCGCTCCTGTCACCAAGTAGCGCATCTTGCTCCCATCAGTCTGAAAAGGCAGCTCTTTCCCCAATGACATAACCGCTTCCTCTGCTTGTGGGCATAAAAAAACTCTGCTTGCTTTTGGTCAGCAGCAGCCTTCTTGCAGCTCCAACCGGCTGCTGCTAAAGCTTCTCTGCCTCGTGAGTAATTAAGGGCATTTCTCACCCCTCTGGTCCTCCTGGTGGTTTTTCCGGAATACCCAAAGCCAGGTACAAGTTCCAGGCCTGGGCTCCTGCGTTACATTCTTCTTCACTAGTCCTTTAAATTTGAATTGCCTAACGAGCCTTAGTTTGATAAATTATTTCTCTATTATAAATGATGGTACATGAATTTATGAAGAAAATGACTATTTTTAATAATAAAATTCAAGTAGCCATTTGTTTAACAATATTGAAGAAAATGACTTGATTTGCTTACTGTGAAAGAGATCTATGTGAAGAAAACGTAACAGTGAGTTTTTGTTTTCGTAACTTTTGAAATCATTTGTTTTTTAGAAGCATTTTTGTAAGTACCAAGTACAGAAATAGAAAATATTTAGGAATATATTGCTGATATATTTGGATTTTGTAAATGCTTAGGTGAATATTTACCATCAAATAAACAATATAATTAAATAGTAAAATATGTAATGTTAGTTTCAGTTATAATGTCTGCAATTACATATTGAAACAGGATAATGGAGGAGCACCCACTCAAAAATATTTATCTCTAATTTAATAGTCTGTAATTTTGAAAAAAAAAAAGCAGAAAAAGGGTAATAAAAATATTAACAAATAATTATTTATTAATTAAAATAGAGTATCATATCTACCAGTTAAAATACATATTTACTTAGTAATTGATACTTATAATGAAGCAAAATATGAAAGTCATTTTTCATGTGATTATAAACTCCAGACAATTATGTAGTTTTAGTAAACTGCCAAAACTATCAATGTCCTTTTAACACATAGAATACTAAAAGGAAAGCCTAAACCAATATGCATTATGGATAAATAATTTTATTTATAAAAATTAGCAATGAACAAAAGAACACCTAGAAAACATGAAATCTTTTAAAGTCCAGGAAGATATTATTTTCAACATTTTATCCAACTGAGAGTTATTTTTGGGTCAAGATGTTTCTCATTTGAAGTCTCAAAAAAAATAAATTTATGGGGAAATAAGGGGTCAATGTTTAATGGATATAGAGTTTCAGTTGGGCAAATTGAAAAACTTCTGGAGATATATGGTGGCAATGTTTGCACAAACAACAGAAAAATATAAAACAAGTTAGGATCCTTGAGAAAAGAATTAATAATTTATAGACTTCCATCCCCAAGATTAATAAATTAAAATTTATGTAATTTCTTTCACTTTGCTTTTCCATTTTCTTCACCAAATTCATCCTCTCATGGTTTACATTTTCTTCTTAATACCTTTTTCGTTAGTTTATTTTATGTGTATCTATACTTAATAATTAAACCCTGAAGTCTTTTTTATATTAAATTATATCATTCTGGGAATTGAAGTATTCAAGAAAATTTTTCTAAGATTCCTACTAACACACTTTTTACATCCTAGTGAAGCAATAATTTTTCCAAATTACCTGTATTTATATTATTATAAATAGGCTTAGCACTTCTGAATCTCTACAGGTACAAATTTAAAAGCCACGGATCTCACTTATATGTGTAATCTAAAAAGGTTAAACTCATTGATGCAGATAGTAGAATAGTGGTTACCAGAGTCTGGAGGTGAGAGAAAATGAAATGTTGGTCAAAGGGTACAATATATCTTCTTAAAATCTAATGAGCATTAACAATACTTTATTATATACTTGAAATTCACTTGAGGATATATTTTGGGTTCTCATCACATACAAATAAAAATGGTAATGATTGAGTTGATGGATATATTAGCTTGAATGTGGTGATTCATTCACAAAATATATGTATCTGAAATCATCAAATTATATACCTTAAATATACAAAATTCATAGTTGTCAGATATATCTCAATAAAAATGAAATAAATATAAACCACAGGTTTAAATTAATGCAAAATTAAAGTTAGAGAATTGAACAAATCCCCTTTCTCTAGTAGGCCTGTTTCCACTTTTTTACCTATTTTATCTGTTTTAGATTAATACCCTTAGGTTGTTTTACTTAGCACTAATCACAATAAGATTTTGAAATTTATGACTTTGATATACTTATAGTTCTAATCTTCCTGGCAACTCAAGCATAGATTATTATAGTAAAACAGAAATGTTACTTCTGAGTTAAGGGATTAGATTATTCTTTTTAACGATTTGTTTTATTAACTTACTTGAGAAATTCCATAGTAAACATATTTAGAATATTTTCAGCGTGATCTATTAACAGTTAAAAAATTCTATTTAATTGTGCACTTTTCATTTTTTGAAATTATATCTTCTTTCACTAATTTAAAATCTGAGGTAAAATGTTTTCTTTATGTTGGTTTTTCTGTGTATTTATCTAATTTGTCTAATTTATTTCAGTTGCAATACTAATGTGGTAATTAGATGACTAATGAAAGAATATGTTTGTTAGAAATAATAGGAAATATGTTGTAGATACAAACCACTGAATTAAGCATTTCATATCTTTATGCATTCCCAGCTCCATTTTAGAGAATTTTTGTTGCACCAATAGTGATGAAACTATGAAGTGGAATGAATTTGATAAGGAGTAGCCAATGCTAATTATTTTGGCTGACTGTGAAGCAATTGACTCAAAAGAGGATATATACAGTAAAGAGAAGTAGATTTTAACAAAAATATTCATTAATAGCTATAAAACAAGATTGCTATAAAACAATTCTTTTTTGTCCTTGGAACAAATCCTAAACCTCTGTGTTATACAATATGAATTAATAACTACAAAAAAATTCCACAAATAGTCAACAATTCAATCCTGAGTGTAAGCAACACTGGACAATCTTGAGTATAAGCAACACCGGACAATTAGAAAACAAAATGGCCAAAGGATTATTTAATCATTTTATAAATGATTGCTGTGATGCATGTCTTCCTCCTATATATGAGAGATCTGATGCGTGTCCTTTAGTTACCATTGCGGATATCCCTAAGAGGGGCTTGCTATTCCTGACCAATGAAAATAATCCATAACCTTTTCTCTTAGAGGAGAGATCTAGCTTTAGTCACTCTGCAGGTAGTTGACATTTGCCAAACAAAATTTAAAGGGCAACGTCTCAAGTTCTTCATTCACATACTCTTTAGGTCTTAACTTTGTATGTTAGCCACAGTTAGCTTCCAATATTGCTTTATGTTTGAAATATTTATACAGAGGCCTGCATCACTTTCAATGAATATGTTAGAATTTTTCAAAGATACAAAAACCCTATTAGTAGAAAGAAATTCCTTCTTATTTTAATCCTCCCCTACCTCATAAAAAGGTATTATTCGCAATGCCTAAATTCAGTTAGATGATCACTTGCTTGAAAATCTTGTCCTATGATGAATTTCAGAATAAGGCAGGCTTCTGTGCACATGTGCTGACACATCCAGAAGCCAAAACTACAGTATTTTTGCTCCTTCTATTTTTCTCCTACTAACTGTTATTCTTGTTATAATTCAAAATCATCATTAAGATAATTAATTTAATTTAGGTCAGTAATATTGCCCAACTTAAAAAGTTGGTATATGTATCATATGAATAGCCACGGGTGTGTTAATGTCTACACAAATTGAATACCTAAAACTTTTGTTCTTGTTGACTAAATTTTACTTTTTTTTCTTGAAATAAGTCTTCAAAATGTACACAATGGATTAAAGAAAGGAAAATCCTTTGCAATTTATCTGGATATATCTGCTCCTTATTTGGAATTCAAGCTTTACAGCACACGTAAAGATTATGAGATTTAAATCTATTTTATTATAATAAATTCTCTCTACCTCCAAAGTTATATATTAATCCAACATTTCTATAATTAAGAAAATTCAATATAGAGGATATGGAGAAATATAATATATGCCAATTAGAAAGTGGCGTAATACTTGAAACCTTACTTCTAGATTAGCGATTTAATAGAGTTTACATAATAAACTTTAAGTAAACATGGCTTGTAATTTAACATAATATATGAATTATAGTGGTTGTTTGACATAATATCTTGCATTTTCTTTCAAATCAATTTCATCTTTAAGTCCAGAAATTCGGAAAGGCAAAGAGAATATGTGTGAGTTAATGTGTTTTAACTCATAAACTTTTCTAGCATGAAATTTGGTCTTTGAGTCATTCCTAAATTTTCTTTAACTTATTATTCACAAGTATGAGGAATCACCCTTGTTTATGTAAGTATAAAAAATGTCATTGTGATTGATGAAATAATTTCCCCTGAAAGGCCATACACTCCTTGATAAGAATGAGCTTAACTTTTAAATTGTTTTTGTTTTAACTTTAAAGAATGAAATTCCCACAGACTAATACAACATATTCACACCTACACATTGCTACAATTTAACACAAGTTAACATATTATAATATTTGTTTCATATCTTGTGGATATGATATGAAATTAAAGTCTACTTTGTGTCACTCCTCAGGCCCATTTCTTCTCTCATTCACCTTAGATTCATGGACCTCATAAATAGATATATATCTTTCTTGTTTATATTTTCATATTTTACATAGACTTCAAGTTTTTATAATATATTTTTGTGTGTTCAAGTGTACATACACAGTGCCATGCCAGATGAAAATTATACAATATTGTATTTTTACTTAATATTCTTGAAGTAGTCATAGTTTGGGAACATTTCAATTATTGATTTTTGTACTATTATTAAATCACGCATGTAAATTGTTATTCTTTGCCTATTGGTGGACTCCATTAGCTAAAATGCTGCAATAAATAAACTGTACATATCTTTGTGAACATTTAAATCATACTCTACAGAATATATTATTCTAGTGGAATTGCGAAGATGGAATATTTACATTCTCAACTTTTCTGGGTATTTTTAAACTTGAACTGCTACAATTTTGCCTATGCTCTACATTCAATACAAATGTTTTTTCCTTGTTATACAAGTTTGCAGATTCTTTGTGGAACCCATGCTATTCCTTCGACTAGCTGATGTATTTTCCCATGTTTATTGTATTTTTTTTTTGTATATACTCAAATTATACTTCTGTCATTACTTACTGACACACCTTTTAATCATGTATTTCTATCAGGAATATATAAAGAGAGGTTTTCTTCCTCCAGTATATTCTAAAAAAGTCTGATTGCAATATTTCAAATGCCTTCACTCAGTTTTGCAGTCCAGCTTTCTATTAAAGCATGTTCAGTATTGATGCAAAAATTTTAGAAGGAGCATCACTCAGTAATTTTGTGTGCTGAGTATCCCATGGCAACAAGAGGACTTCTATTAGCTTAATGGCAATTATAAATCCCAGCTCAGGTTCCCAATTTAAAGGGACTGAACAGACTCATAGTTCTTTAACACTATTAAATATCTTCCCAATTTTGGTACCTTGGGTTACTCTTAACTGTATCAAATTAACTGTGCTGTATATTCCAGTTACAAAGCATGTCATTTCTCTATTCAAACACAATGTATATTATGGCCATACTTATTTAATGGGGAAACAAGAAAAAATCTTTAGTTGTTTCTCGATAATAAGTTTTAATTTAGATTTGTTTTGTTCTATTCTGGGGAGAGGAGGAGGAAATGAGAAATGACTGCTTAATCAGTCAGGGATTTCTTTTTGGTGAGATAAAGATATTCTGGCATTAGATACTGGTAATCATTATACAACATTGTGAATATATTAAAATCCTCAATTATATATTTAACTCATTAAAATGGTGAATTTTTAAAAGTCATGTAAATTTTATCTTGACAAAAAAATATAAGAGTTTATATTTTTGCTGCAGCTTGAAGAAAAAAGAAGCAGATAAAGTTATAGAAAAACAACTAGGAGTAACCATTTTATACAGGGCCATAGAGAGTATATTCATTCATTTAGTCTTAATCTAATAGAATAGAACATCAATGGAGAATTTTATTCCATGAACCGGCTAATCCTGATACCCACTTTTAAACTATCATTAGGTTGTTTTGTAGGTACCAGACTATAGCAAGGCAGGAATGAAATCAGTCAGTCCAATTAAGAGCCTGTTGCAGCTGTCCAGGCAAGAGATGGTGGTAGCTTGGATCAGGGTATTAACAAAAGATATGGTCACTTTTAGGAAATATTTTTAAGAGTTGGATAAGGCCAATCAGTGATTGCCTCAAGGTATTTGGAGTTAAGATCCCTATTAGGACCAACAAACTAAAATAATTAAATGACAATTCGTAGCATTTATTAAGGAAATACAGGATCCACATTGTCTGGACACTACTTACACCTCATCTTGGAACACCCTCAGTACTCTAGTCCCTTTGGTCTTCTTTAAGAGCTGTGCACCTCTCTGCCTCAGGCCTGTCATTGTTTACTTGCATGTCAACTAGGCTAGACTACTCAGTTGCTTGATCAAATACTAGTATTGATGTTGCTGTGATGGTATTTTGTAGATGTGATTAAGATTTATAATCAGTTAACTTTAAGTAAAGGATGTTACTCTTGATAACGTGGTGGGCCTTCATCCAATCAGTTGAAATACTTTGCAAGAAAACTAAGATTCCCTAAAGAAGAAGGAATTCTACTTCAAGACTATACTTTAGAAATCTTGACAGACTGCTAGCCTGTCCTATGCATTTTGGATTCAAGACTGCGACATCATTTTTTGCTGTTTCACCCTGTTAGCCTATCCTATGGATTTTAAACATTTTAAAACTTGTCAGTTTATACCCACATCTACACTCCCCGCATACACAAGGAGCTTTGAAAATATGTTTCCTAGATTCAAATCTATTGGAAAAATATATAATTGCAATTTTTTTTGAAACAAGCCTGTGACAAATTAAAAAGGACCACAATTTCCTTGCCATTTTTTTCTATTGAGGAGTAGTCTATATTCTCACCCTCTTAATCTGACCTTGCCCACGACTTGCTGTGAACAATTAAATGTGCCAAAAATGATTCTTTGTAACCTCTGAGATTGGGCTTTAAGGCTTTGGTGGATTTTTTTTTTTTTTTTGAGAAATAGAAGCCCTTTTATTAACATGTTTTCCATTTGCAGTTTCTTGGCTAATCCACATCGACATGCAGAAATAAACACGAAATACAAACCTCTAGGATATGGGTGTGTCAACTACAATGGTCACTTGATTCAAAAAAGTCGTTGGTGGCGATCTGTACGATCAGTTTCTTTTGTACTTAAAACACTCCCTCTTAAGAGTTATATTCCAAGTAAATTGTCTGAGTGTCCTGAGACAAGCACAGTGTGTAAAAGATCAAAATAGCCACATCAAGAAAGAGAAACATGTGGAGTTACACTGAGGTGTACAGCAAGTAAATAAAGACTTCTTGAAACTTTCAGCTCAACCTAGCCACAGACAGTGCAATTGAGTCAAGACACCAACCGATGCCACTTGGATAAGAACTACACAGCTGAAACTTTACTCGAGTATTCTTATTTAAGAATAATTTACTTATTATCAGTGTCAGTTTCCCTGCCAAGTATTTGGGGGAAAAAACCAGAGGTATCACACTGCCTGACTTCAAGTTATACTGAGAAGTGACAATAATAATAATAAAAAAAAAAACAGCACGGTATTGGCCAGAAAAACAGAGACACAGACCAATTGAACAGAACCGAGAGCCCGGAAATAAGCCCACATATATATGAGCAAATAATTTTTTTACCAAGGAGGCAAAACATACAATTGGAGAAAAGAAAACCTCTCAATAAATGGTGCTAGGAAAATTGGAAAACCGTGCAAAATAATGAAACTAGACTGCTGCTATCTGTCACCATACACCAAAATTAACTCAAAATAGATTAAAGATTGAAATATAAAACCTGAAACAATAAATTGTGTAGAAGAAAACATAATAACTAAACTCATGGACCTTGGATTTAGAGAGGGATTTTATAAAGTTGACCTCAAAGGCTATGGAAGTAAAAGCAAAAATAAATGAATGGGACTAAACCAAACTAAAAAGCTTCTGCACAGCACAAGAAACCATCAAGACAAAGAGGCAACCGAATGAATGGGAGAATATATTTGCAAAAATATGCCTCTAATAAGGGGCTAATATCTAAAATCACAAAGAACTCATACAACTCAACAACTAAAGAAAAATGAACAATCCAATTAAAAATGGGTAGAGGACCTGAACAGACCCTTCTCCCAAGAAGACACACAAATGGCCAACAGACATGTGAAAAAGATGCTCAACTTCACTAGTTATCAGGGAAATGCAAATTCAAAACCAATAATGAGATACTACCTCACACCTGTTAGAATGGCTATCAAAAGGACAATAATAAATATTGAGAGGTTGTGAGGAAAAGGAACTCTCACACACTGCTGGTGGAAAGTAAATTGAAACAGCCACTATGCAAAAGAGTATGTAGGTTCCTCAAAAAAAATTCAGAATAGAATTACCATATGACCTAACAATCTTTCTTCTGGTATCTACCCCACTCCTCCCCCCAAAATTGAAAACATCCATGAAGAAATATGCACCCCCAATATTCACTGCAGCATTATTCATGGGCCAAGACATACAAGGCCAACAAACAGAGATCCCTTGACACAGACAACAGTTTAGTTGTTACCAGATGGAACTGGGTGAGGGGGTTAGATAAGAGTAAAGGGGTCAAATATAAGGTGATGGAAGGAAACTTAACTTTGGGTGGTCAAACATATAATCCAATATATCTGCAACATAGTATTGAATTATATATGAAACCTATATAATTTAATCAACATTACCCCAACAAATTTACTAACGAAAAAAGCCGTCAAAAAAAAGTAAATTATTCTATACCAGAGACATTTTTTACTTAAGAAAAACATTCATTCCGTTAAAATTAAGCAGATAAGGAATATAACTAAGCATTCTTAAACTCATAAGGAATATGTAAAAACATAATCTAGAGCAAATATATTATTTAGAAATATTTTAGAAAGGCTGAAATATTATTCCCTACTTTAGTGAAGATTCTTATCAACTCGATAAGTAAGAAAAATGAACAGATGTGAAACTTAAAAAGAAATATAAAGCAGGCTGTATTTGCGTACATGATTATTTGCAAGGAAAACTTCCAAAGACAGCTTGAGGACTATGAATAGCATTTTGCAAAGTGGTCAGATATTAAACCACTGTGCCAAAATTAATAACATTTCTATATATGAATAGTAGAAAAAAAATGCCATACAAAAATAAAGGTTAAAGAAAAGAAACATGGTTATAAAAGCAATTAAAATAATGATGAACCTACTTACAAATATGTGAATATTTCTAACAGATAAAAACCACAGAACATTGTTAAAGAACATAAAATATATAAATACATAAAATTCAAAAATGGAGAGTTATAGACTTTTAAAAAGCAGGATGAACTAATCACTAAAAAGATGTATTTCTTCCTAATCTATTAGATTCAATAAAATTTACTCAATATTTCAATAGCATTTTCCACCAAGGTTGACAGGTTGACTGTAAAAAAACAATATGAACAATACTCTAAGACTATCTCTGTTAATTTTGAAGAAAATAGCAATGCAGGTATCTATGCCAAACCAAATGACAATATTATTTTAAATTCATGCTAATTAGGCAGCATGTTATTGGTAAAGGTGTAGGCCAATAGAGATGGACTAGAAACAGCATTGATGTCAGTGAAGATGTAGGCAAGAAAATAGATTTTACTCCAGGTGTTTCAAGCAGGAGGTTTTAACACAGATAACTGATTAAAACATATTGTAAGGTATACAAGAAAAAAGGAATGGGTTGAAATACAAGACAGAGAAGCAAAAAGACAGAATGATGATGCTCTTTGGGCTGGATTTCATTACCTATTTGCCTGCTGCTATATTATTAGAGATCTTTTTTAGTTAGTTCTGATATCACTGAAAAAAGTCACCTAGACCAGACACACATCACAAAAACATTTCTTCCTCTGTGCCTGTGCTGCGGAGTCTAATGCCACTGCCATTGGAGTAGGTGCCAATAACTGCCAGAAAACAAGCATCTTCTTTCTTTCTTCTATCTTCTGATTATTTTGGTGTATTTTAATGGGAAAACCTAAAGTACAACTTGGGCAAGAAAAACTGTATTTTGAAGACCCCACCCCAGCAGTATGGGTAGAATATCGACAGTTTGGAACAGAGTGATTACTCATAATTCAAATGAGTAGGAAAGAGAACATCGATCAAAAATTGCAGTTGAATATTCACATAAGGTAATATGACATCTCTGCCTCATATTATATACAAATATATTTTTTAAACTGATTACACACCTAAAAGTAAAGGGAAAGTTTAAAAGTTTTAAGAGATAACATAGGCACAAATCTTGAAAACTGGCAGAATTTCCTAGACAAAATACAAAGAAGTGTAAACAATGAAATACTGACATTTGAATAAATCAAAACACTACCGTACAAAATATATCACAAAATAGGAAATACAAGCTGCAATTGGAAGGTTATATTTTAAAGCAAAAACTGTCATAAATCTAGTGACAAAACTATACATTTCTTTATAAGTCAATATCAAACAACACAATAGTTTATGTAAAAGTTTGTAAAAATAATTTTTAAATTAGGACTAGAATTTACCATAAGTATAAAAAAAGTACTCAAAATAGCCAACAGTTATGAAAGCTAAAATACTAGTAGTTACAATTTCACATTTATTGATTTGGTTGAAAATTAGAAGTTTGCCAATTACAGCACATTGTAAACATGTAGAAAACAAGGAAATTCTCGTGTCAGTATAGTTAAACTGGCAACCAATAAAAAAAAGATGGTTACACCTAAAACTAGAATTTAAAGTATGCATTTTGAAGCATACTTTCCAAGGAGTTATATTTTAATTGGGGAAAGGAAAGAACATTAAATATTAGTTTTAAGTTTGATACAAAACTAATTAATACCCTAAATTTCAATAAACAATAACTTTGGGTTACTTCATACCAAAAGAATACATTTGCATTTTCACCAAAGCAAAATAAACTACAAATAATAGCATAATAATTTTTTTTAAAAAATCTATAAAATGAAGACAAGAACATGACAAAAAATTATTATACTATGAAAGAATTTTATGAGACATGACATATATGTGAGAAATTACTTATAGACAAAGTTGAAAATATTATGCAAATATCACCAAAAAAATGAACATACTATTCATATAAATAACTCATATAATTAAATTAGAAATTGAAAAAAAGTCATTATACAGACATTTCAAACTGTTATATTAATTATCAGTAAAAATCTACAAATGTCAATCTAATAATGAAAAAAAATGAAAAATAAATCACTACCATATCATGTCTTAATCTATCAAATTAACAAAGATTTTGAAAAATGATTCTCATGTTTAAATTGTGTGTATATTAAATGGGTTAAATGTGAATGTTTTCTAACTTATACCTGATGGAATGTAAATTGAGGTACAATTTCTAATTTAATGTTGCATTTAGATATATACACCAAGAGGAAACCTAAGAATGAGCACAAGGATTTTAATAATAAAGATCTCAAAAGAAGGTGATAAAAACATCTAACAATGAAGAAGCAACTTAATTGCTTAACCACGGGTAATGCTTCAGTAAATTGCAGGTCATATTATTTAACAATAAAATTGGTTTTTAAAACACTAATGTCAAAGGATAACAATCCTGAAACAAGTCTTTAAAAAGCAGGCTTATAAACTTGATATTTTTTATATTAATTATTCAAAAAATAAAATTAAGATTAAATAATTTAAAGCATGGCTAATAAAGTAGTATAAATATATGTTGTATATGTTTGAGTTGGATTGAGGTTCATTATTTAAATATTTGACTTTGAATCTAAAGTCTCTATAACAAGCATTTTCAAGTTTTTAATAAACTGCTTATGTGTTATTTAATAAACTAATAAAAGAAAGAATGATCACTGAAACATTTTGATGTAGTTTGAGAGGTAAAAATGCAACAGAGTAATATGTCTGTCTTGAACTATGAATATGAAATGCAGTCCAGAGTGAGCAATAAAATTTTATTTTTTTTTCACTTTACAAAATCTATTTTTCCTTTAGTCTTATAGTCATTTCACTATCTCATACAGTATTATCTCCTGAATTTGCAATTGCAATATCTTCTAACTGGCCCCTTGCTATATGCTTTTAGCCCTCTAGTTCTAGTAGCATTGACATGAGATAATCTTACTAAATAAAATCCAAATTACTTTGTCTATATTGAAGATCATGGTATTTAAAATCTAAATTAAATTCATGCATATTATGCATATACCTATGTAAATATGCATATATCTATATAAATATATATGCATACAAATATATATATTTAATCTTCTTACAGATCTTCTGGCTTTAGCAAAACAGGTTAGGTGTCTATTGTAGTTGCTCATTAAATACATGTTGAGAGATCAATCATCCTATTATTTCATATCTCAAGGTGTAAATTCATTGTATTGCACTGTCAAGAAATACACTCACAATATCCCTGCCTTAACCCCCAGCCTTATCATACACATTTACTTAAATCTGTTTGGCGCAATTTATTCATAGACTTATTTATAGTTTCATTCAGATTGCTTCTCCTTGATTAACTCAAGATAAAGTAGACTACTCTGAATTCTTGCTTCCATCGTAGTAATTGCCCTTAACCCACATTTCTTCAAGCTTTTTTTTTATTACTCTATGGTTCTTTCTACTCTGTGAGATCAATATCCAAAATAATGACAGTAATTTTCACTGCTTCATACTTACATACTGAAGCAATATTAAAACAGTAAGAGGAGAAAGCCAGGACTACCAAATATAAATTGAATGGGGTGGGACATTGTAATTAGTAAACTTCCTAGATGAGGTTACTTGCTTCATAGATCCTTTTGTATGTTTTAAGAGTTCATGCATATATAATGCAGGTAGATTATAATTAATATAAAGATACATCTAATTACTGTCCCTTACCCATCCTGAGTGCACACTTCTATCACATACTTTGGTTTATAAATAATTTGTGGCAAAAATAATACTAACAAACAACAACAGCAAATTAATGAAATAGATAGACCATAGCTCACTATAACAAGTTGTTACAATGCACCCTTAAAATTTACAAGAGTCAAAAATCCAAGGAGGTGTTCCATCATCTTTATGGAAATATATTTCATCAGCATAATATGATATGAAAATGAATACATCTGCTATAAAATAAAAACACGTATAAACAGAATGATTTAACAAATGGGTATTTAGGGGAGAAGGCAAAAGGACACATCATCAGGAAGTACTAAGAATAAGAGTGAATGAAAAATAAATACCAGTAAACATATTGTGGATTTAGACTATTGTTACTTTTTGTTTGTTTGCTTGTTTTAAGACTCAGTTTGCTCTAAGCCTCTATCATGCATAGTAACTACATTTTAACTTTTTCTTTAAATTTTGGCTTCTTAATGTTATCCTTGGAGGTGACACG
Organism: Eonycteris spelaea; assembly: GCA_003508835.1. Taxonomy (NCBI): domain Eukaryota; kingdom Metazoa; phylum Chordata; class Mammalia; order Chiroptera; family Pteropodidae; genus Eonycteris; species Eonycteris spelaea. The sequence continues at coordinate 6,145,043 of PUFA01000104.1, forward strand.
ACTTGGAACAAGTGAGCAACTTCAAATTTCTAAGGGGCCAATTTAATTCCAAAGTGGAGGAACCAATGTAGAAGTCTGGACACAAGAAACAATAACAATTTGGGAAGTTAATGTTTTTATCATCAAAGTTGTCTAGTCAGTCCTAAAACGATGTTTGTTAAACTGAATTAAAACAGCAATTTAAAATTTCTAAATTTAAAAAAATGTCTAAAAATCAGTCAAGCTTATTAGCTTATGAGTTCCAACACCATTTTGTCATGTGTGTCTATACATTTATCAATTACTCATCAGAATATTGAGAAACATGAAAAACAGCAATACCAAAAAAAGGCTTATAATCTAATCTGAATTATAAAGAATGCTAGATCATTAATACATTCACATACAAACTATTATTTTTAAATATCATGCTTATATTTCATTATGAATAGCTTACAAAAGCTTATTAAATTATTCCACAATTTTATTATACACTATAATTTTTTAGGCAAATTAAAATAGCTCTCATGTAAAAGGATAGATAGTAGGGCAATTTGAAACAGAGTAGACACAGAGCCCCATCCTATAGAGACCCTGATAACTCCTGAAGTCATAAAGAATAAAGAAAAGACTCAGCTTTATTTTAGATTATTAGGTCTATCTCTCACTGGATGAGTGATGTTGCATGTTTTGACACCAAAACAAGTAGTAGTATTTCGCTCAGAATAACCTTATTACATTTAAGAAAATAACGTAAAGTCTAAGTCTACCAGAGGATACTGCTGTGCCACATACTGGATGAAAATATTTTCTTTAAGAAAATTCTGTTTTAACATTGTAGTTACTTGAAACAGAAAAATACACGTAGTGTTTAAACTCTCACCTTCTCTGCCTAATGGAATTCTATTTAATTACCAAACTTCCAAAATTATATGTCAAAGTGAACAAAGAAAAGCACTGCATTTTAATTCATGGTTTTTAAGAAAGCAATTCTACAATTGGCCTTAGTATCATTAGGACGTCACTTAGTCCATCCCTTGTTATTACTAGCCAGATGGCAAATGCAGGAATTCATCTGTTTTCATTCATTAGATAAAAGAGATGAAACTAAAATAAAATAGATATTAAATTCTCATTTAAAAAATTGAATTAACACCATACAAATGACTTTTATTAAATTACATGCTCATTTTTTGTGCTGCCATTATTCCTCATTAAAAAGATGAATATGTAAAGGAGCATAAGCCTTGTCCACAGAAGTAACAGAGCTACCATGTATCATAAATTCACAATGTCCTTAGTGTTGGATTTGCATTTAGAAATGTGAGCCAAGATGTAAAACATCACATGTAGGCAGAGAGCTCTCTATAGATACAGACATCTGAAGAGGTGCCTTTGTATCATCAATTTTGGCAAGTACATGAACTACTTTATGCTGAAGTGCAGCATAACTACCTTTAATTTCAATGGGAGTATAGGACATGCATAAATGATGTCTATAACTAAAATTTCTCTTCTACCAAGAAATAAAATATTTTAGAGATAATTCAACAGATGCATTAGACAGAACACTGCACTCATTCCAGCTTTTCCTATCACCAAACTCATCAATTAACTATATTTTTCATGCTGAAATGTAAATAATTTCAGAAAATTAACCATCTTCTGCTTTTAAATATACTACCTTGACACAGAGTTGTAGTAGGACTTCATGTGGTAAAGAATCTTGTTTAGGTTGATTAAACTGCTGAGTATTTTCTTAAGAGTAAACTTAGTTTTACAACTATGGAGAAAAATAATACAATTTGTAAGCCAACTTGTTCAGTGAAAAATAAAAAAAATAGATACATTTCAGATTTTATTTAGTCATTAAACAACTAGTGTAACTATATCAAACAACTAAAAACAAAGAAATCGCTTATGGTAGGTCTGCCAGTCTACTTGGGGATAGAATTGTCCTCAGGGAACTCATTACTTTCACGAACCAAGCATATATCTTATCATCAAAATTGTACTTAGTGGCACTTGTGGAACTTCCAAAGCAAATTTAAAATACTTTTTTTGTCCTCAGAATTTTTTATTTCAAGACAGATCTTGATATGAATCATTAGCGCTGCCAAAAGAGTTGAGTTAAAAAAAAAGCATCACGTAATCATATATATTTAAAACAAGAAATGATAAATTCTTCACAATGTAGGAGTTTTCTATTTAGAATTATTTGGAAAATAAATTACTTCTCTTACAATTAGATTGGTCTAGGCAGAGAATATGTAGTTGAAAATAATTTCATGATTTAAAAAAAGCTTTCAGACATAGAGTAAATCATAAAAGACATCTTGTGATCATATAAAAGTATATGTATTCAGAAAGAATAAAGATGTTACCTCAAAATATGGGCATTGGCAAAGGAAATAAAACTTTCCAGAACACCCACTCTTAAAACAGGAAATGTAGTTTTTTCTTATGAATTATGTCCCTGGAACCACTGTTGAAACTGTGTTCACATAATTATATGATTAGACCCAGGACAGCCTCTACTTTACAGTGACCAATGGAATCATAAGAAGAGCTAGAATATCAGTTGTTATGCAATTCAGACCCTGTTAAAGAATAAGATGATGAATTATGGAAGATTTAGGGACACCATATACCTATAAAATGTAATAACAATAATTCATTTAACTCAATTCTCTTTGTAGTTTTGAGACAATAAAAAATCATTTTCTCACCTAGAGTTTGAAATCAAATTTTAATAAATCTGTAATAGCCAATCATCTCAAGTATTTCGGATGTTATGGTGAAGGCTGACTTAGATAAAGAAGCACTTGCAAGGAATTTTATTTTGGCTCTCTTTTCAAAGCCACTGTATGAGTAAGAGCTATAGAAAGTTACACTGAAAGTTTGTCTGCTCTATGCCACTTTATCCACTTTATCAAAGGATAATGCAACTTAGATGTATAGCTGCCAGCTTGATTTTTCCAATGAAATATTAGCCCTCAGACTATTTTTTCAGTAATTGTAAGGATCAAAAATAAATACACTTTTGATATTAAATAAATGCCTCCAATGAAACCTTGAAATACCTACTACACTAAAACTCACTACAATGATAAAGTCTATTGAGCATTAAAAATATTTGAGAGGAGTAGCTATAAATTATGTAATTTAGGAATAAAATGATATCCTTTCCAACCCCATGCAAATAAATTTGCATGCAAATTTCCTTCCTTATTCCATATAATTTATTTCTATCCAAATTAAACTTTTATTAAATATGATCTTTGTTCTCATTACTGGAATGAAAGCTAAATAGATGGTTAACTTTAGAAACCAAGATATAATTCCCAATCTTTAAAAAGCCACAGAAAATTAGAAAAATTTAAAACAGCTTCAAAAGGCTGAATCAATAAAAATAACATGGATCGATGTTATTTGTTTTATTTAAAACACCCTGATATATTTGTGAGAGTAGGGATCGATTGTATACAATAATCACCAGTGGGCGTAATATTTGCCACTTTGATAAAGACAAGTCAGTAATGTACACACCCTTCAAAACTCAAGGAGCAATATGTCTTGGTTTGTTCAGAACACTTCCAGTTTATGACATATTCTAAAGTAATTTTCATCATTCTCAAAAGTGTTCTGGCTTGGACAGTGGTATATGGTCATCTTATTTACAGGTCTTGGTGAAGATAACACCTTTGTTTTTTTGTTTGTTTGTTTTTAACAAACATTGGAAATTGTTGGTAGATGTAACAAATATGATTCAAATAAATGCTATTTTGTCATTAAGAAAACAAATCAATGTATATACATTTATATTGTAGAATTTTTGCCTAATAATTTTTGAGAAAAATATTTTTTGTTAGGTACAACTTATTTATTATTAGTTTTCTAAAAATACTTTTTATAATCCACATAATCCTAATATAAAAAAAACACAGTTTTTTAAGATTAAAGTGGATATTGACAGGCGATGGTTCCAGAGAACTTGTGTTAAAAGTTCAGGAACACCGCTAAATGTGTTTTATCCTGAAGTGTTTAAATGAACCTTGCAACTCTCGAGCCTTCATTTGAATTTTAATGTGCCAATATATCCTAAGTTCAGAATTATTTATTTGAGAGTGCTTATAGCAGAAGTCCAGAATCACATAGCTGTGGATTTTTCTCTTGTCAATTCTAAGTAGATGGCCGTAGTTTATATTTGCATTTCTCCTGAAGTCTGCCACTACATCTCCACAGGAAATAGAGTTAATGACTAAGGATTTGGCACATTTCCCATAAACCAGTAAGGAAATGACAGTGCCCAAATTACTCATGGAGGATAGTTCTGACTGCATCAGTAGATCTAAATATAGTTGAAACCTATTTAAGTATGATGAATTGTTAAGCTCTGATTTGCAGTTGAAGTGCAACTCAAGGAAAAGCAGGAAGCAGTACTTAACTTGATATACACTTGCCCCAAAATGCTGAGTCATTCACTGTTCTCCTTAATATTTGTCAAAATATTTTTCTGTATAGTTGTGCTATAATTATGAATTTTGCTTGCCTAGAGATAGAGAGTCAAGTTGCCAGTACCTCACATTATGGAGAGGGCTTGCTGATTCAAGAAATATTCAATGAAATCTCAGAATGAAAATGATAATAATAATAATAATAAAATGAATGTTAATTATAGACCATAAAACGGTCAAAACAAAAAGCTGAAGTAAAATTAAGCAGACAGGTGAGTCACAGGGAATTAAAGAGATCAGAAAATATTGGAAAGACGAATTGCAAAATATGGTTAAAAAAACAACTAATTAAGATGACTTTAGGCTTATGAGGCATATTTATAAGTGGAAGGAGGTTGGATAATGAATGAGTTAGTGTCAGTATTCAATAGATTAGTTTAATATCAATAGGGTAGGGTTCATAATTCCTCAATGGGTTTAGAGAAATTAATCCCTTTAAGTGCACAATAAATGACATTAGTCATTTGAACCTTTTGCTTCTTTGTTTCACTTCTCAAAAATATTTTAAAAACTCTTTGGAATGAGTGAAATAAGAATGCTAATATAATAGATATAGAATATAAGTAGAAAGATGAAAATGCTACAAGGGTTTAGAAGAGGAAAACTTGGAAAATGAAAGATTTGTGAAAAAATGAGCAACATAATTTGGCAAAGTTTTGTTTTATATGTCATGATATTATCTAATTATAAATATTAAAGCTAAATAATAAGAAACACTGAAAAATACATTATAAAGTGTGCCAAGATGCTATTAAATTATCGGTTATATGGCTTTAGAAAAATTCGGGTGGCTAATAAGAGTTTAAAAGGCAACCCAAACTGTCAGGATGTTAGGAGTTGTGCTATAAAACTGTCAGAAAGAATTCATTACACAGTCTCTTTGAATTTGTTTTAAAAGTATACAATTTGTCATTTTTTGCCCATAAATATCAACAAACTATAGAAAATAATTAGACTAACATAAATTTTATTCTGCCTCGATATGCTTTGGTTTTCAGCAATTTAACTATGGTGTTCCTATGTAGTCTTCTTTGATTTTCCTTGCTTGGGCTTTGCTGGCCATTTTAGATTTTATAGGCTGATTTTACTATCAATTTAGTGAAATTTTCAGCTGTTTCTTCACAGATTTAGTGTGCGTGTGTCCTATTCTCTTCTTTTCTGCCAGGATTCTGATTAACAAACATTAAACTGCTTAATAGTATCCCATAAATTACTGAGTTTCCTTTTTTTAAAAAAACAAAAAACAAACAAAACAACTTTGTACATTGACGTAATATTTGACATAAGGATTTTGTCAAAATAATACAGGGAATTCTCCATCCAGCTTCCTTTTATGGTAAACAATTTACAAACCATAATGCAATTATCAAAATCAGATAAAGATTGGTGTCATATTATTAACTAAGCTACAGACATTCCTGGAATCTCACGGTTTTTCCCTCTTAATGTCATTTTCCTGTTTTAGACTACAATCCAATATCCTACATTGCACTTAATTGTTGTGGCTCAACATTCTCTACTCTGTGACAGTTCCCCATTTTTCTTGTCTTTCACAACTTTCACACCTTCGAAGAATTCTGGTCTGTTATTTTATAGATTATCTCTCAGTTTGGGTTTGTCAATTGTTTTCTCATGATTAGATTGAGATTAATCATTTAGGGGAAGAACATCATGTGAATTTTGTTATGTCCTTTTCAGTGAAATATTGGTAGTCTCTATTATCTACATCATCTAGGTTTTCAGTTTTATTTGCAAATAGGTCTATAAGTAGACACTGATGATTGTTTTTACTTTTCTACTGATTAATAGTACTTAATACTGATTAATATTATTTCACATTTATTATTTTGTGTATTTGTGTTTTCTACCTTTTTAAAAACAAGTTAGTTAATAGTTTATCTATTCTGTATTTTTTTAAAAAATAGAATTTTAATTTGTTAATTAGACCTATTGTTTTTCATTTCACCAACATTGCTTTCTGTTTAATCTTTGTTATTTCTTTGTGCTCTCTGCCTTATTTTGTGTTCTCTTTCTAGTTTCATGATCTGAAGTTTTACTCATATTTTTCATTGCTTCATATTTATTGACAGACAATTTTAGTGCAGTGAGGTGTCTTCTAACCACTGCTTTTAAATGCATTCCCATAGACTCATATGTAGTTTTATTATTATATTTTTTAAATTATATAATATTAGTTTGTTTTTCCCTGTAACCCAAGGGGTTTAATAAGAGGATTTTTAAATTTTCAGCCACAAATGTCCAGCTATTTTTTTGTTTTGTTAGTAATAATAGGTTTTTTCATTTGAATCACAGAGTATTGTTTGAATACTTTTACCATTATAAAAGATACTATTTTATTTGTAAACTAATATATGATAAATTCTTGGGCATATGCTGTGTATTTGAGGAGAATGTGTATCACCAGGTGTAGAGTTCAGTACATACCTGTAAGATCTACACTCATTTATTGGTTAGATCTTCTATATTCTTACTCCTCGAATGTGTATGTGCGTGTGTGTCTGTGTGTGTGTGTGCTCTTGATCTGTCTTGTACTGAGTGTGAAATAGTAAAGTTTCCAATTTTAAGTGTGCTTCCATCTGTTTCTCCTTACCTATCTTACAATCTTTGCTTCATAAAGGCTGTTGTATTATTTAGGGTATAAAAATGTCATAATTGTGATATCTCTCCTGACAATTTTGACTTTTAGCATTGTGAAGGATCATAATCTGTTATAGCTTTAGAGATCGATTATTTTTTTGGTCTGGTGTCAGGATAACTACCACTGCTCTCTTTTTGCTTCTGTTATCCTGGAATATTTATACCATTCCTTTATTTTTAGGCTTGCTGAATCACTTTATTAAGAGTATCTCTTAATAGCTGAATATTTATTTGAACCAAATTGAAAATGATTTTCTTTTAATAAAAGAGGTAAGCCCATTCGCACTTATTGATAGGCCAATACATTTGGTCTCAAATCTGATATTTAATTATTTTCATTTGACTTTATTTCATATGTTTCTTTCTTTACAAGATGTGTGCTTTTGCTCTATTCTTATATATTATTAATATTTTTTAAAAATTATATTTTAGTTCTTTTGTTTACCTTTTTACTTTTTTTTTATGTGTCTTTAATTTTCTGATATCCCCCCCCCATTTTTTTGTTTGTTTTTTTAATTTGACCTTTTATCAAGTTTATAAGATTTTTATTCAGGACTATTTAACACATACCTTTTACCTGTGCATATTACCTACACAGCCTGCCACTTGATTTTGTAAATAGACATTTATTAGAATACTCATGCCCATTATCTATTGTTTGTGTCAGCTTTTACACTATTGGGTTGAATACTTGTAATAGAGACTGTATAGTCTCTACAAATATTTGTAGATATTTGTTCCTTTGCCAAAAGAGTTTTCTGACTCTTGCTATATACAACAATGACTTTTTAAATTTTTCTTCTTTCCTCTTCATTTTCTACCAAATTTTAGTTTCAGTATTTCTATTTCATCATAATTTATAGTATTTAGCTATTAGTCTTCCACCTGCATCCCACAGTTTTTTTCAATTTTAGATGCACAGTTATGTATTTTTAAATGTTCATAATCAGTCCATTTCATTGAATGAAGCCTGATACATACTTCAAGAATGGTTTGGTGAATATACAATTCCCTAATACCTTATAAGATGAAATTTTTTTTTCTGTAAGTTTGATATTTGAAGGACTCTTTGGCTGGATACAAAGTCCTTGGCTCACTCTTTCATTGAAGCTTTTTGTGTTTTCTTTTGTTTTAAATTCCTATTATTTATTGCCTGGCATTCTATGTTGGCTATGAAATGTCTGATGTCAGTATAAATCCTCTGCTTTTGTAGAATATTTGATCTTATTGCCCGAATTCTTTGGGGTTTTTTTCATTCTACCTTTGAAATCAAATTGTATTAAGATATCTCTCAGAACTAACTGTGCTGAGTCATTTTCCTAGCTATCAATGAGTTCTTTTAATATATTTAATCAGGTGTATTCTATTTCCAGATATGTTTCTTGGATTATAGTTTTTATTATTAGATCTGTTCTATTTTTTCCCTCCAGTTCATTTCCATCAACTCCGATAATAAATTATTCCTTCGCTGCCTTTTCCATTTCTTCTACTTTTTTTCTAACCCTTTTACTTTTTCTTACGTTTTCTTTTATTCCATTGTTTTTCTCTTGAGTGTTTTACTACCCTTCTTCATAGCTCCTTGTTCACTTTTTATTTTACTTTATTCTCTCTTGATTATTTTGGCGTTTTCCCTTCATTTTCAAAGTAATTTTTAAAATTTTTCTAGCGCTTCATTCCTGAATCCAATCACCTATCTTTTAAAAATATTTCCACCTGTTTTGGGTTCTCTTTTTGCTTGTGATTTTGAATTTCTACTAAAAGTGATTTATTTATACTCTCAAATAATTGTTTATGTCTACTTAATTCTGCTTAGGATATTAAATTGTCATTTTGCTCTGTTTCATGGTTGTTTTTCTAGGGGAGAATTTTTATTAGTGGATAGCTCTGAAATTTTGTTTTCCAATACTCTACAATAGGTCTGTATGGATTTCAATTTCTTTGTTCATTTTCACAATATTGGAGTGCTTTACAATATCCTTAATTTAATTGCACCCTCTCCTTCACTATAGCAAAATGTAGGTACTAAAATATACTGTTTGGTTTTTGTCTTGATAACAGGGGAAAAGCTGTAAGCTCTCTAATTTATGGTTCTTATTTATTTTACAAGACACTGCATCTGCGCTCTGTATCCTCTTTGTCTTTTTACCATCTATTGTTGAAGAGTCTCTTTCCTTTTTTTTTTTTGTCTTTATTTTATTCCCTAGTTGCTATGCATCTCAAAGTATCCTTCTTTAAACAACTTAAGTTTGTCCCCTTATACATAAATTTATTATGTCCTTTTAAATCATGCCTGATGATTTAAATGATGCCTGGCACTTTAAATTGTGCACACTTTGAAATTCCTTCCCTGTGGTCTGTTTTCTCGTATGTCCAGATACGTTTCAAGTATTTTCAGACTTAGAGTGTTTAATCTCTTTTGTGGTCATTTTATATGAACAGTAGGCTCTTTTGCTAACCTCCATCTTTTTTCTTCTCCACAGCTTTTTGGTTTCCCTGTCCTTACCAGAAAGCTTTCTGATTGAAAGAGAGCAGCATGAGAAATAATACACTGGTATTTGATATTTCTCTTTTAATTACCATTATTTTACATTTTCAGCATTCTTCTTCAAGTTATTCTGGGACCATGATTTTGCACAGAACTTATTTTTCTCTTCTTTTCTTCTAATGTTTTGGAAAACATGTTTTTAAAGATACTTAGTTTGCTATCACTATCATCCTCACATACTCAAAAGTCTCTTTTCATTCTTTTAAGATACCTGTTTTTAATTCTGTACTTTAGATTGGTTAATTTCAGTTATTGATGCACAAGTCTGCCTTTAAGCCCATCCAGTTTTCATTTTAGATATTTTACTTTTCAGTTTTCCAAATTAAATTTAAGGCTTTTAAATAATTGTCATTTACAGTTCTATGCTGAAATTCACCACTTATTCACTTACTGTATTCCTCTTTTCCTATATATATAATTGAATCTATTTAAAACTTGTGTTTTAAAGTTCTCTCTACCATTACTAATGCTTGTGTCATACCAGGGTCTGCTTCTACTGACTATTCTTTTCTTAATATTGGGTAACATTTTCTGCTCCATAACACATCCTATAATTTTTTTATTGTATGCTAAATATTGTGAAAGGTACATTTCAGAGAATCTATATTTATAGTTTTTTTTTTTGTAACAGTTATTGAGTTTTATTTTGGAAAAAAGACAGATTACTAAAAAAAAATTACTGAGTCGTTCAGTATTGATTTTATGCTTTGTTAGGATTGGTTTATTATTTTTCATAGTACTAAATCAGGAAACTTGGTAAAATGTGAGGCCCTTTCCTCTACATGTAACATTTTTAGGTTGTCAGTGAAATTTCTCCAATCTGGCTGTATGAAATTTCACAAGTAGAATTTCACAAGATGAATTTTTAAAACTCTCTCAGACAGAAAGTCTAAGTAAAAAGAATAAGCATGTGTCTTCTTTTTCTTAAGGATCACAGTCCTGGTCTACTGGTTACTAAACACCTAAAAAAAATTCTTACACATACCATCCATTTTAATAGCTCTTGTGGCAAGAGGGAAAGTCTGGTACAGGTTATTCTGTTATGGCCAGAAGCATCAAGTTTATTTTTGTTTTAGAGCAAATAATTAGTTTAATAAAATAAAGCAATGATTCGCAGTTCTTCATTACTTCTACTCATGTAAAGTTATCAAAATTGTAGCTTAACCATTAAGACTCAGCAATCACTCTTCTGGGTATCTACCTGAAAATCTTAAAAACACCTATTTGTAAAGATATAGGTACCTATGTTCTTTGTAGCAATGAAATACTATTCAGCCATAAAAAAATGTTGAAATATTGCCATTTGTGATAACATAGATGGATCTTGAGAGTGTCATGCTAAGTAAAATAAGTCAGATGGAAAAGGACATGAACCATATAATTTCACTCATATGTGGGATATAAAACAGAAAGCAACAAACTAACAAACTTATACACACAGACAACAGTACGATGGTTACCAGAGGGGAAGAGGGTGGAGGTAAATGAAGGTAAAGAGGGTAAAACATATGATGATGAAAGGAGACTTTGGATGATAAACACACAATGCAATATACAGACAGAGCATTATAAAACTGTGCACCTAAAACTTACATGTTATTAACTGATGTTACCCCAATACATTTAATTTTTTTAAAGAGCACCGATAAAAAATTTAGCTTAAATTTAAGAAAAACACTGATAACAAAATTAAATAGCATTCTCATGTTATAACAATTATTAAAAATAACTATTCATTCACTGTATTGTAATAAATCACAAAGTTCCACTCTCAGCAATCAAGAAATTTTATATTCTTTAGTGACTAGGAATCGGTTTATAAACTCTAAGGAAATTTTATCAGCAAGCTAGTAATATCCCAAACTACAATAATAAGTAGTTAAAAGGAGTTACGAAAAATAAATATGAGCTCCAGAAGTACAACCTTCCATGCAGCTGCCCACTTGATCATTTAAATCTCAAGCGAAACCACAATAATATTCATATGTGAGAAGAGTGATTTCTCATTTTAAAAGGATGAGTTATTTACCATTCACTTCTCCAAAAAGTTAATTGTAGTAACAGTATATTTAAAATGTACTTTGTGTAAAACAAAATAAGATGGCATTTAAGGATAATTTAGAACAGCAAAACCCGAAACTCAACAAATACTAAAGAAGGCTGTGGTGGTATTGGGAGACCTTATTCTTGTGAAGCTCTGGAAAGATCTAAATTTAGAGTGAGCAAAAGAGATACAGAGTGGACTATAGATCTGTTGACAAGATAATATTATATTTATGCGTTGCCTATATTATTATTTTACCAGTTTACTCATACTGACCCATGGACCAACTAAACTACAAGTTTTTCTAAACAAAATTGATATGTCTTTCATGAGTGTTCAGTGTTTTATTGGAGACACAGCATGAAGAAAAAAAAAGCTAGAGATAGCATTTGTGATTTATAATGAAAATATGGAACAAGGAAGAAGAGATAGTGCAACCCAGAAATAAAGACCATTAAAGTACTCTGTAACCAGAAAACAAAAATCTCTTCTTTTTAAAAATATCAGAACATAAATGTAAACATAACCTATGATCGTTACCTATATATACTAATTGATGACATATTCTTACATTTGTAAATGTAAATTTAACCTCACCATATACTTGAGAAAACCAGTAGATACAAGCAGAGAGAAAATGATTAAAAATCAAGAGCTAACCCCAGAGGTGAAAGAAATAAAATACAAAGAATGGTATATAATTAGAACATAAAATGTAATTACTTGAGAAATTCTAGAGTACGTTGTCTACAAAATGAGATAAGTTGACATGAAATAGGCACAATTATAGAACAAAAGATTTAATTGTGAACAAATAATATGCTTACATGTGTAGTTATAGGATATGTAAAGGCAATGTTACCAGAACTTTTTGGACTGAGTAGACTAATTTAGATATTAATATTGCACATGGGTCAAGAACAGATCTGCCACACCTCAAAAATCTTGAATTCAAAACTATTTATACCAGCACAGTGAAATTGAAAACCTTAAACTTGGAGATGCTAATTGTTTAAATAAAGGTGATGTAATTTATTTTGTTGTGAAATAAAAGAACAATAAAAGTAATTATGTAGTCGAATTTATTTTTAAAACACGTATTGCAGAATGCCTGGGCTTGACATACACTAGGGAGGAAAATACTCTAAATTGAATGCAAAAAAATACTGTAAAATTTCAGGTGTTATCTGTATTTGTAGTATATATGGCGATATAAAAGCGTAACCTCAGAAATATTAACCTAATTATGGAGGTGAGAAAGTTATATTGGAGTAAAACTCAGAAGAAAGAGTAGAAATTCATTAGGTAACAGAAAACATTACAGACAGGAGACAGCATATGTAAAGGCACTTGAAGTGAACTTGGATGTTTGAGGAACAAAGTAAAAAAGGCAGGAAGCAGCAAGATCTAAAAAAGCTATACACACTATATCAATAATTTCTCATTTTGTCCCAGAAACATTACAAACTTATTGAGGTATTTCAATCAGGTGTAGAGGGCACAAGCAGTAATGGCAACAACATGATCGTACTTAAATTTCTAAAACATCATGCTGCATGATTTTAGGGGACTCTATTAAAGGCAGACATGAGTTAGAATTCCATTGGATTGCTGGCCAAAGGTCCTAGATTCAGGAATGAATGGCCATCTGAGGTCATCCTTCTTTGACCTATCCACTAGCTGTATATGAAGAAGTCAAAGCCTTAGATCTGTAAAACTATTAGTCATATTGTAACAGTGAGTTACCACAAATACATCCACTTAATCAGAAAATGATAAAATAATGTGCCAATGAAAAGTATCAATTCTTACACTTTTATCATTGTTGAATAACTTTTATTTGAGATTGATTCTGAAGAATGTTCAATTAGATCACTCTGTGTGATCAAATATTATCCTTCCTTTTACTGAAAAAAAAAAATCTCCATATTCTGTGCTTTGATAAAAGCTTAGTCCTGTTCTGATGTTCAGATTCATTGAATTTAAATTCTGTATAGCCTTTTACTTCAGTTAGGTAACAGACATATATTATCCAATTTCATTCTTCAGATTATGGATAATTTGACTGAAACCTTTTCAGCTTTTGGAAAATCCTAAATGCAAACATAATGTTGACAATTCCCATACAATACTGATAAAGCAAATATGAAAAAAAAAATCATATCTGGGGAAGATTATTCCCAGAACTAATTTTATAGCAGAGTAATATAATTTTTTAAGCAATCTCAAATAATTTGATAATTTAGAACCGTAAAATACATTAATGATTTATAATGATAAATAAAAAAGATTTTAAAATGTGAATATAAAGAAAGTTAAAACAGCTTAATTGACCTGACCTCTCTAATCTCCTTTACCCATTTTATTGGCGGTATTTAGATTTTAGGCATGAGAGCATAAGATTGAGCTCCCTCCCACACTTCAAAGGCTGAGAATGTTATAAAATAATTCTGACGTAATTTTCTTCACTTCTCCTTTATTCAGTGTTCTTAGGCAATAGGTAAGTTAAGTACAGGGAAAGTGTATTAGGAAAATTTGAATAATATCCCTGAGGACACACATGCTCATTGTGTATCAGTATATTCCATGTCACACACTTAATACCATCTGCAAGCCAGTAACTGCAGCGACAATTTCCCCAAAAAGACACAGGTGCCTGCTGAGATGGAGCCAGTGCTGCTGGTGGCTGGCCTTTCACGTAGGGTGGCTGATGAGCCACAGCCATTGCTACTAGTGCCGCAGGTAACATCCCCAGCACTAATGGTGATCACTCCTACCCCTACCGCTTTGTACAATCACAGCTGAAGAAGCTTTTGCTTCTTTTGACTTTTAAAAAATTTTTGTTTTGTCCTTTATTCGTTGTAAGGAAGCTAATTTGAAATCCTTAGGTGAGATTCAGGGGAAGGCCACCCTGTGGCTGGTGTGTCAGCTGCAAACACTAAAGTAAATCAAAAGACCACTTAGGCCTGAGGGACGCATTGCAGCATATGGGCTTCTTCCTCTCACTGCCTCTTAAGTACTATTAGGCAGCTCTTCCAGGTTTAGGGATCACGCTGCTTTCTAGAGGATACTGATTAAGAGCATGTTTCATTCTGGTATTTGGATTGTACCGGCAGTCTTACCTTCTCTGTGTTCATACTTTTTTTTGTACTTTGATGTCAAATTTATTCCTAGTTAAATCATGTTTTTGCATACTCCTTGCACATTTCATTTTAAATCACAGTTTGATAACTAAGAAAATAATGGTAATAAAAAGCTTCTGCTGTGGCAAACTATTGTACTATTGGGTAAAAGTCTGTAATAGCAAACACGTTTATTACAAATACCTCATGTGTAATATTAAACACTTTCAGTAACTTAATTGGCCTCATTTAATTTTCTAAAAAAATAAAAGATATGACAACTTATTTACTTTTTTGCTACAAAAATAATTCATTAATTTCTTTTTTAATAATTAACTACCTTTCATTCAAAATGGCAGCTGGAAATATCTTTCATCTTAAAATCTTTTCTGATAGAATCTGGATTTCTCATTTAAAGAACTGTCTCATAACCAGTTAGGAAGTAAATTGCACTACATCATTTTATGCAGAAAGAATATGAAGCTCAGAATGATTAAACACCTTTCCTGCTGGTTACAAAGTGAAATCAAATGCAGAGCTGGGAAAGTAATACATGAATCTTGGTCTCTTCCCTTATCCATTTTAGGCTGTCCCCTCATTTTTTTGGTAAGAAACACTTGCAAATGAATTGGTATTAGAGTATTCATCTATGCTGAATTGTATATTCTAGTCACATCTTATCTACGTGAACACTTCTAGATTAAGCAGTTCTATGCCCATTTTGGTGTTAACATATTCCAAAACTACATTTCAAGTAATCACATGGAGCATATGTCCACATAAGGCATTCCTATATTTTCTTTCCCTAGATTGGTCACTAGAGAAGAATTAACACAACATAGTCTCCTGCTGCTTCATTAAAATGTGATTACTTTTGGTATCAATAAGTCATATTCACTGGTCCACTTGTGCTTTTTGGAAGTAAATTAATAACACTGACAGAACAAGGGGCTGTAGCCATACAGCATCCTCTAAAAACAATGTCTAGAAAACTGTTTCAAGTTCAAAGAAACTACTAACCAAGGACAAATTAATAAATACAATTCTTTTAAAACACTTACCTAATTTACATACAGTTGTACACAAATTAATCATTTTATGAAGAAATTTTATTTCTTTAGTAACTCCTTCAAGATTCAGTATTTATCAGTGATGAACTGTCAATAATATCTTCTTCACATTCAAAACTGCTTCAAGGGGTAACTGATCAATAACTAAATGGCTCTAGCAAAAATAAAACCAAAATAAGAAAACAGAACACAAATATTCCTCTAAAAGAGAAGATAAAATACAAAACTGCCTAATAGTAATAGTGTGTAGTAAATAAGAATATTTCTGTAAAAATAAGTGAATGCCACACTCCCACAAAATAGGCAGTAATCATTTATATGTCTTAATCCATTCTCTAAATAAAAAAATAATAATAACTCTTCTTGAACACCGCTATCTTTAGTCTAATCTTTCCTAATTAATATTCATTAGGAATATTCTGAGAATTCTCTGCATCTCAGCTATAGTCCTCAACAGGATTTAAATATATATATTTTTTTACATAAATTTAAATAGCACTTGGACGGCCTATTAAAAATAGTTTGAGAGGATTTGAAAGGAAACATAGTGGAGTGGGAGACATTCTCAGATCTCCCTTTGAAACAACAATAAGTTGAACATCTAAAATTCAACAAAAACACCCAAACTGCAGTGGACTGAGAGAAATAAGGAAACTGCCTGTTGCAGCCCCAGAGCTCCCCGTAGGGAGGGGGAAGAGAGAAGGAGCAGTGAGTTCCCTAAACAGCCATGCCTGAGAGTCCTGTGAGCTCCACACAGCGAGCGGAAGGGCTCAGTCATCATGGCAGAAGGCAGAGAAGCGGCCAGCAGAGAAATAGTTCATTTTTACCAGCCAGGGTTGCAAAATTGAGGCTGAGGTACAGCCCCAAAGCCCTAACCCAAAGGGCCCATCCCTCCGTACCCTCCAAGACCTAACACCGTGGAACCCCAGAAGAATATGATTAAACACTACTGAAACTGTAGTGTGTAGCTAACACTACAGGGACTGAAAATGAGGGTAGCGAGCATGATTAAATATCTACAAGAAAATAAAGGCGTTATGTAAAGGCATTATTAAGGCATTACATAAAGCAGGGATCCAAGAGGCTTAGACACCACCTACTGGAAACCAAATGAAAAGCACCTTCTTTGCTCAGACTAAAGAGACACCTTTATATAATCTACTTTTTGGAAAAACAGCAGAATACATTTCCATTAATGCTCAGGTGGAGAAATAGCCCATTAAACACCATAAACAAGCAAAGTGGCAAGGCATCTCAGAAAGAAAGAGAAAAATCTCCGGAAAATAAGCTTACAGATATAGAAATATGCAACTTAAATGACAGAGGATTCAGGATGGTACTTCTGAAAAAACTCAGTGAGTTCCAAAATGAGTCATATCAATAATTTTAAGAATTGAAAAAACAACTAGATGATCAGAGCAAAGAGATGGAAACCCTCAAAAAGAACCAAATAGAAATTCTGGGGATGAAGAACACACTCCAAGAATTGAAAAACAAAATAGCAAGCTTCGGAAATAGAGTCAACCAAATGGAGGAAAGGATCAGCGATATCAAGACAGAAATCTAGAAATAAATCAGAAAGAAGAAGAGAGAAACGGAATGAAAAATGATAAAAGAGAAATACAAGAACTAGCTAATACCATTAGAAGAGGAAACATAAGAATAATGGGTATTATTGAAGGTGAGGAAAAGGAACAGAGAATAGACAGCATTTTCAGACAATTAGTGGATGAGAATCCCCAAACCTAAGGAATGAGCTGGAGCTTGGAATTCAAGAGTCAACAGAACACTCAATTACCTCAACCCAAAAAGGCCTTTACCAAGACACATTGTATTAAAATTATCAAAAATCAATGACAAAGACAGAAATCTGGGGCAGAAAGGGAGAAGAAAACAGTCATGTATAAAGGAAAACCCACTAGATTATCTTTGAACTTCTAGCACAGACCTTACAAACCAGAAAAAAATGGAATCAAATATTTAAACTATTAAGTGAAAGAGATGACCAGCCTAGAATAACGTATCCAACTAAGCTCTCCTTTAGATATGAAGAAGAAATTAAGACCTTTCCAGACATACAAAAATTGAGGGAATTCTCCACTATGAGGCCTGCGCTATAAGAAATACTGAAAGGGGTCAGATCACCTTTCAAAAAAAAGGAAAAAAAATACATAATTAGGAGTAAGGTGACAATCAGGCAACTAGAAGCAGAGGAGTGCAATCCTTACTAAGAACAGGCAGTATAACCTTAAAATATAGTAAGAGAATTGCTATAGCAAGATAGTAATGAACATTCAGAATACATAGGGACAAAATGAGACAAAAATGATTGAAAAGGGGAGAATTTAAAGATCCAAATTCTCAAAGGGGAATGGAGATAAGTCACGAGCAAAAGAAAAGATACGAAGGTACATATATATACACACACACACACACACACACACACACATACACACACACACACAACTATATACATACTATAGTTTACATATTCTTCATGGTAAACAAACACAGAAGATTCAGAACTGAAGTACATAACATAAAACAAGAAGAACCAGAGACGAAACCCAAAAAAAGCCAACCAAAATAAAGAGGACAGAAACACAAGGACAAGTGAGCATTAGAAACAACGAAATACCAGAAAGCAAAAGATAAAATAGCTATATAAAGACCTTATATTTCAGGAATTACCATAAATGTAAATGGACTGAACTCACCAATAAAAAGGCACAGAGTTGCAGAATGGATTAAAAAACGAAACCCAACCATATGCTGCCTTCAGGAAACACATCTCAACTCCAAACTCAAATATAGACTCAAAGAGAAAGAGTGGAAAATGACATTTCAAGCAATGGCATTCAGAGAAAAGTGGGGGTAGTGGTAATAATATCAAACGAAATGGCTTTCAAAATAAAAAAGGTAAAGAAAGATACTGAGGGACACTTCATAATGATAAAGGAAATCATGCACCAAGAAGACATAACACTTATTAATATCTATGCTTCCAATCAGGGAGCCCAGAAATATGTAAAGCAATTACTAACAGAACTAAAGGGAGAAACAGACCAAAAACTCTATCATAGTAGGGGACCTAAATACCCCACTGTCGGATATAAACAATTCATCCAAACAGAAAATCGATAGGGAAATAACATCCTTAAATGACACATTAAACCAACTGAACATAATTAACATTTACAGAGCCTTCCATCCCAAAACCCCTGCTTATACATTCTTCTCTAGTGCACGTGGAACATTCTCAAGAACCACATACTAAGACATAGAGATAGTCTCAAAAAAATAGAGGATTGAAATCATACCACTAAAGAAAAAAGAGAAAAGACACAAATAAACACAATCAGGGGTGAATGAGGGGAAATTACAAAAATACAAAGGTTCATAAAAGAATACTGTGAAAAAGTATATAATACCAAATTTAATAACCTAGAAGAAATGGACCAGTACTTAGAAAAATACAACTTTCCTAGACTGAATCAAGAAGAACTGAAAAATCTAAAAAGACCAATCAGCATTATAGAAATTGAAACAATAATTTAAAAAGTACCAAAAAGTAAAAGTCTAGGACCAGATGGTTTCACCAGTGAATTCTACCAAACATTTCAAAAGAAGATTTAATACCTAGTCTCCTTAAACTATTTTCAAAAAATCAAAGAGGAGACACTACTTCCCAACTCATTTCATGAGACCAATATTACTCTGATATCAAAACCTGGTAAGGATAACACAAAAAAGAATACTACAAATCAATATCTCTTATGAGCACAGATGCAAAAATCCTAAATAAGATACTAGTGTACCAAATATGGCAACATATTAAAAAGATTATACACCACAATCAAGTGGGCTTCATCCCAGGGGCACAGGGATGATTCGACTTATACAAATCGATTAATGTGATACATCAAACAAACAAATTAAAAAATAAGAATCAGATGATCATATCAATAGATGCAAAACAAGTCTTTGATAAGATACATTTTTGATCAAAACACTTAACAAAATTGGTATAGAAGGAAAGTACCTTAACATAATAAGGGCCATGCATGACAAACCTTCAGCCAACATTATACTTAATGATAAAAACTAAAAACCTTCCCTCTAAGATCAGGAACAAGGCAAGGCTGTCCACTATTACCACAGTTATTCAATATAAATAGAGGTCCTAACAAGTGCAATCAGGCAAGAGAAAGATATAAAAGGTATCCAAATAGGAAACAAAGAAGTAAAACTGTCACTATTTGCAGATGACATGATTCTCTATATAGAAAACCCTAAAGACTCCACAAGAACACTACTAGAAATAATAAGCAAATACAGTAAAGTTTCCTGATACAAAATCAACATTCAAAAATCCATAGTGTTCCTATACCATATAATAATGAAGTGTCAGAAACAGAAGTGGAAAAAAATAATTCTTTCTGCATTTACAACAAAAAGAATAAAATACCTAGGAATAAATGTAACAAAACAAGTGAAAAGACTTATATATAGGAAACTATAAGACCCTATTAAAATAAATCAAAGAAGATAAAAAGAAATGGAAAGATATTCCTTGTTCTTGAACTGGAAGATTCAACATAGATAACTGACCTCATTACCTAAGGCATTATCCATATTCAATGCAATCCCATCAAAATCTTACTGGCATTTTTTAAAGAAATAGAACAAAAATTCATTAGAAGACCCAGAATTGCCAATGCCATCCTGAGAAAAAAGAATGAGGCTGGAGGCATAACTCTGACTGATTTCAAATTATACTACAAAGCAACAGAAATCAAAACGGCATGGGAATTGGCAGCAAAACAGGCACACGAACCAGTGGAAACAGAATTGAGTAGTCCAGAAGTAAACTCTTGTTTATATGGGCAAATAATTTTTGACAAAAAAGCAAAAGCATACAGTGGAGAAAGGAAAGCCTCTTCAATAAATAAATAGTGCTGGGAAAACTTGAAAGCCACCTGCAAAAGAATGAAACTAGACTGTTGTCTATCACCACACTAAAATTAACTCAAAATGGATTAGGACCTAATATAAGACCTGAAACAATAAAATGCATAGAAGAAAACATAGGAACTAAACTCAAGAACCTTGGACTTAAAGAGGGTTTTATAAATTTACCTCAAAGCAAGGGAAGTAAAAACTAAAATAAATGAATGGGCTACATCAAACTAAAAAGCTTCTGCTCAGCAAAAAGAAATTGTCAACAAGGTAAAGAGACAACCATCCAAATGGGAAAATATATTTGCAAGCAATGTCTCCAATAAGGGCCTAATATCCAAAATATACACAAAGAACTTATACAACTCAAAAAAAAAACAAAAAAAAAAAAAAAAATGCGCAAAAAAAAAATGAAACTTTCAATCAAAAAATGGGCAAAGGAACCTAAAAAGACACTCTCCCTAGAAGACATACAAATTGCCAACAAATATGAAAAGATGCTCATATTGCTAGTTATTAGGAAAATGCAAATCAAAACCACGATTAGATACCATCTCACACCTGTTAAAATAGCTATAATTAACAGAAACAAGAAATAACAAATGCAAGAAAGGATGTGGAGAAAAAATGAACCCTCATGTACTGCTGTAGAACTGCAAATTGGGTATAGCCACTATGAGGACAATGTAGAGGTTCCTCAGAAACTAAGAATTGATCTACCATATGATCCAGCAAATCTCTCACTGGGTATTTGTCCGAAAGCCTTGAAACTCATACTGGAAAGATATTTGCACCACTGATGTTCATAGCAGCATTATTCACAGTGGCCGGATGTGGAAAGCAACCAAAGTGCCCACAATAGATGATTGGCAATGAAGCTGTGGTACATATATACAATGAATATTATTTCAGCCATAAGAAGAGATGAAATACTACCATTACAACAACATGGGTGGACCTCGAGATAAACATGCTAAGCAAAAATAAAAGCCGGACAGAAAAACTTAAAAATCACTTCTATCAATTGGGACATAAACATAAAAGCAACATGACAGGACAAACCAGATACTCGTGGTTGGGCTACTAGTTCCAGAGGAGGGGGAGGGTGTTAGGTAGATGGATAAGGGGGTCAAATATAGAGGGCTGGAGGGAGGGTAAAGTGAGCAAAGGGGATCAAATATATGGTAGCTGAAGGAAACTGGACTTTGAGTGGTAAATATACACTGGAATATACACTTGTCAAATTATAATGTACACTAAAAATTATATATTTTATTAAGCAATGTTACCCCATAAACTTATTATTTTTAAAAGAAGAATAGTTTGAATATATAAGATGGAAATTTTTGCAGATAAAATATTGGAGAAACTCCACTTTTGTTCTCTTTTTCTCTCATTTTTTTTTTTGAAGATGCAAACACCTACATAGCCATCACAGAAAATGAAAAGCAATGTGAAGTTCTGAAACTTATACACATTCTCCAAATACTGTATCACAAAGGTGGTTTATATGTTACAGTACATAGGTAAGTAAACTCCTGTTCTATTCCATTATAATTTCTTTCAAGTTCATGACCATCTTTTTCTGAAACAATCTTTACTCAGGAAAGCAGAGCTAGGCTTAAGTTTTAATGGGCTTGTGCTTCTATGTAGATGAGACTAATGGAAGGTGCCACCCAATAGGGATGAAAATTAGTTAACCAGTCTATTCACTGCAGAAATGTATTAGAAATGAAGAATAGGGTGAAGAAATAGAATCGAGTAACTATAGTCAAGCTGCTAAGTCAAGTCGATGCATGAGGAAATGATTCTATTCTTGTTTTAACTTGCCTGGGAACTTAAACTAATAACTTTCCAGTCCTAATGTCAATGTCTGGATATATATCAAACCTCCAGAAACCCTCTTGTTCCCGCCTTGAAGGACCAAGAAAAGAGTGTTCATGTAACAAGACCACCTGACATCTATTATCCAGACACCAGTCATCTAGAGAATCACCATCTAGACCAGTCCAGAGGCTGAATGTAGGACATTTCTCAAAAATGCACTTTTTACTATAAGAACTCTTAGCTTTTCTTTCTTTAGAAGACTGGTTATCTCCTAGTTTGTTTCTGGTTAGCAAATCCTAAGACGCTTGAATAAATTTCTATTAGTTATTTCTAGTGAAGGCTCCATACTCTTTTTGAATTTTTTTGGCAAAAGTAATGAGAGAAATGGTCAATTAGAAGAAAATGAGAAAGAAACAGTTGCTGAGTGATTTGATCATGTGGCATACAACCACAATCCCTCATTAGATGAAGAGCATAGAAAAGTAAGATGTCTTAAGAATTACAACTGGTTCACATCAAGTTAAAGACTGCTTAAAAAAACAATTACTTTATTTTTATTTTTCAGTACTGATTTATGTTTACTAAATATATATTAACATCTACATAATGAATCAAAAGAGCACTTAAAGCTTTCATCTTATCACCTGTTTAAATTTTTAGTCTTCTATAAATGTGTTCTCCCCATTTAAAATATTCCCTATTCATTCTGGTTGATACATATCACTCAGAAAGAAAATCTCAAATGTAATCATCTTCCAAAAGACTATAATTTTTCAAAGCAGGGTTCAAGGATCTTCCCACCAGATTGAAACTACGTTACATAGCTTGTTCATAACATACATCACATTATGCCATGAGGTTTAGCGGAAGAGAACCTGTTTGATTTTTTATTTTATGTCAACTACTATAACACTTGATATATATGATATATGCTAAATAAATGTTGGTTGATACATATCCAGGTCAAGTATAATTAGAACATAAACATGTTTACTCTTTTCTAATGTAAATTTTATTCAACATTTTTGAAAGTAATATTAGGGTACATTTCTAAATCTCATATTTGATACTGAACTTTAAAATCTTAAATTGTAGATTAGAGTGCTAATATCTTTGAGATTCTGATGTTCGCTGAAGCACTATTTATAAATCAAGATATGGAAATAACCTAAAATACTATGGATGAATGGTTACAGAAGATGTGATATATACATACAATGGAATTTTATTCAGCCCTAAAAAAGGAAGGAAATTCTGCAATTTGGGACAAAATGGAATGGACCTTAAGGATATATATTAATTAAATAACCTAGTCAGAGATGAGGACGAAGATACATGATTATATGAGCTATCTAAAATAGCCAAAACCATATACTCAAAGAGTGGTATGATGGCTGTCAGGTTGAGGAGAGGGAAATGGAGAATTGCTAATCAACCGGCATAAAATCTGTTAATCAAAAGGAAAAGTTCTAGAGGTCTGCTGTATGGCATTGTACCTATAGTCACAATATCATTTGTATGCTTTATAATTTTGTTAGGTGGATAAATCTCTTGTCAAGTGTTCTTACCAAAAATAAATAAAATTTAAATGAAGTGAGAAATAAAAAAATATAAGTTAGAAGATAATCATTATTTATTTAAACTTTATTTATTTTTTTTTTATTGCTTTAGAAACCATGTCAGTTTGCAGCAAACCTTAGGCCAAATCACATGGAAAATTGCTAAAAATCCATATTGGAGTCAACTGGGAACATTCTGAAGTATAATATAGTTAATCATCCACAAATATAATGACACAAAAATGAATGATCACAAAGGTATAAAGTGAATAATGTTGTCATCAGTGTAACAGCTAAGTGATCTCGAAATGATAGTCTAGTCTCAACTAATTCAGCTTCGCTTGGTAGGAACATCACAAGAAAACATATGGTCTTTTGAAAATTAATGTTCAGACTCACTCAGAGCTTGCAATACAAATACTCTTTATACTTTAACACAGTTTCTCTTGCAATATATGCAACACAGGCTTCAATGTTCAGGTCAAGTCTAAGCTGCTCAATGGGTAATCTCTACTACCTTCTCTACTCTCACTAACATATCTTTTTCTCTGAATTATTGCACCATGTGTGGACATATTATTTTAAGTTCGCTCAGTTTGGCAGTTTTTGTGGAATACACTAATGAGCATATAGAATGTGATTTAACAATTTTTGTTGATTCATTTTGTAAAATTTTAGGAACAAAAGGTCATGCTAATAACATATTAATGCTATACTACTACTAAAAATACGAAGCCATTTAAAAGAAGGATTGAGGTAGAAATCAATGTCTATGATATTATATCATCCCTTTTTTAACTAGCCTCAGGAAAAAAAATGTAGAAAAGCTTAACTAGTAAAGAAAAGGAGTAACCTACAGAAGTTGATATAACTCTCACCTCTTTTTTAATAAAAAGCATTCTATATCGTTAGCAGAAACAGTTTTTCCAACTAAAAACTATGTTTCTCTCCCTGTGAACACTCCTCTTTCCTTTCTCTTCTTCTTCTTCTTCCTTCTTCTTCTTCTTCTTCTTCTTCTCTTTCTTCTTCTTTCCTTTTCTTTCTTCTTCTTCTTCCTTCTTCTTTCTTCTTCTTCTTCTTCTTCTTCTTCTTCCTGCTTTTTTAATTTATTTTTGGTCAAACTTAGTAAAAAAATTTAGTATAATTGAGGCATAATACAGTCCTTTCTTGGTATCTGCCAGGGATTGGTTCCAGGGCCCCCCACGGATACCAAAAATCCATAGATACTCAAGTTTGTTATATAAAATGACATAGTATTTTTCATATAACCTATGGATATCCTCCTTATACTTTAAAATCACTTCTAGATTGCCTACAAAACCTAATACACAGTAAATGCTATATACATAGCTGTATTGTTTAGAAAATAAACAAGAAAAACTGTACATGTTTAATACACATCCATTATAAACCTAGCTACATAGTACACATCAGTATAATGTAAATTTTTTTTTCAAATACCTTTTAAATATTGGTTGAATCTGTGGATACAGAAGACTGACTGTGGTAGGTAGCTAGTCAGACAAGAATGAGAGAGGAAACAAAGAAATAAGCACCCAGCCTAGAGACCGCCCAAAGAATCCCCCAATGGTACTAGAATTCTAGGTAAGCACATGTACATGGGCAGAGTTATATAGTAGTCAGGTGTCAATCAAAATGACCTCACTTGCCAATCACCCAGGAATGCCTTTGGAATCAACCCATCTCAGCCCAAATGTAAAGCAGACATTCACACTTCTGGGTTGTTTTTGCCCTTCTGGCTCCTCTTTTTGCCCCCTTTTTCCTTCTGGGTTCCCTCTCTT
Organism: Eonycteris spelaea; assembly: GCA_003508835.1. Classification (NCBI taxonomy): domain Eukaryota; kingdom Metazoa; phylum Chordata; class Mammalia; order Chiroptera; family Pteropodidae; genus Eonycteris; species Eonycteris spelaea. The sequence goes on from PUFA01000104.1 coordinate 6,171,125, forward strand.
TTGGTGACCTTTTGTGGCCTTTTTGCTCTTTTGTGGCTATTTTTGGCTCCTTTGTGTTAGTTACAGCACAGGGACCATGTGCCTTCTCGGGGCATACTTTGTCTTTCTCCATGTGACTCCTTGGGGCATCCTTTATCTTTCTAAAACATTTTTAATAAAACTATTAAATCTCAATGAGCTGTGATTCTTCATTGCTCTCATCTGAGGAAGAACCAAAGGAAAAATGCTAATTACATTTCTATCCCATTGTTATCCCTCTCCCTCCTCACTATCATCGGGGTGACACTGAACTCCAATCGCCCCAATGGTGACAACTGTATTTAGAAAAACTTCCTGAAGTTGAAGAGGAAGGTGACTGGTTCATCTGCTTTATATCTCTTTCAGTTGCCCTTTCCTTTCATCTGCATGAAATATATAGGGATTGCTGAATCTCCATGTAATCATGAGGCAACTTTAAGGGGGAAACCATCATTAAGAAAGGCAAAACAGATAGGAGAAAATATGTCTCATTGAAATGTAGAAAAAGTTATTGCTAGACTTGAAACATTTTCATTTTTTTAACTTGGAAGAAAAAATAAACCTCTAAAAATATTTAAATATCAACAGGATTACCATTGAAATGTAATTCTTAATTGGAATTACATCAAGTAAAGTTATTAGAACTAGAAAATGGGAGAAAAAAATGTTGCATTTTAGCTTTCCACTTCCACTTATAACTCTCCTTATATATTAATAATTTGTTAAGTATCTTAGCTAAGGTCAACCTTGACACCAGATTCATTGGGAGACTATAGTAGAGAAAATAGAGCATCTCAGCAGGTAGAACCACATTTATCTTCAGTTGGAATAGTTCTTGGAGCAGTCCACAGAACTATCCAGCAGTGATTCTCTATGACTCTTCAACTGATGAATTCAAAGCAAAGAAATAAAATTTCCAGGCAGGAGTAGAAATAATAATATGAAGCCACATGGTCCTCAGGACCCAATAACTCTTTTGACAATTTCATAGACAGCTTCAAGGTTCCTGCATGGGATATACCAGTTACAAGGTTCATCAGGTTAAAGGAAGCCCAAAGCTATAATCTATCTGGCATATTTATTTTTCTGAGTTCATATACAGTCTGACAAACTTGGATTATTTTTTGCAATAATTATGGCCTAGTAGCATAGTTAACATCACATTTTAATCATGTTCCAAAGGGGGGGGGGGAAATGAAATACTCAGGAAAAAATGAGAGAAATGACTACTTTTAGTGATTTAACCACAAGACATTATGGTAGAAAATAATAGTTGATTTTTAAAATGAGGAGATTCTTAAATACTAGAATAAGGAGGTTACAATTTATTCTGTATATTCTGTTGACCCATGGGATATTAAGACATTTTTAAAAGAGAAAAAAAACAACCTGAATCACCTGACATTCATAATTATGACCCAGTATAGAACTTCCCTGAATTTAGGGCTCTAGAAAATAAAAAATGTCATTTTCATATGTAACTTTTAAAAGTGTTTGTTTCTTAAGACTCTGTCTATTGGAATTGAATCAGTTTATCAGCTAAATTGGAGCTCACTTTTTAAACAATAACTTATTTTATAAATATTTTCCAAAGATTGTTTGGAAAGACACTATCTTCCAGATAGCTACAATTTGTCCCTTTGGATCCATTCTGTGAGGTTAATTTATGTGTCAACTTGACTGGACTAAGTGATGCCTAGATAGCAGGTAAAACATGATTCTGGGTGTGTTTGGTGAGTCTTCCTGAAAGAGATTAGGATTTGAATCTTTAGACTGAATAAAGAAGATCTTCTCTCACCAATGTGGGCTGTCATCATCCAATTCATTAAGGGGCTGAATAGAATGAATGGACAGAGAGGAAAGGCGAATTGCTCTCCCTACCTGAACTGGGACATCCATTTCCTCTGACCTCAGGAATCAGAGTCCCTGGTTCTTGGGCCTTCAGAGTTGGAAGTAAACACACCATTGACCACTCCCCAACCCAATTCTCAGGGTTTTAGACTCAGATTCTTTACTTATGCTATTGACTCTCCTGATTTCCAGGCTTTTCAGATTCATTGAATTATACCACTGGCTTTCCTAGTTGTTCTAGTTACAGACTGCACATCATGAGACTTCTTGACCTTTATTTATAATCATATGAGCCAATTCCTGTAAATAAATCTCCCCTCTCCCCTCTCCTCCTCCCTCTCTCTCTCCTTCTCTCTCTCTCAGTTAGATATAGATAGATATAGATATATAGATATATAGACCATTTTGATTCTATTTCTATGGAAAATCCTGACTAATACACATTCTCTGCCCTTCTTACCCTAGTCTCTATCTGGAGACTGACCTGCCAGACAGTTAGCAAAGGATTCCCTCATGCTTTGGCTTCTGACAGAGCTCAGCTAACTAGAGCACTTGACAGGACTGAAGAAAGAGAAGGGTGAGGTTAGATTATGTATCTTTTTGACTTTCTTCCTGATGAGTCGCCATCGGTGTAACTGTAACCTTGATTGAAGGTCATAACTCCTCTTAGGTGTCCCTCTGTATATGACTCTCCCTTGGTTTCAGAAATGACTCCCAGTCCATTCTTTCCAGCCCTGGGTGGTTACAATTCCACTGTTACAAGGCACAGCAGTACTGAACAATCCTCTGTAGTTTCACTATACTGTGTCTATATTTTTATATAATAGTCCCTTTATTAAAATCTCCCTCTAATTTTCCTTTGTTGAATGTATTTCTGGTTCCTGCTGAGACACGATAACTGAAATTCCCTACACAGATACTCTATTTTGTCTATACTACTCTATTTATGATGATGGGGCCGTTTAAAAGCTATCCTCTCTTACATGATATAGGAAAACAGACTTCTCTATATTTTACATGAGTTTCTCCCCTTAATAACAGGAGGTTAAGATAATAGCTTTTGCCCTAAAAGAGTGGAAAATCATTTTCTACCCATTTCCTTAGTTCAAATTATAATAATACCAAATTTCAAAAGATTTTTATATTATTTCATCTTTTTAGGGGAAAAAAATAATTTGAGAAACTCTAAGAATATACCAGACTTTCATTTACTTCTTATAAATGAGAACACAAAGTTAATGAATTAATTAAGTTGTTTCTCAAGGAATAATAAATACTCTAGTAATACTAAAAAGGTTAAATGATTTCAATAATCAATAATTTCAGCTTCTAGCTATTTTTATATGTCAAAATACAAAACATGTATATGCCATGCAAATTTATAAAGTAGTAAAAATGCAATTTTAGTGTAACATTGGTATTTATTTCATAATTAAAACACATCCATTTTACTCTTCTTGCTGTGGAATTTTACTTTCTTATTCTATGTTCATATAAATTCTCTAGCTTACAAAATTACTGAAGTTTTTCTAATATTGGCTTACTATTTATAGCTTTCAATTAACTGCTCAGATTTAAATGATTATTTTTCTCTACCCTGGATGAAAACTGTACATTTTATGCTTTTAGTTATTTTTTTTCTGATGATATATGCTTCTTACTTCTTCCTTAATTTCTTTAAGAAAAATGTAGAGACCTCATAATTTTAAAAGATGTCATTTAAAAAATAATTGCTATGCCTCCATTTTATATAATTTCCTTTTTGTAATTCATGACCCAGTTTTGAAAAATAGAAGATTATGCTTCTTAAAGTAATGAATGAAAATACATAATTTAATTTACTACATTATAATATAATGTATTTGACTAAATTTAAAATCATTATTTTCTGAATTCACGCACTGCATTTACTTGACATGGGTTAAAATGCTTATTTTCTTTTTACTTCAGTTCTAATAAATCTGTTTCTAAAAGTGATTCCCATGCACACTCTTGTTTTTGACAGACTTTCTCCAACTAATTTTTTTTTATCCTGCTAATTTCTTTCCATTCAGTTGTTATAACTATTTCTCATTTTGTTTTTGGAGAAAAAATATTCAAAGTCCCCATCCATTATATCTATATCCACTGATATCTTTTTTCTTTATATTCATTAGCTCTCTTTCATGAGCGCTATTTATTGTCTTTTTTTTAATACAGTATACTGTTTCCTCTATTTTTTTTTACTTTATTTTTCACTTTCAATTCAATTTTTAAAGTGAAGAACAGACAATATGGAGTGTTTGTGAATGCCTACAATTTTAAATTTCTGAAATGCTACATTAGAATATGATATATTTCTTATACATTGTTAATAATGAACTAAAACCTAGGTTTTACTGAAATTTCATGTGAAAGGAACTACTTTATAGTTATTAATAGTTGATCTTATCTGAACATTGAATCCAATGGAAGTATCACCATTTTTGGTGGAAAGAATAGTTATTCCTTAGGCTTTGATTGAATGTCATACCAACAGAAATGTAATACTGTACAATAAATACTGTTTTATAATATGCACCATTATCTATTTAAAAAATACAAATCTGAGTACAAATGAACCTATGTGTATTTTGCTTTCAATAATAACCAACTGATATAGGATTTTTCTTGTATGTTTTATGAAAAACCATAAGCCAACAAACTGAGTAAAACTGAGTTTCACTAAGTTTCCATGAGGAGAATGATAAATATTAAGTGGTCCCTTTCCAGAATTGAGAACTTAGGAGAACCAGGTGTTCTCTACCAGCATTTTTTGGCTGAGGTAATACTAGACTGCATCTGGAGACTATTTAACCAAGATTGCATCTTAAATGGCTTTTCATTTTTTATACACTTAGGGCATTGCTGTTATTGTTGTGTCTTTATTTTGTAATTGTATTTGTTGTGTGCATTTCAATTTTGCTGATCATGCTTTGGTGATTCTTATTATCTTTAAAAGAAACATGGAATTTAATAAATTTGAACACTATAAAATTTTTTAAAGTTCATTTCCAAACTGATACATAAACAATTCCTACTGTACATCATGTTGATAACATTTAATTGTACAGTCAATGTGAATAGACATAAATAATTTACTAGAGAATGTCATTCCATTGGCTACAACAATTGGTTTTATGTAGTTGGTTTCAATTGTTGAATAATTTAAATTTAATATTTTGAAATAAATATAGAAGTTAATCTTTCTCATATATTGTTATTTTCTAGAATATACAGTTTTTTACAAAATCCTACTCTGGTAATAGTGCTCAAGTTCAATTAAAAGACCTTAATTAAATTACTATTTATTTAGCACCATTAAATATAATTCCTAACATCAAAGGTGCTTACAGTTTTAATATAACATTGAATCTATGTATGCTTTGTAAAAGGCAAGTAGTTGCCTTTTCACTGATTATAAGCATTTTTTGTCTGAAATTTGTTTTTAGTTTATAATCTAGTTAAATTGATTATCTTTTCCTTTATTTTGTGCAGTTAGTGTCTACTTTAACAAATCTTTCATTACACTGATATTTTGCAGATATTGCCAATTCCAAAATCAGCAGTAAAATCTAATTAATTCTAAAATATTTTTTTTTTTTAAAAAAAAGAGAAGTATTTTCCAGAATCACAGAAAGGTGGAAAAATCATGGAAGTTCTAAAATATTTCCAGCATTTTCCTTGGGTTCCATTTACATGTTTTTATTGTACCTAATTTTATTGCAGTGATTCTCTTTGACATTTGGTAGCCAAAATCTATCCCTCAATCAAATAGCATTTCTCTCTATTTTTGGCTGTGCTACAAGAAAGCAGAGCTGATTGGGTGGTAGTCAGAACTTTTAATCCATTTGGATTATCTTCTGATAGAAGTATTTCGCATTTGGATTCTAAACCTTCAAGAAGCAGAGTCCAGAATGACAAAAATGATGTCAAAATGTTTGGAAATAGACAAAGCTGATGTTTTTTTCTTCTTTCTTGTAACTCAGAGTATATGTTGGCCACAGTATAAAAAGTAATATATATTGGTCATTGAGTCAAAGAATATTTGAAATCATTAGAAAAGCACTACAATGTTCAAGATGTCCATTTTTTTTCTGAACTGCTGCTGTAATGAGCTTTAATAGATCATTACAGTCTTCTCTACAGGCAATAGTTTTGAGGGATAAGGGAAATAGAAAACTATGGGCTTTTAATTGGTTGTCTTTAAATTTAATTTAAAATAATTACCTTGAAAAGAAGTAATACTATTGTAAAGAAGCAATAATAATGAACAAAATTTTTTTTAAAAACTCAAAATTAATGTATATTTTTTAGATAAAGAAAAATATAAAATCTAGACTAGTTTTGATTCCAATGGGACAAATATCTGAAACTATGAAAAGTTTCAAAAGTAACCAGCTTTCAACCAATACTAGTTCTCCTATCATGTGGTTCCATGTTGGAGTGTAGGCTTAAATGTTGCTGCTAGTTAAATGAAGCATCAGCAGTAAAGTGATTTAGTTCATATTGAGTGGTCATTTGTTGTCTCTGGTATGTTATTTACTCTCTATTAGGTCCATATACATGTCAAACTGTTTCTCAAAAGTGATACATTTAACTTGCCTAAAGAACTAGAAACTCTGCTATCGTTGTTTATTAGTACTTGCCTAAGGCTATGTCTGCTTTCTCATCTGCTACAGTCTGGTCAACCTCCATTGATTCTTACGTATTAAGGTAATAAGGTTGTACGGCAGTCTATATTTACTAGAGAGACCTTTCTTCTAAGAACCAGTAAGAATTGACAGGCTTCGAAGTCAATGGTGCAGTGGGTAAGGATGGTTTACAACATATTACATAGAAGCATGATATACTGAAAGGCATGGATGATTGACGCCAGCTGTTAGACTAGTTTAGTTGACTAGCTCTCAGTTTGAAATTTGGGTTTTGCTTCATCCTTGCTTTCACCCAATGGTATTTTTGGAGTTCTAGGTTTAGTTAGAAATCTACAGATGAGAAACAGAATTATGGTACTTGAATATAATTGAGTGTGTGAAACAGAGGGAAATTTTTAAGACAGTGAAAAATATTCTGAATGATATGCTTAGTGTATACATGACACTGTTCATTTGTTTCTGTAGAAGCTTTACAGCACACAAAAAAAGTGAAGCTTAATATATCGATATTTAAATAAAAATCATTTAAGAGATCTGGGGATCCTGGGAGGGAATTGAAGATGGTGACAAAAGAATGTTACTATTTTTCTAAAAAAATGAAACAACCTCACTGAAAGGAGCTAGAGGGATGTGCTGACCTAAATAAATGTGGAAAAAAGTGAAATCTGTAACACTGAAGGCAAAGCAACTGGATGTAAGCACTGTGTTCTAAATTGAGAAGTAGTTTCCCACAGTGTGAGGGTTAATAATTTTGACACCATTATACTGAAACTATGTATATTGAAATTGAACAATTAATAAATGGATAGCAGTTGGTGGAAGCAGATTTTCTTACTGTTGGAGTGACAAGGAATGGAAAAAAGCCTAGAATGATCTTGTGGTAATAAATTAAAGACAGTTAATAGGATTGTGCTTTTTAGCCGATTCAGTTCTATTTAGGAAGGCTTCCCAGATGTCCAACATAATCTTTTTAACGTATTTCACAGGTATTAAATTTATTTACTTGACTACTTAGCTGCAAGGAAGGCTTGCATGTATGTTTAGCTGTAATCTTTGTCACACCAAATAAATTCAGGGTTCCCTTATTGAGAAAAAATAATAATTAAATTGAATCATACCAAATGCTCTCTACCATAGATCACTTACTCACATCATATAACAAATAAACTCTAAATTACTTAAGGATATAATTATAAAAGACACAAATGAATAAAATATAAATTACTACTTTCCCCAATTTAGAATTGGTCACATACCTTTTTTATGTGTAAAATAAATTTTTTTTTGTAAAACAAAGACTAGTAAATGTGATAACATAAAATTTAAGATTATTGATGCTCCAACCTGTTTAAAATTAAATATTAAACACAAGTTAGAAAATACTTGCAATGTGTATAAAAGACAGAGTATATTCAGTATGCTAAAACCCTTAAGAATTACTACAGTGAAAATATCAATAGAGTCTATTCTAAAAGACTTGGGACTCTTCTGAAGTTTTAGAGAGTCTATAGAATGCATCTGGATCATAGCACTTTTCAGATTCATTATAAAATATATAAAAATATCAGAATTACTAAATAATGCTATATTCTTCACTTACTGATAGTAGTAGTTCCTTTTTTTGTTACAATAACATGTTTTATTTCATTTCATTTATTTATTTAATAAGAATTTATTGGATGTCTATTATGTGGTTTGAAACTATGGGTTAATTGGGGTAAGAAAAGTTGAGGATTAATCATAATGAAAATGGATTAAGAAATCCTAGTAATATGAAGTCACACTTTCTCATAATGTTGGGAGGGGTGTGCAGAAAGATCACACATCATCTGAGAATAAGATCTAGAATAACAAATTTTCTCCACCTCTCATATTACATTAGCGTGGTCATGTTATATTTGATATTCTTGATTATTTCATATATCTAAGTTCTTTCTCTTATCTGGATTCTTAACTTTCACTCTTCAAATCATGACTTCTGATTTTTTTGTTCAATTATTTTCACATGCCCTAAGTCCTAACTTTTCTTATTTTCTCCTTCACTTTTATTTTCCACCATCCTTCAAAATGGGTTAAGGCATAGTTTGTACCGAACTTTCATTAAATGACTTTATTGACTATGTTTCCTCCTTAAAGCAAAGAACTACAAGCTAAAAAACAAAACAAAACAAACAAAACAAAACCTATACTTTCTCAAAGCAGGTATTTTTCCTATCTCACACAATTTGATAAAACATCTTTGAGTGATCAATGACCAAGATTAAATCCTGTGAGAAAAAGATTGTTTCAACATTGCTTCATTAAAAAGGTTTTTTTGTTTTTGCTTTGTTTTCCTTCAGAAACATTTGGGTCTTTGGTAAGAAACCCAGGATAACAGAATATGATGTCTTTTACATTTGTGTAACACTCATAATATAGAAAAGAGGCATGAGAACTACACAAATTAACTAAATATTAAACCAGGTTGTATCTAGAGACCGAGATGTGCTGCTTGATATGGGAACCTGGTTGATTAACATATAGCCACAGGGAATTTACAGGAAGATTCATGCTAAGATTACTAACTGTTCCCTATGCCTTCAAGGCTGCATAACCATACTGTGAAAGGAAAACAGATATAAACTCAGTTCCTCAAACTGTAGGGGTCTCATTCTCCGACTTTGAGAGAAGACCACTTCTCTTTCCGTGGAGCTGTTATTCCTTCTCTAACAAACTTTCCTTTTGTCTCTAACTCAAGCTTGCTCTTGAATCCTTTCTTTCTCGGAGTCAAGGATCCTCTTCCTGTGGAGGGGCTTGAGTCCTCACTTGGGTTCACGCCATCTTGCATCACATCAACAAAATGTCATTTTTTTGACATAAGAATAGTATATTAATAACTTTTTACACTTAAATAGTTATATTTGTTAGTGCTGTGATAGAAAAAATTAATCCACATTATGTAGCAAAAATAGACTTTTAAGAATGATCATACCTCTCACAATAAAAACATACAAGGATTTCTCTCACAGCTAACGAATTTTCAACCTAACAACAATCTTCAGTTGAAGGTAGAACTGAAGGCAAGTACTTTAAATTGGTTACGCACTAGATTCAAGAAAGCAAGGCCATTACCATGATGCAAGCAGCAAAAACTGTTTGATTTTACCATGTTAGAAGTTAATTTTATTTTGTGAATTAGAGAAAGTAAATCATTAAATCGAGAAATCTCAAAACCAAATATGCCCCCCCCAAAAAAAAGCCAGCAGAGGAAATGAAACAAGGCATTCCCATAGGTTGTGCTGTGTATAAAAAGAATAATTACATAATATATACATTAATGACTAGAGTAATAAATAAGTGAGGTAAAAGTAACAGTCATTGGAATAAACAAGTTGTATTTCACCACTTAAGAAATATATTGCCACTAAGTTTCTGTTTCAAAATATGAAGTAATACAATTTAGCTAGCATCTAAGACTGCATATTTTGAGTATGTTTTCTTTGGATCCACTTCTAAGATATTAAAAAAAACTATTAATGTTAAAATATTGTCTGAATATAAATTATCAAAAACCAAATATGACACAGTCGTTATTTAAAATCCATTTTGTATAGGCACAGTGGAAATGTGAAACGAGGGGGAAATGATGAAATAGACTGGTCAGAATTTAAATTTCAGACTAATCCATGATAAAAATCTAGAACAAAAAAAACATTACAAAACAGATATAGCTTGATAAACTTTCTGTTTTCAGTAGTCTACCACATAGCAAGCTCTAAACAAATAATTACCTAAAAATAAAAGTAAAAAGAAAACGAAAATATGAATATCTTTGAACTTCAGTTGAGTTAATGTTCTGAAAGAAGGCTGTTATTAGCTGGAACTGACACACTGTTTTTAAAAATATTCTTTGTTTTATTTAGTTATTAGTAAGGGTTAAGAGGAAATAATAATAAATTAAGAAGTCATAGTTAAGTATGTATGGCTGTTCATGAAATGCATTAAACTAAAATGAATCAGTTGGATCAAGAATTTCCTACCGTGTTATGTGTAGCTACCCATGGTATAGTAATTAAGATGCTACTGTTACTAACAGCAGTTTTAATTTTCTTTTTTACTTTCTTTTACCCTTGCCAAAATAAATAGATTAACTATCTGACAGGAAATTTCACTTTGCAAAGTCTTTGTTTCAATTTGCTGAAAAAGCGATTTAAAACACAGGTGTATCTGCTAAACCGAGATGAGGTGGTACTAACATTACTGTGTGTGGCGATCCGAGTTCCCGGCAACACACAGGTCCCTATCACTGATGAAGAAATAAATTTCAACTCAGGCAATTATGAGAAGTATTGTTTATAAAAGGCATGTTATGAGGTAAAAGACAGGTTGAGCCTAAAATTGGCTAACCGTGTGGAAATAGGGATACTTACCGGGGGTAGAGGTTGGGCATGAGTTATAGCCAGAAAGATAGAAAGCTTAATAACCTAGAAGTGGAATGTCTGGATTAAAGTTGGGCCATGATGGGTGGTTCCAAGGCATTCCTAGTGATTGTTGTTTGGCACTTGAGATCATTTTGCTTGTCACTTAGCTGCTATATAACTCTTTGCCTAGTGTGTATGTGCTTACCCAGAAGTCGATCTCTTATAATTAGATTCATGAAGTTCCAGGCATAAACATTATTAAAATGATGATATAATAAGACTTAGACTGTGGGCAGGTCAGAGTAGTACCTTCTGTGCAGGCATCTGTGGCTGGATTAAACCAGCTATGGATTATTGCCCTTCCTATCCTTTGTCTCTGGGGATGCAGAGAGATTCTCTAACTACCAATTGGGTGTTCTTTGGGTGGTCTCTAGCTGGGCCTCAATTCTTTGTTCTCCTGTTCTTCATATCTGACTAGCTACCTAACAGTAATGATGTTGATGATGTTGCTGCTGCTGCTGCTGCTGATGACGGTGATGATAAGAAAACTAAATCCAGAAGCAGGTATTTTTGTTCTGTTTTAGCTTTTGTTTGTGAGTTTTATTATACTTTGTTTTGTTTTGTGTTGTTTTGTTTTTTTAGGATGCTTGGCAGAATGAAAGAACAGTCAATATCAGAAGAAAGACTGAGGTCCAGGAAACAGCTTCCTCTGCTGTTATAAATTGGTAGGGTTTTATTTCTGCATTGATTGCTAAAGTGTGCAACAGATAAAACATAGAAACACAATAAAAAAAACAAACCTGTTTTTAAAAATTAAAAATTTTTTGTATATAAATTTTTTATAAGAATACAGTGATTTACATCTTGAGAAAAAAAACTAAGAATTCAAATCTCTAAAAAAAATTAATTGATGCTATGTAGAAATACAATTATTTTTCTATTTTTAAAACTGAATCCTTGCTAGTAGTATTAGGTGGAATCAAAAGCATTTTCTATTTATAGAATCATATCATCTATGAATAAAGGCAGCTTTACTTCTCTTTAAGTAGATGTATTGAGAATATAATACCATAAAGTTCATCCATTTAAAGTGTACAATTAAAAGATTTTTAGAATATTGCATAATTGTGCAACATTACATAATATAATTTTATTACATCTCCCTTTTAAATTTTATGCCACTGATATCTTTTTATTAACTTACTGCACTAAGAGTAAGTAAATATTCCATAGAAGTGGTGAGAACTGACATCCATGATTTGTTTTTGATCATTGGAGAAAGAGTTTAGCCTTTTACTATTAAGTATGTTGGGCTCTATAGTTATTCTTTTTAAAATCTTTTATTAGGTTTTTGATTATGTTGAAACTTTTTATTACAATAATTTTAATATATAGATAAGAACCATACTGTAAAATTATTCATCAATTCTCAGAATATACTTGAGTTTTGTTCTTTTTTTAAAAGAGCCTATATAATTTTACCATTGACTATAGAAGCACAAAAAGAAATACAACCTTGTCCCATAAATATTCATTTTATTGATAAATGCATATAAATTAACTTAAATAATGTATTAACTTGATGAAAAATATTGCAGATAGGCTAATAATGAAAACAAGTGTGCCTTGGCCCTCACACTACCTAGTAAGAAAATATTTTAATTTTTAAAGATTACTTTATTTAATTTCTAACTCCTAACCATATGCTTAAATCACTGTTTCTTGACTTATCACTTTTAGGTATATCCTATTAATTTTCTGACTTAATAGCTGAGGGTTTCACACCATCTTTTTCATTACTTCATATTATTGTTATAACATGACTTTTAGTTGCTCCATGTGCTTTATCTGAAATTACAAAATTTTTGAAGATTTATTTATTTTCCATCATTTATTAAAAGTGTATATGAGCTCTTTTTATTTATTTAGTAAGCTTATATTTTTCTTTTGTTTTATTTGCAACTTTTCTTCTCAATTGTGAATTCACTTATTTCTGCTTCTACTTTTAATTGTCAAGCTTTGCTGTCATTTTTTTTATATTCATTTGTATATTAGTTAATACTTAATATTGTTTGTTTATGGATTACTATTAAATGTTCACAACTCTTTTAATATGTTCACAACACATTAAAATAAATGTTTTGTAGTGCAATTACTTTTTTTAATGTTATTCACTGCACAGGTAATATGCTATGATCGCTTCCCTCACGGTCCTCCCTGCCCCCGAACCACCACCACCCCACCTCACCCCCACCTTCCCAACACACACACAACCTGCCAATACAACAGTTCGCATTTCCTGAAGTTTTGGATTCACACATTCTTTTTTAAAAATTAGAATGAACAACTTTATCATCTTTTAAGTAGTCTCATATTGTCAAGGGTAATATAAAAATCTCTAGACCCTTCTTTGTTCCTTGATTCTTACACCATGATGCCCTAAATATTTCTGTTTCTATCTGATGCAATTATTCCTTATGACTGCTAAACATCTCTTAGGAATTTTTCCCCTACATTTTGTGCCTTCTTATTTCTTGGTTTAAATTTTGCAGCCAAAAAAAAAAAAAAAAAAAAATCCTTAAGCTGTGGGAAGTGAAATTTCTGAGATCTTGCATGTCTAAAACACTTGATTAATAGATTAACCTGATAGATTATCTGAAACCTAAAATAAACTTCCTTCAGTCTATTAAATTTATTGTTCCACTAAGTCAAAGTTTCTGAAGGTTATTCCTTTGTGGATTATTTACTTTCTGGAACTTTTAATATGTTTATCATTGATGTTCTGAAAAATTCTAATATTTCAATATGCCAATTATTTAATTTGGGGGACTAGGCCTTTATTGAGTTTATTATAGTCTAATACTCTGATCCTTTAGCGCTAGAAATTCCTTTTCCTTTTCAAAAATTTAATCCCCCCATATTTCTGTTTACTTCTACCAAGAAATTCTGTGAGTCAGAAGGTAGACCTTTAAATTGTATTTTCATGTTTCTTATCTTTGGTTAGATATATTTGTTTCTTTTTTCCTACACTTAAACCATATATTTTGCCAGCATTTTAATTTACAAGATACACATATGTTTTTTGTTTATTTTTAATATTCTTTACTCTTTATAGATACAATATTTCATTAATATTAAGAGATCTTAGGGTTTTTTTTTATTTTTTCTCTAGAGATTTATTTTGTTTAGTTTGACTATATGTTTTGTATTACAAGCTTTTCTCAAATACCTTAATTCCAGTTTATGAATCCTTTTAAATAGTAGTGTCTGCTGATGGTTTACACCCCTTTACATTCTGTGAGCTTATACCATTAAAAATATTTCCATATTATCATTTGTGATCTTTGGAGATAATTACCTATCATTTTGAACATGAAGTTAAGTTTTACTTTTTTAAACGGAAGGCTTTCCTTTTGTAAAAGAAAAAAAAAAGCCATAAATATATAAATAAAAAAAAATACTTTATGACCATGCTGGACACAGACTAATGTGGACATTAAAAAATATTAGTAAGTACTAATGTCTATCCACTCAATGTTCCTGGTTATTACTAAGATTTTGATTAGTTATATTTCATCAACTTCTTTGGATCCTATATGCTTAAATACTTAACTACAAAGAATGCTGCTATTCTCAGCATATCTTAATGGTTAAAAAATATATTTATATAAAACAAGGAGAAAGTATCTGAAAAAAATCATCTGGTTCAAGCAGTCTATCTAATGAAAATTTCTGAGTAACGAGAGTTTGATTTACTGAACATGTTTTGCTATTAGAGCTATTTAGTTTTCCATTTATTTTCTTATCTTAATTTTGTGGTAATATTGAAATTAAGAAGTATTATTCTTATTTAAAGATGCACAAAATTAGCCTTAGATTGAAAAACATGGTTTGGGCTACAAAGCAGACAAAGGTCAAAGCAAAAATTGAAACACAGGGTAACAGCTTCTGCAACTTCTATCCATAATCACATCATTATATTAAAATGCAGTAAATTCAAAGAACAACATTTAAATAAACTTATAATTAGTTCTCTGAACTGATAATCAAAATTCTAAAAACAGTATGCAATAAAGTATATTATAAAAATGACAAGGTATAAATATAAGTCGTATGTTTGTTTTTTATCTTCTAATTGGAAAAATATCTTTACACTTAATTATATTGACTTTGAAACTCAGTTGTCAGTCTATCATCTATCCATTTTCAAACACATAACCATGAACAACATAATTATAAGACAATTAAAATATTTTGTTTAAAAATCAGACAACTACAAAGATGCCAAATAGAAAAATATATGTGTCTGTTATAACAGAAAAGATACTGTGTGATTAAAATAAAGATAACAAAAATTCCTAAAAATAATAGGAATGCATTCACACACTTACATAGTAAAGCCATCAGCTCTTATTCATTAAAACAAATAATGGTAACAAACTTTGAAAAATATATTAACTCAAAGTTTATTATTTCTAGCCTACACCAGAAACATTCATAGTGACACTACTTATTTTAGGAACTGTAAATTACATGTATAGAAAACAAAGTAATTGGCAATGCAAACTTGATGCTAACACAGTCATGTTGCCATTTTTCACGACATAACTACAGAAGTATTGCTTTGGAGAACAGACTTTTCTGCAAGTGATATGTCATGTGGCAAAAAGAATGGGCCCACTGAAAAATGCTCATCTCATTTTGCATTCATTATATCCTGAGATGTGATACCTTTAAGGTTTATTTTTCCTATTTCCACTCGAACTATGCTCTTTTTGTAATGCAGCTACATTAGCAGACACAGTTTCACACTCTTCATGCTGACAGGGATGCCGAAAATATTGTTGCTAAGCAACTAGATGCTGCACATTGGAACTCTATTTTTTCCTGATGAAAGTGACAGGAGAAAGCGACATCAATAGGTTTCTGATTTTTTTTTTTAACCTAACAGCTGCAGTGAAAAGAGAAGATGATAGGCACAATGAAAAAAAGTCAGAGAGGACTTTAAAAAAGAGGAGGTCTGGACATAAAAGAACTATGAAAGGAATCCTATGAGAAGATTTGATTTGTGTAAATGGGTGAAAAAGTTTTAGAAACTAATCCAGAAAACTTAATGAACTGTGTATGTAGAAACTGTTTTCAAAATTAGATGCTCTGCTAAGGAAGAAAAGCAAAAATGAAATACAAAGTTTTGATCCTGAAATTGAATTAGACTGAAACTCTCTGACCGTTCCAAATTCCACCTCTTTTCTCCTATATTATGCTTCTAGGTATGACTTTTATTTTAGAATCAAAAATATGTCTTGAAGTGAACATTTTTGGCCTTTGAAATTTACCAGATGGTAAAATGAGACTCTGAAGGAATAATGAAAACGTAGCAGGGATAGATAGCTTTGAATCTCTCCAAGGAATTGAAAATCTGCACTCTTATTCAGCCCAATGAAGAGAGACCATCTAAGTAAGAATGGCTAGAAAAAAGAAAAGGAAGGCTTTAAATGGTTTTGAATGCAATTGGACACGTACTGAACTGCAGAAAATGCAGGAGTGACGATAGATGACTCTTCTTTCATTTCAACTTGAGTGATTAAAAATCAAGCCAAAGTTGTAAAAAAACATTTGACATAAATACCACTAACGGTATTGTAAGAAAGTATAAAAGCTATAAATTTATCCATTTGGTGTATATTTTAGATATGTATCCAATTCCTAGTTTTTAGAATTTCTGTGTGTTACTTAACTTTTCTGAACTTCAGTTTACGTCTCTGTAAAAGGGCAATTGCACCTAATTTTTAGGGTTTGGGGTGTAAATAAAATATTACGCCAAACACACCTAGCACATGCTCTGATTTCTTATACCAGAAGTGCAACATACTCAGTAATGCTTGTAGTATAAAATATTGACTGTGAAATGTGCCATTTTTATTCATTTAAGCCATCAGTTGCACACTCTACCACTGTTAGTTGTGCTGCAGCAGCCTAAGAAAAACTATGCATTAATAATCGAAAAATGTAGATATTTTTAATGAAAAGCTTCTTCCTATTCTTCATTTGGCAAAAATGGAAAACAAACGCAGAGCTAAAAATTTTTCATTTATGAAATACTACATTCCCAACTCCTAGATTTTTAAATGGCTAAATTATAAAGGTGACTGGGAACTTTATCCATTTTAGGTCGGTATAGCCCTGCCTTGCAAAAGTGATTGATCCATGTCTGTGTTAAGGTGAAAGAAAATTAGAAACTTAAGGAAGGGAAATAGCAAACTATTGATTCCATTCTGATTGTCTTTTTGTGCAGTTAGTTTCTGGCCTGGGTTGTATGATGTTGCCTTGTGCTACTATTGTATGTTCCTGAGACATGGCTCCGTCCACTCAAGAGAAGGTTCATAGAAATTAGGGAATTTAATTCTGGAAGCCAGATCCTTCGTATGTTACTATAAATTTAAAATTGTCAATCTCTTGAAGTTAAGGATTAGAAATATACAGAACAGGAAAAGAATAGAAAAGAGGGGTTACCATAGGGACAAAATAAAAATAGCAGGCTGAGAAGTATTTTAACACTTTTTCACAATTATTTATAATATTATAAATTCATTTTTGCTAATAAACTAGAGATATTGAGGTAGGAGTTACATTAGGGCCCTCAGAGCCACTAAAATGAAAAATATCCTTGAATAATAGCTTCGATGTGGTGAAGCAGTTTTGTGATTTAAAACTTTCTACTAAGCGGGAAAATAAAGAGGATAGGGAAAGTTCTCAACATCAATGCACAGGGCAGCTGTTGTGACCTAGAATTCACCTTTGCTTCCTTATGCAATCATTATAAATAAATCAGCATTGCAGTTAAGGCTCTACCCATCATGCACCTGATGCCATGCCAGTCCTGAAAAGCCACATCATGGCAAGAAAGGGGCATTCTTTGACTCCAGAAAATACCACCTGCTTTCCACAAAGGAACACCCTAAATCATGAATATCCATCTCTTGGTTAGATAAGTGGATAAAATCCCCAAACCCACAGCTAGAAGCAGCAGCAGCTCTCTCCTGAGCCTGCACGCTCCTCCGTCGAGGGTACTTTCACTTGTGCTTCAAGGCTGACCACTCTTGGCAGCCTACCCTCTCTCCTAGGTGTGCTTGTGCTTTCAATAGTTAGCTTGCGTGCAATTGCTGGGCATCTGCCTTCAATTGTTTATCGACTGGTCGCCAAGAACCGAAGGTCCCAGAGTTCTAGGACTCCCCAGAACTGTAACAGTAGAAACTATTTTTTATTTTTACTAAAAGAGAAGAAAGAAATTGAGGGAGGAGACTATTTTCTGCAAGACTTTACTTTTCTACTTTCTAAATATGCTTTGTTTTTAGCTTGTATTACTTGCTTTGTTAGTTTGTGGAGTGTTTCCCCCCTTGTCCTAAGATGTAAAACCATATATATTTTTATGTATCAATTAACAAATCATTTATTTTGCTAAACAAAAATCACGTCCTCAACTCATTCATTCTTCATAACAACCCACTCCAGAAATAGTAAACTATTGTTACGGTCAATTTGATAAGAGAAGTAACTGATAAAGTAACCTCCAAAGTCACAGTTAAGAGGAAAAAAACAAAGAGAAAAATTTATATAATTCTGCCTCTCTAAAAACGTTTTTAGGTATTCTAAATGGCAAGTTAAGTAGTTGCCATAGCTAAGATTTTGTAAATTTCACAGGATGCTTTTTCAAATCTCTGATGCTATACATATTTTACTTCTATTCCTTTTGACATCATAATATATTCAAGAGGTTGTATTGTTTTTACAAATCAGAGATTATTATCCTTTTGTGTAAGGAATTCTCTTCATATTAATTAATGTTAATAGTAATGGCAATGAGTAATACGGTAGCAAGTAAGAGTGTCTGGCTCTGTCACTGGAATACAATGTACTCTTTATTCTTGTTTCCTTCTGGTACATTTAATCAAGTGCTTCCTCTGCCTAATTTGCTCACATCTTTGAGAATGTGAATTAGAATGAGTTTCTAATTTTAAGGTACTCCTCAGTTTGTAAGGACAATAAATTTAGAAGAAAATTAGTACAGGAAAGTGATACCGGGTTATAATCATTTGAATATATGAATGTAATGATTAATTTATTTGGTCAACTTGACTAGGACACAGGACGCCCAGATATTTGGTTAAATATTTTTCTGGGTCTGACTCTGAGTGTTTCTAGGTGAGATTGACATTTGAGTTGGTAGACTGAATAAGCACATTATAAACCTCAGTGTGGGTGGGCTTCATTCGATTTGTTGGAAGCCTAAATAGAACAAAAGGCAAAGTAAGGGAGAATGCTCTCTCTGCCTGACAGGTATGGCTGGACAGGTCTTCTTCTACCCTTGGACTGGGAACATCAATGGTTCCTGGTTCTCAGGCCTTTAGACTCACTAGATTACACCTTTGGCTTTCCAGAGTCTCAAGCTTACAGACAAATATTGTTGAGACTTCTTTGCCTCTATGACTATATGAGCCAATCCTTATAATAAAGCTCTTTATTATATGTATCTGCCATTTGTTCAGTTTCTCTGGAGAACCCTAAGTAATACAATGAGGAAAGTAAGAACACAGGAAAATGGAAGGTCAGGTGTAAATCTTGGAGAATGGTAGAAAATTATAAGGTGGTTTTTTATGGAGGAAGGAAAAAATGAATTAGATTTTAAAGCTGAATATTTGCCAGAATTCTTTCATACATGTTTGCCTTTTTAACCTTCTTTCCTTCCTTCCTTCCTCCTTCCTTCCTTTCCTTTCCTTCCTTCCTTCCTTCCTTCCTCCTTCCTTCCTTCCTTCCATTTTCCCTCCTTTTTCTTCCTTTATATTACCCTTCCTTTGAGTTTTGGTAAATGACACCATAGTGTACTGCCCAAGGTGACTCCAATGAGTTACAAGGTTATGTGATCCCCTCCCTGAGTGAAAACAAAACTGATTTTCTTCTAGCCAATAAATTATAGTAAAGGTGATGGATTTTGAAGATAAGATTAAAGTCCAAATCACTTGTTTTTTAGATCACTAAAAGAAATGTTATCCTAGATGGGCCTATCTTAGGTGAAAATTCTTAAGAGGGCTGGAGGCCCTGCCTGATGTCAGAGGCCCCCTTGCTGGCTAGATGTAAAAGGCAAGCCAACATGTGTTCTAAAAACAACCTGAAGAGCTTGGAAGAGGAGATTTCCCCAGCCAAACCTCTATAAGATACAGCCTGGCTGACATCTTGATTATAGTCTGAGGAGACTTGGGCAGAGGACCCAGTTAAGCTGTTTGCCTGGACTCCTGACCTACAGATACTGTGAGATCATAAATTTGGTGCATTTGAAGGTACTGATTTTGTGATATTCTGTTAAACCAGTAATAGAAAACTAACACACACACTTTGAAACAAAGCATACTCTTACATGTCAATTTAATTCAACTCTCAAGCCAGCATTCTTAAATATTTTCCTCTCTCTCTCTCTCTCTTCTCATGCGCGCGCACACACACACACACACACACACACACACACAGAAAAAACACACAGAAGTCTAATTCATGTAGGAAACTACATGAATGGACACTCACTTTAAAAAACAAAAAAAAAATACTAAGATTTAATAAAATATTACTAAAAAGAAAAAAATAATCTTCAAGGTTATTGTAAATATTACTGTTTGGCCTAAAATCTAATTCACATTTTAGCACTATTGATCTATATCTATTTTATAGAAGGGAACAGTAAGATACAAAATCAAAATTCTTATGAGTCTTAAAATCAAATCATTTTCTGAACCTTCATACATCCCACACAATAAGAAAATGCATTTTATTGTAATTGGATATGCAACTGCTAACAAGGAAATTAAATAACAGGGGTGGTTCCATAGTGTAGTGGTTAACATGGCTGGTTTTACACACAGAAGGTCCTCGGTTCACACCCCAGTGGACCTACAGACTGTACCCTGGATGTACCAGGCCCCAGAGTGCACCAGGTCCCCCTAGTGCACTTGGGGCGCCAGGCCCCCAGTTCACAAAGCAAAGCATGGAAGGAAATGTCCCGCCTTCAGAGATCCATTTCTTAAGAGGAGACTGCAAACATCCATAGGTCGAAAAGTGGAAGTGGGGGTGGAATTAAAGAGGGGGGGGAAAGAAACTTAAATAACATTTTATTTATTCAATAAAAAATCACGACAGGTCTCCATGCAAAAAGCTAGAAGAGAGATTAATGTAAATATCTATCAGTATTGCAGAAATTCTTTTTTAAAAGGAGACCAGGTCTATGAATTGACAGTTGAGAATTTATTGGAACTATGACTCTATTCTGTGATTTAAGCCAGATTTCTATTCACTAGATCTAGAGCTATCTGCTTAAATAGATTAAGTTGGACTTTGGTAGGCTGCCCAACTATTTATTTTTTAGGATATCATTATTCAACTAGTCAAAGCCAACATCTCTGAAAGTCAATTATTCTAAATACATCCTTGCTTGTGGAAATGAAAGAAGACCAACCAAATGAGAAAGGCAAAGTATAGTTATTGAGAACTTACTATAGCAAGAGAGCCATCCATCATCACCTGTTTTGGCGGACTCAAAGGTAGGCAGAGGAGTGGGAAAGCTTTATACTGGAAAAAGGGAAGGCCTCAGGTATGACCTGGCTGGAGGACTGTTGGCATGGGACTCTGGAGGCAGTCTAACCAATGCAGAGTATTCTATATAATTTGTAGGAGTGAGTATAGACTTTCTTTGGTTGTTCATATGTGGAAGCAGAAACAAAAAAGGGAAGCTGTCACTATTAATCCTCACAATTTGTCTCAAATGAGGCCATTTGTCTCAAAAGTTATTGTCTACTTCCTGGATTGATTATGAGATAGTAATCTAGCTTTCTGCAAGTTGATTTAAAGCAAGTTGGCATTCTGGGCAATTTATATAGATAAGGGTTGATTTCTTGGTAGATTGCTGCACAGCTGCAGGTTGTGGGTTAGAGTTCATGATCTGGCCAGTCCATTTGTACACTTAGTTCTTAAGCTTCACCGTCATTATGCTGGAGTAAGCCCACATTTTCCTTGATATTAAGTGAGTCCCTACTACTCCAGGATTCCATCATCCCTATTGAATTCAGGATCCCAGTGTAATGAAGCAGATCCCACTACAAATTCTTGGCCTACAGAAAGAAAAAAAAAAAAGCTGCCACAGAGATATGGAAGGGTTCTGGGGCTCCCTAAGGAATTTATTAGCATGCCTTGATGAAATGAATTCCTCTCTGGACTTTTCCTAGAGGACATAGTGAAGGAATAAATTGAGCAGGTTTTGTATAATAAATCTACTTCAGTATTCCAATCCCTCTAAGACTGTGGATACCTTTCTAAGTAACTTCTGATATTTTAATTTCTTCTAGGTAATTCTTGGTTGATAATTCAGCCAACCAATCAACACAACTACTAGAGACATTACCAGGTCATCAAACCTAGCCACCAAATTCAGAATTTCTGTTTATGATGCCATATTGATAAATAGTGGTGATTCAATTTATTCCTTACACTTCAAGTCAACTTGATCTTTAGCATCCACAGAATGTTGTCACTACATACTGGCAAAGTCATACAATTCTCCTTAAGACATGCTGGGAATTTGGTCTAGTTAAAGATACAGGAGCAGGAAAATGAAGTGGGGGTAGAGCCTGAGGAGGATTAGCAATCTCCTATAATAAAACCACCACGGAGGAAGCTATTACAAGTTCTTCAGGAAAGCAGAGAGTAAGGAAGTTCCATCAGTTTGTGTACCTGGGATAATTGGTGGTGATTTTCTTGAGTGGCTTAAACTTCTAGGTTTCCTGAAGGCAGTGTTTTGTCTAGCATACCCAGCATTTCCAATGGTAAAAATAAGCTCTTAATTCTTCCTATTAAATGGTTCCCTCCGCTTTCACTTCTGCTTTTCTAATTTAAAGATTTTTGACATTTTATAAAATACCAGGCTGGGAAATTTTAAAGTAAGGAATATAAAGCCTAACATGTACATGTTTCACAAAAACTGAGATAGAAAGATTTCCTTTAAAATTTTTCTCTACCTGGCAGGGATGTTAAAGGCTAGAAATTGCCTCAGCCAACAATCTGATGACTGGTTCTGTACTCTTTACGTTCAGGGATGAAAACAAGCAATTGCCATTTGTATAGACCTTTCTTAGATTGGCTCTGTTCAACACAGGAATCACCAGTCACATGTAGCTATTGACATGTGAAATGAAGCCATTGCAAACTAAGGTATATTTTAAATATAAAATATACATTGAATTTCAAAACCTTAGGACAAAAAGAGACCAAAAAAGAATGTGAAATATCCCATTATAATTTTTTTAAAGATTGATTCATGGTGAAATAATTTTGATATAATTGTTCAAATAAAGTATATAATAAATATTAGTTTCATCTGTTTCTATTTTAGATTTTTAAGTGATTTTAGGAGAAAAAATCTAAATTATGTATTTGACTCTCATTATATTTCTACTGAATAGCATTAGTCTAGACTTTGAAGGTCAAATATTTCTATTATCTATATAATGATTTCTAGTGACTTTTTCATTAAGTAATCTCCTCACCAAAGTTCCAACAGTTTTTATTACTTCTTCTTAAATAGAAATTTTAAAAGATTTTTTATTATTGAATGTGAATTAATAGTTACATATTTCCACAAATTCTGTGAGGGTAGTTTTTTTGCTTAGTCAGTTTTAACACTGACCAATTTATTTATATGTATGTACATATACATTACACACACACATAAATGTACATATATATATATAGACACATATATACACACATAGCTGTTATGTTTATAGAGCATTTATGGAGATAATATTTGATATTTTATATTGGACATCCTAAAAATTGCTATTCTTCAAGGTTTTATTAAAAATAAGATTAAAGATACTCAAGGTTGATTTTATGTCTAGCTTTTCAATATCAGGCTTTTAAAATGTAAATTTCATTCCTTGTCACTCAAAAATATCTTTCAATGTGATTTAAAATTTATGACTTTCAAATTTGATCAGATGGCCAAAATTGTTTCTTATCCTCCACTGAACTTATTATAAATCCATAGCAGAAAGCTAGTGATATAAGTAATCGATCCAATTTCCCCTCTTTCTCAAGCATTGGCCTATAACCTATGTGTTAAAGCTCTTCAAATTTGAATTTTGCTAAGAATATAGCGCTAGGAAAAGAGGGAATAATGTAAAAAGTGTCTGTTATCTGATAAAAAGTGATGAAGTCCATGAAAACATTTCCAAATCTTTTGAATACTATATACATAATTTATATTATATCATGTGTATGTAGTAAAAATATTGATAGTTTTTAAAATTATTCTAATGCTGAATAGAGATGAACATATAAACAGATAATCTGGACTACTAGTAAGAGTATCTTTTAGAAAACAAAATCGTCACTAAGTTTTATTTTTCTATGATATTTTGCTTTTCAAATTATTTTCACACATTTTCATAAATAATTCACTTTTAAAAAGCATTTGAAAAGAGGTGATAGATATAATAATTAAAAACAAATGTTCATGCTTACTATATGACAGGCATTCTTCAAATTAGTTTATATGTATTAACTCATTTAATCCCCACAATAATTTTAGACATTATAATTATCTATTTTACAGATGAAGGAACTAAGGAACAGAAAAGCTAAATAATTTGCTAAAATTTTCTAGCTGTAAATAATAGAACTAGGATATAAACCAGGCAATTTAGCTTTGTCGTCTAGGTTCTATCCAAAATGACACTAATTTGATAGAGAATGGTAAGTGTCTTGATAAAAATCCTATGATTTATAGGTACAGCCATGACCACAGGACTACAATCTAGATTACCAGAATTGAAGTTTACTATTTTTTTCATTACATGGGAATCTATAGAGAATAAAAGATGGAACAATGGAACAAAAGTGTAAACAGTTTGAACAGTATAATATTACTATGCAAGTGCTTACTTTTTAAAATTTTTAACATCAGTACTGTACTTCTTTTTTAAGCTAATAATTAAGATATGAATCAAGTACATACAACCTGGTAATAGATTAGTAGGTTTAATTTTAAATTCTATATAATATCATAAGTAGAAATGAGTTAATATTGCATTTGCAATTCATTGTCTAAGTGGTGCTGTGGATTTATTCATTTTAGCAAACACAATGTGAATGGAAATTACATTGAAAATTCACTAATTTTTTCCTTTGTCACACCCAATTATTGAGCTACCTAGTGAAGTTTTCATTGGGGTTACTGTAACTTTGATTCTATAATTAGGCTCTGTATTTCTATTTTTTGCTAAGATTTTCTATTCTTTTACTTCAAAAGTGTTTGTAATTGTTAGTTAAAAATTATATTTATGAATGATACTTAAAATTTTTTTTTTAGATAATTCCTACACATGAGTCATTTAGTGTTATTTTCTGTCAATTGCCTTTTAATTCAAGGTGTGTATGTGTGTGTGTGTGTGTGTGTGTGTGTGTGTGTGTGTGTGTGTGTTTTCCTGGCTCTTTATATGATTATTGATTTTCAGTTGTTTCCTGGCCTTAAGAGTATTTTACTATGAGTCTTTGGACCCTACTAATCTCTAGTTTTAGCAGTCGATCACCTTACTTAGGTATTGTATTCAGGTCCAGCTGGGATGGCTGTTCAACTCTTGACTATAGCCTTGGCACCAATCCAGCAAAATTGTAACACTGAAGTAAATATATTGTCATTACACATGGGTGTAATAAGGTGAGCTCCTCCTTTTGTGTCATGGATACTCTTTGTGTAAAAACAGGGGAGTGACTTGCCTCCTCGTGATCATTATCTCTGATTATGCTGGGCGTGAGCTCTATTTCTCTGCTGAGATCCACTGATACAAGATGGGGGATGCTTGAGGTGGGGGAACTTGCACTGCCTCATTGCTGTTTATTTGTGGAGAAGAGAAGGAATTTTTTTTATACTAATGTAGCTTAGGAGTCTTTGGCATGACCCTAGACAAGTTAAAGTTAAAGTGAGCTATTAGTTCAAAAGATAGATAAGAATTCATGGTTTCTAAACAAGGCAAAGACAGTCAAAAGTGGGTTCACTTCTAAGAGCAGAGGTGGTCATGAGGAAGGAGAAGCCAGGGATCTTCCTTTACATTGTGTGATAAGTACTCTCTATAAAGGAAGGCATAACTCTTGGGATGATGAGCCTTGACCCTAATAGAAAATGACTGGTTATATAATGTAGCTAAGGAAAACCTATGCAGATAGTGGAATGCCTGCATCTCTGACAGGCAAATTAAGATAGATATATTCACCATAAATCAAGTATTGACCCTTTATTGTATAAGCTAGCTAAAGCAGGCACTAAAAATTCTAACATTGTCTTACCATTCTAACAGTCATTCTTCTTGGTATTCACCCAACTGATTTCAAAACTTATATCTGCATATATATTTACTGTTTATAATAGGTTATATATAATCACCCAAAACTGGAAGTGATCAAGATATCTTTTAAGAGATGACTAGATAAAGAAACTGTGGTACATTCCTATAATAGAATGCCTCTCAGCAACAATAAGAGATGTTACCGAGTCATACAAAGAAATGGTTGTAAATGCATTTTGCTACCTGAAGTCAGTCTAAAAAGGCTATTATTTTATTATTCTAGTTAACATTCTAGAAATAGCAAATACAGAGATGGTAAACAGATCCGTGATTGCCAGGGTTTTCTTCGGCAGGAGAGATTGAATAGGATTGAGGCAGAGGGGATTTTTTTAGGGTGATAAATCTATTATGTATGATACTTTAATGGTAGATACATAAAACTATTCATTTGTCAAAACTCTTAGAACTTTATAGACCAAAATTAGACCTTTAAGTGTGAAAATTTTTAAAAATATCATTGTGGTAGTTGGGCAACACCAGAATGGAATACAGAAAGTGACACAAGAATCTAATTGTTTTACAAATATATGAAATTACCTCACTGAAGTGGGTAGTGAAAAAAACTGTTTGTCTAAGCATGTTTAAATGAATAGTCTGTAAGACTAAGGGCAAAAGCAACTGTACAAAGGAACTGTACTTTTGATAAAATTGTTTCCCAACAGGCAGTTTAACAAATCAGTTGAATTGAATTGAGTTGCGATTGAAATATAAAAGAAAACACAATGCATGCATACTGGCATAAACAATTAACAAATGGAGGGCATGAGCCAGGTTTCTCATGTTGGAAGGGTCAGTTACAGAAAAATGAGGGTAAAAGACTAGAAAGATTCATGATGTAATGGAGTAAATTGGGAGACATCATTATGAACTCATACTTATCTGAATGTAGATACAGGTTATTACGTATAGAAATATTTATGAATATGTATATCTATAGGTATTAATATCTACACATGTATTTTCTTGTTCTGTCAGTTGCAGTGGCCTAAAAGAAATACACTAAAGTAGCAATAGGCTCTCCTACACCCGGATTTCTTCCAATTGCCATTCTTCAATAAAAAGAACCAGGGTTTCTTGAATATATGGGATATTCTAGAGCAGGGACATACAAAATTAACATGGAACATTTACAGTGCCAGCAGAGTAAGAGAATATTAAACAACACACAACACACATACAATGATGGGCATTACAGAAGGACACAGAAGCTAACTGAAAAAGCTCCAATTTATTATATTACATGCAGCAATTAAAACCAATATACAAAAAGTCTATGTTGATTAAAGACTTTTTTACTGAATAAAGAAATAAGTGGGGAAAATGGACAAATCATCCATCAGAAGGTTTCAAAATAATTGATGTAGTTACTCCACTCAAATCAGTGAAGCATAACTCCCCATTCTGTGCATAGTAACTTTCTTCCAAAGAGTACAGTATAGCAAGTATGAAAAAAGAATATCAACACCTCCACAGACACATGATCAAGGTCAACATTAACGGTATCAATTATGATGAGTCATGTTCTATCCTTGATATTATGTGATTAAAATGACACTTTACCTCTGTTGCCTTCTCCCCAAACCCATAATCCCAGTGTAATCATGAGGGAAACATGAGACCAGTGTCAATTAAAGATCATTCTACAAAATACCTGACTATCACTCCTTGAAAACTGTCAAATCATATAAAACAAAGTCTTAGAAATTGTTATAGCCAGGAGAAGTAAAGAGAGACATAAAGAATAAATGTAACATTGTATTCTGGATCAGAAAAAGGGCATCATGATAAAATTAGGAAGTCTGAATAAAGTATAGATTCCAGTTAATAACAATATATCAAAATTGGCTCATTACAAACGTACCATACTAATGTAAGATGTTGACAAAGGAGTAATTGGGTGTGGGTTATATGGAAACTCTTTGTACTGTCTTCATGAATTTTCTATAAACATAAAACTCTTCTAAATATAAAGTTTATTTAAAAATAAAATTACAGTTACTGTTCACAGCATTCTTGTGTGCTCTGTGATACTTAAAAATATAGTGTTCTGGTCACAAAGGTTTTATTCAGTTCATATCAAATCTACGATATCATACTTTAAAAAACTTGAACCTGTTTCTTCATTATTATATTATGCACACAAAATCAATATAAAATTTTACCTAATTGTGATTATTTATATATTTCTCACTTGTAAGTGATTTTAAGATTAAGATTTAGTATTAGTTCTTTCTATGCCTTTTTTATTCCCAGTTCTGACAACGCTTTGAAATGAAGCTTTTCAATTGCTATTTTCTGTCAATGGTTCACACAAGAAAGGATTCCATCATCCATAGCAACTGCATAGAAATGAATGTCAGGCACTCTCCCCACCCACTTTCAAGGTGATCACTGAATGAGGAGGGTATATTTGTTCTCATTTTATTTTTTTGCTCAGATTCCATATCTCTGGGAGGAAATTGATTTTGACTATGTGGCTGAATGATCAGAGAATGGAATTTATAAGACTTTTAGGGAAGTAATTTAAATATAAAAGATGGTACACTAGTGCTTTACAGAAAAACTCCTAGGACCTAAATTCTCTAAATAAATTATGAATATCTTCTTATAGAGAAGCACTTAAACTTTTAAAAAATCATGTCTAAGATTACAAGGAAATGTTATTGATAACAAATTAGCCACAAAACATATTAATGATGATAATACTTAATATATAATACCATTAAAAAGACCATGAAAAATACATTAAAATATTTGCTAAATTTTAATACACTATAATAACAGATGCTGAGTAAGAGTTTTCCTCTTCCCCAGAATTTGCTAGAACTTAAAGCTGAGAAGAAAGAAGAAAGTACACTTTCGAGTTTCCTCTGCTCAGTTACAGGCAAAGCAAACTGGCTTAACAGATTTCAGTAAAAGGCAGAAAAGAATGCCTGAACATTGTCTGCAGTGACAGTTTTACTGTTCTCCAAAGTAAGCTTAGACTTAGATAAATGGAAAGAGTAGGCATCGTTGTTGGTCTTGGGGTCTTCTTTAGTACACAGTGTTGAGTTTTCTCTCTACTGCATGAAGCGGAGCAAAAGTTGTCCATTTTTCAAGGGACAAGTTGAACATTCTTAATATTACTTGTAAAGAGCCACAGTTTGTATACAAAGAAGAGAATGGAACCTTGTTCCACCATTAAAATTTTATTGGGCTCTTGAACTTTTAAGCCAGGGTTCTCATAACCTTGGCAGTACTGACATTTTTGACTGGATCTTTTTTGTTGTGAGGCTGTCTTATGCACTGAACAATATTTAGCAGCATCTCTAGCATCTACCCCTTGATACCAGTAGAACCACCTTTCCCCTAGTCATGACAGTTGCCAAATGTCCCATGGAAGAAAATGTCACTTCAAATAAAAAATTGCTCTTTTTTCCACCTCAGTTCTGCCAATGTAGCATAGTGCAAAGTTTGAGGGAGATCAGGAGGTCGTAAGCAAACATCGAGGCAAGTTGCCTGTAAAAACCAATATCACTCAGGAATACAGATACAAAGATTCTTAATTAAAAATAGCAAATGATATCCAGCAACATATGAAAGGATGATACAAAATAACCAACTCTGTATGTAAATTATTTCAACATATAAAGTTAATATAATTCATTACCTTAACAGATTAAGAGATATTAAATAAGCATTTCAACAGATGCAAAAAAATTTTTTTAACAAAATATAACACTCGGTTTTTAAATGTTCAATAACCTAAGAATAGAAAAAAATTTCCTCAACCTGACAAAAGTTATGGAAATACTACAATATGCATGCTGGTGAAATATTGCATGCTTTGCCTCTAAACGAGGCCAATACAAAAATGTACAATCTCACCTTTTCTATTTAACATTGTACTGGAGGTTCTAGTCAGAACAATAAGAAAAAAAAAAGAAAAGAAAAGTCAAATAAACTAGAAAGGAAGAAGTAAAACTCTCTTGATTTGCAGAAAAATCCTAAAGAATTTACAAAAATCTGCTAGAACTGATAATTTCAACATTATATAATAGACTTTTACAAATCAATTTTATTTCTATATACCAAGAATTAATAATTAGAGTATGAAATAAAATACTATTTTAATATCATCAAAAACTATAAAACATGGATAAATATAACAAAATATGTGCAAGCTCTTTACATTAAAATCTGTTAACACATTCCCAAGAGATATAGTTAGTCATAGATTGGAAAACTCAGTATTTTTGAAATGTCATTTCTCCTCAGATTTGTATATAGATTTATTGCAATCTCAATCACAATACTAATAGAAATTTCACTCTAGAAATCAATAAAATAATTTAAAAATTTATACAAAAAGGCAAAAAAAAGCCCCCAAAGTCCAAATAAAGCAACATAAAAGACTTACCTATTTTACTGCAAGTTTTCCAAAAAAGTATGCTAAACAAGATAGTGTGACATCAGTAAAAAGATAAACATATAAATCAATTAAACAAAATAGAAAACGCAGCCACTCATATGATTAAATGATCTTTAACAATAATGCCAAAACAGCTAAATAGTATGGTTAAATCTATTTCACAAAAAGTGTTTAAACAACAGAATATATGCATCAGAGAAAAAAAACCTTGGTCTTTACCTGATACCATACACAATATTCAACTGTATTGTTATAAACCTAAATGTAAAATCCAAAACAATAAAGCTACTACAGAAAAATATGAAGGAACATCTTTAAGACCCTGGGATAAGTAAAAATTTCTTAGAGAAAATAAAGATGGCATAAAACATAACAAAAAAAAAAGAGAGAGAGAAAATGGTCTTCATAAAAATTAGTGGAACTATTTACAACACATATATCTGAAAAGGGACTTGTATCAGAACATAAAAAAATAATTTTTGCATTCAAGAATAAAACATTAAGTAATGAAAAATAGGCAGAGGACTTGATCAGATGTTTCCCAAAAGATACAAATGGCCAAAAGCACATCATGAACAAGTGCTTATCATAAATTATCAAGAATATGCAAATTAAAATCATAATGAGATAGTGCTATACACCTACTAAAATAGTTAAAAGAAAAAAAAGACTGTAAATACCAAATGTTGGAGATTAACTGTCATAATTGCTAGTGGAGTGAAATGACACCCACTTCAGAAAACTGTTCAGTGATTTATTAGAAAGTTAAACATTTATGACCTCACAATTCCTATCTTGAACATTTACCTAAGAAAAAAGAAAACTTACATCCACAGTCTTATAAAAAATGTTCATGTTAGCTTTCTTTATAATAACCAAAAATTGGAAACACCTGAGATGCCTCTCATAGGAATATGGATATTTATAAAATAAACTACCAGAAAGCAAAAAAAAAAAAAAAAAAAAAAGAACTCCGATACATGCAAAAACATGAATGAAATACTTTTATCATGAAACATATTACGCTGATGAAACAATGCAAACACAAAAAAAAGGCACTATAATTCCAGATAAATGAAATTCTAGGGTGGGGAAAACATGGCCCATCTGCCTTCTCTATTGAATGTTGATCTCTCCTAGTAACTTGATCCTAGATCTTATCGAAGCTGTCTCCATGTTGACTCCTGTCAGAATATCAACTACTTTCCTAAAGTGATTGTGTGTGGTAGACACAATCATGAGCCACCCAGAACTCCTATCAAGGAAAGACCTCCTGCTCAGCCCTCATTCAACAGCTCTGCTTGCACAGCTTCCAGTTATTACTTCTTTACGGACACCCTTGGCTGCAGAGAGTATCCCCAGAGCACACACCTTACCCTCAGCAGCCTGCATGGTGACTGAGTGAAATAGGTGTGTTAATGCTTATATATTTCATCCACTGTGGGACACTCTGATGGTTCAACACTCAGTCCAGAGCTCCCCGCCAGGTTGGCAGAGACTTCGTAGGGCCTACACAACAGTGCGCCTTTTCCCTCTAAACAATCCTGCTTCTTTCCTCTTCCTTTCATGTTGTTGATCCCTAAACAAACATCTCACATCTCAGGTTTTGCTTTGGCATCTGCTGCTGAAGAATCCAAAATCTTTCTAGTTATTGCTAAACTGTTTGATTATGCACTAATTTGTTGCTCAGATGTAGAATAAATTAAATATATATATATGTATATATATATGTGTGTATATGTGTGTGTGTGTATACATATATATATATATATATATATATATAATGAGTAGTATGGTGTCATGCCAACATTCAGATTTAACTATAAAAATTTTTAGAGTAAAATTTATATGATGCCAACCAATACAGTTAATTTGTGTTCTAACACCATTGGTAAATGCTGACACCTAAATTGCTTTTTCTGTATTAGTGGTTGTTGCTGGAAAATCAAGATACACAATGGATTTCTCACAGCAACACAGTCACCAGGAGATAAATATCTCTGTTATTTAAGGATTTTTAGAAAAAAAATGTGCTCTAAAAAAAGATACGATGTGAGCTGGCTTGTTATCAAATCAGACCCTTTTCTCAAAAGCATTTCTCCCTGGACTGTCTAAAAAAAAATGTTGAAGACTGTGATTTGTGATCCTGTAGAGGCTGTTTCCACATGGCATGGCAGTGAGATTTGCCAAACTATAATGGGTACTTTTGTTTTGTCCAGAATTGGATAAAATATGTATTTAGTGAATATTTTAAAATGATGAGTATTAAGAAATCACCCAACATTCAATTTCAAATGAGAAAATAATTTGTTCATAAAATATATCTACAAATATAACTTAACTTTGTCTTTGACCAATAATAAACGTGTTATCCATTATCACAGAGAATGTGAAGATGCCAATAATATGTATTCAACAAATAACTATAATTCAGGTTCAAATGTTTACTGTATATAATACTAAAATATGGCTATGTATGCTTAGTACAGTAAGATAGTGATCTGAAAGTTATGCAGCCTTCCAGCTAACAGAATATTGGTGTTTTTGCCTTTTCCTTCTTAATATTTTTTTATTTATCTATTTTCTCATGGTGACGTTGGTTAACGAAATCCATTAAGTTTCAGCTGTACACTTTAAAAGTAAGGCATATATATATTTACACTGTGTGTTCACCTCCCGTAGTTAGACTTTTTTTTGTCACCACATATTTGATCCACTTTACCCCATATACCTCTCCCCTCCCACTTCCCCTCTGGTAACCACTAGTCCATTGTCCATGTCCAAGAGTCTCTGTTTGTTTGCCCTGTTTACTTGTTGCTTTTAGGTTTATATCTCACATATAAGTGATATCATGTGTTTTTGAACTTTTTCTGTCTGGCTTATTTCACTTAGCATGATTATCTCAAAGTCTATACATGTTGTTGCAAATGGCAGTGTTTTATCTCTTCTAATAGCCAAGTAATATTCCAATGTGTGTGTGTGTGTGTGTGTGTGTGTGTGTGTGTGTTCTGAGGAACCTCCATACTGTTTTCTATAGTGGCTGTACCAATTTGTGGTCCCACCAGCAGTGGATGAGGGTTCCTTTTTTTCCACATCCTCTTGAACACTTGTTATTACTTGTCCTGTTGATTATAGCTATTCTAACAGAATGAGATGGTATCTCATTGTGGTTTTGATTTGCATTTTCCTAATAGATAGTGATGCTGACCATCTTTTCACATTTGTTGTTGGCCATTAGTATGTCCTCTAGGGAGAAGTGTCTGTTCAGGTCCTCTGTCCATTTTTTTATTGGATCATTTTTTTTTGTTGTTATTGTTATGGAGTTGCATTTTTTTGTATATTTTGGATATTAGGCCCTTATCGAAGGCTTTGCTTGCAAATATATTCTCACATTCAGATGGTTGTTTCTTTACCTTGCTGACAATATCTTTGGCTGAACAGAAGCTTTTTAGTTTGATGTAGCCCCATTCATTTATTTTAGCTCTTTCTTCCCTTGCCTTTAGGTCTAATTCATAAAATCCTCTCTAATTCCAAGGTCCTTGAGTTTAGTTCCTATGTTTTCTTCTATGCATTTTCTTGTTTCAGGTCTTATATTCAGGTTTTTAATCCATTTTGAGTTAATTTTGGTGTGCAGTGATAGACAACAGTCTAGTTTCATTCTTTTGCAGGTGGCTTTCCAGTTTTCTCAGCACCATTTATTGAAGGGGCTTTCCTTTCTTCACTGTATGCTTTTGCTTTTTTGTCGGAAATTATTTGCTCATGTAAATATGGGTCTACTTTAGGATCCTCAATTCTGTTCCATTGTTCCGTGTGTCTGTTTTGCGGCCAAAACCATGCCGTTTTGATTACTGTCGCTTTGTAGTATAATTTGAAGTCAGGAAGAGTTATGCCTCCAGCCTCATTCTTTTTTCTCAGTATGGCTTTGGCATTTCAGTGTCTTTTGTGCTTCCATAGAAATGTGATGATTTTTTTGTTCTATTTCTTTAAAAAATGCAAATGCAAATTTTGATGGGGATTGCATTCAATCTATACAATGCTTTAGGTGATATGGTCATTTAAACTATTGATCTTCCAGTCCAAGAACACAAAATATCTTTCCATTCCTTTGTATCTTCTTGCATTTCTTTTAATAGGGTCTTGTAGTTTTCACTATATAGATCATTCACATATTTCATTAGATTTATTCCTAGGTATTTTATTCTTTTTGCTGCAATTACCAAAAGAATTATTCTTTTCATTTCTTTTTCTGACAATTATCGGAGTATAGGAACACTATGGATTTTTGAACATTGATATCCTTTTTCTTGCTTATTGTTTCTAGTAGTGTTCTTGTGGAGTCTTTAGGGTTTTCTATATAGAGAATCATGTCATCCACAAATAGTGACAGTTTGACTTCTTCATTTCCTATTTGGATGCCTTTTATATCTTTCTCTTGCCTGATTGCACTTGCTGAGACCTCCAATGTTACATTGAATAACAGTGACAATAGTGGACAGCCTTTCCTTGTTCCTGATCTTAGAGGGAAGGATTTTAGTTTTTCATCAATAAGTATAATGTTGGCTGAGGGTTTGTTATATACGTCCTGTATTATGTTCAGGTACTTTTCTTCTATATTGATTTAGAGTTTGATCATGCTGTATCTTGTCGAAAGCTTTTTCTGCATCTATTGATATGATCATCTGATTCTTATTTTTTAAATTTGTTTGTGTGATGTATCACATTAATCCATTTGCAAATGTTGAACCATCTCTGTGATTTGGGGATGAAGTCTACTTGATTGTGGTGTACAATCTTTTTAATATGTAGCTGTATTTGGTTTGCAAGTATATTATTTAGGATTTTTTCATCTGTGTTCATGAGAGATAACGGTCTATAGTTTTCTCTTTTTTTCTATTATTTTTACCAGGTGTGGTTTCAGAGTAATACTGGCATCATAAAATGAGTTGGGATGTATTGCCTCCTCTTTGAATCTTTGGAATGTTTTGAGGAGAATAGGTAAGAAATCTTCTTTGAATGTTTGAGAAAATTCACTGGTGAAGTCATCTGGTCCTGAACTTTGACATTTTTGTAGTTTTTTGATGATTCTTTCAATTTCCATACGCTGGTCAATCTATTATACTTTCCAATTCTTCTTGATTCAGTCAGGGGAGGTTATATTTCCAAAAACTTGTCTGTTTCTTCTTAAATTTGGTGTTATTTACTTTTTCATAATATTTTTGTATAATCCTCTTTATTTTTGCTGTGTCTGTTATAATTTCCCCTCTTTAATCCCTGATTTTGTTTGTGTCCTTCTTTTTTCTTTAGTGAGTCTAGCTATGGTTTTCTCAATGTTATTAAACGTCTCAAAGAACCAGCTTTTTGTTGCATTTATTTTTTTTCTATTGTTTTTTGTTTGTTTTCAATTTTGTTTATTTCTGCTTTAATTTTGATGATTTTTTTCTTTTGCTGACTTTAGGCTTCATTTGTTCTTCCTTTTCTAGTTTTTTAAGATGAAGCATTAGGTCATTTATTTGGGCTTATTCTTATTTTTGGCCTGATATGAACTTTCCTCTTATGCCGCTTTTGTTGTATCCCAAAAGTTTTAATGTGTTACACTATTATTATCATTCATTTATATGTATCTCTTGATCTCTCATTTTATTTCTTCTGTGACCTAATTATTCTTCAGTAACATGTTGTTTAATCTCCATGTATTTGTGTTTCTTCCTGCTTTCTTTTTGCAGTTGATCTCTAGTTTCAAAAACATATTCTGCTGAGAATAAAGCTGGTATTATTTCAACCCTCTTATATTTGTTGAGGCTATCTCTGTGTCCCAGTATGTGGTTGATTCTTGAGAATGTTCCATGTGCACTAGAGAAGAATGTATAAGCAGCTGTTTGGGGATGGAAGGCTCTACAAATATCAATTATGACCAGTTGGTCTAATGTGTCATTTAAGGATGTTATTTTCTTATTGATTTTCTGTTTCAATGATCTGCCCATATCTGACAGTAGTGCATTTAGGTTACCTACTGCAATAGTGTTTTGAACTGTTTCTTCCTTTTGTTCTGTTAGTAATTGTTTTACATGTTTTGAGGCTTCCTGATTGAGAGCATAGAAATTAACATGTTATGTCTTCTTGGTGCATGATTCCCTTTATCATTATGAAGTGTCCCTCAGTATCTTTCTTTACCTTTTTATTTTGAAGTCTATTTCATCCGATATTAGTACCTCTACTCCTGCTCTTCTCTGAATGCCATTGCTTAAAATTTTATTTTTCAAATATGTCTCCTGAAGACAGAATATGGTTGGGTTTTGTTTTTTGATCCATTCTGTAACTCTGTGCCTTTTTATTGGTGAGTTCAGTCCATTTACATTTAGGGCGATTATTGAAATATGAGGTCTTCTTACAGCCATTTATTTTATCTTTTGCTTTCTGATATTTCAGTGTTTCCATTGCTACCTTGTCCTTGTGTCTCTGTTTTCTTTATTTTAGTTGGCTTCTGTGGGTTTTCCATTTGGTTCTTCTTTTTTGTTATATACTTCAATTATGAATTTTTGGTGTGTGGTTATTATCATTAAGAATATGTAAAGGATAGTTTTATACACACACACACACACACACACACACACACAGTTGTCCATTTTCTTCTGCACTTGCCTTATCTCCATTTCCCTTTACAAATTTGGATCTTTGACTCCTCCCCTTTTCAGTCATTGTTGTCTCAATTTGTCCCTATGTGTGCTGAACTTTCATAACTATCTTGCTATAGCAATTCTCTTCTTATTGTTTAAGCTTATAATGCTCTATTCTTAGTAAAGGTTGCATTCCTCTGCTTCATTTTGCCTGATAGTCACCTCACTCCTAATTATATATATAATTTAATATATTCTATATATATATATATATATATATATATATATATATATATATATATATATATATATATAGTTGTTGTTGTTGTTTGTTGTTGTTGTTGTTATTTTGTTTTAGGTAAGCCGACCCCTTTCAGTGTTTCCTGTATTGCAGGCCTCGTTG
Organism: Eonycteris spelaea; assembly: GCA_003508835.1. Taxonomy (NCBI): domain Eukaryota; kingdom Metazoa; phylum Chordata; class Mammalia; order Chiroptera; family Pteropodidae; genus Eonycteris; species Eonycteris spelaea. Next base: position 6,208,938 of record PUFA01000104.1, read on the forward strand.
TGGAGAATTCCCTCAATTTTTGTATGTCTGGAAAGGTCTTTATTTTTCCTTCATATCTAAAGGAGAGCTTACTTAGCTGGATACATTATCATAGGCTGGTAGTTCCTTTCACTTAATATTTTGGATATTTGATTCCACTCCTTCCTGGCTTGTAAGGTCTGTACTGAGAAGTCTGATGATAGTTTAATGGGTTTTCCTTTATAAGTTACCATTTTCTTCTCAATGGCTACCCTGAGAATTCTGTCTTTTTCATTGATTTTTGATAATTTTAATACAATGTGTCTTGGTGAAGGCCTCTTGGGTTGAGATAATTGGGTGTTCTGCTGACTTCTGGAATTCCACGCTCCATCTCGTTCCTTAGGTTTGGGAAATTCTCACCCACTATTTGTCTGAAAATGCTTTCTAGTTCCTGCTCCTTTTCCTCCCCATTGAGAATTCTCATTATTCTTGTTTTCTCTCCTGATGGTATCAACTAGCTCTTGTATTTCTCTTTCATTATTTTTCACTCTTTGGTAAACCTCTTAGATCCTGCTTTCTTAATAATGCCTTTCTTTTTTCCTTGTAGAAGGTTAATTATGCTCCCTACCCTCAGTTTCATTCCTGTCAGTGTTAGCGACAATTTCGGTAGTGTTTGCTCACATTCCCCTGGACTCTGCAGTGTTTGGTCTCAGAAGAAATGGGGATAGGGGCCCTCTTGGTCTGAGGATGGGGGCTTCGGCTCAGCCTTGGTTTTGCAACTGCGGCTGATAAAAATCAACTATTGTCTTTCTGCCCCCCTGCTTTTCTGCTTTCTGCCCTGATGAATGGGCCCTTCTGCTGGCCGTGCGATACTCACAGCTTACCCAGACATGGCTATTCAGGAACTAGCTGCACCTTTTTCCTCCCCCTCCTTCTACAGGGAGCTCCGATGGCTGCGAGAGGCATCTTCTTTATTTCTCCCAGTCAACTGCCTGACACTCAGGCTTCTGACTTGTGGTAGCTCTTATATGCACATCCCATGCTCAGGTGTGCTAGTGTGCAGTTTGGGTGTTTTTGTTGTTGTTGTTGAGCTTTCCATGTTCAGATTATTGTTGTTTCAAGGGGAGAGATCTGGGAACATCTCTCACTCCTCCGTGTTTCTTCATGGATCTGCCTTTCCCTTTTTATTTAGCTGAATCTTTTTAAATGTTCGATGAGTGTTGAAAATTAAGAATCAAAGAGAGAAAAAGAAGAGAATCCTTAACTTTTGTTTAATCTTTTACCCAAGGTAATAGCTAAAGGAACTCATTTATTTGGAATAAATTTGTAGAAATTGTTAAATTATGTGAAACCTGTGACTTTCATGTGACAAGTCATTGGTGTAGGTATACACATTGAATGTAATAATAGACTTTGTGGAATTGCAATTGAAATGTTTTTATTACTTCTAAAAACAAATTTTTACAATATTTAAAATTTCATAGTATTTCTCCTGCAACTGTCCTTTCCATTTTGGTAACCTCCAGGACTACAGATGAACCCCTTACATTTTGGTAAAAAGTGTCAATGTTAATGTTTTCTTCTTTGTCTAATAAAGCTTTTCAGTCCAATAATAAAATAAAATAAAATAAATCAAGTTTTCATTTTATAAATAAAACTAGACAGACTTTCCACAGAATGAAGTCCACTAAAATCAGAACTGTCAAGATGCATACCTATTTCATTGGGCCAGGAAGTTATATCATAGAGAATTTAAGGTTTTAACTACTTCACATCCAATGTTTTCAGTTATTGTCATTCAGGTAGAGAGGGAATAAATCTAGTCTGCCTATTTCAGAAGTACTCTTAATATTCAAATTATTACATGTTAACTATTTTAATTTGCTTTCCTATTTCAGATTCAACTGCAAAAAAAAAAAACTTATAAAGTTACTTATCCAGTTCAAAGTACATCCTAGTTTCTACTTAGATTAGGTAAATGAATATTCTCTTATACATTAGTTAATATATTCAATATTTGCCAATAAATTTAAATAACAGATTAAAATAATACATTTTATAAATCTAAGACAAAATTATGTTCTCAGAAACTATCACTTGGTAAACATTATTACATTATCGAGAATATTTTTTCATAGTATTTTAAGGGATTTTCTATATTCTAAAAATTAAATGAGACATTTTGTGTTATGTTGTTTAACATGCTTTTCTGGTTTCAGTAATTTCTAGTAGGAATATAAAAGTTAACTTAATTCCCTTACCTTGACTCCTGTAATAAATAAATTATTGTAAACATAGCTTAATGTTAGAATTAATATTTAAAAATTTCTTCATGATTCTGGAACTGTTGTTAAAAGTTTAAATATATTTTTTATGTTAAGATTTTTGATTACCTGGATATTATGGCTTTTTTTTTATTGTGCTACAACAAAAACCCACAGCATTAAGAGACAAAACCTAATCCACACATTATCATTTAAAATATCTAGCAGAAAATTAAAAAAAAATTATAAGCTATGGGAAAGGCCAGAAAATATAATCTAAAAATCAAGGGAGTGGGAGGAATATCTTTATTCATTTCAGTCCTTTTGGGCAAATATTGTAAACAAACTATATATTGCTTGTCTTGAGTTATAACAGTTACATTCTATGGGAAGTCTCCCTGCTGAATATATTTTAAAGTTTCTCACATTCTAAACCAGTCTGCTTAATAAATCTTACCATCACAATTAATTCTGGGAGGATGTAATTTCTTCAATTAATAACTAAAATTAATGGTGCTTCTTTGAATGTTAAGACAAGCTATTTGTTATTACTCTACAATACATCAATTCCTAAAATATAGTGACTAAAATATAGCTCTCCTTTTCCCCCCTACGATCCTAATAATTCTATTATTTAAGAACTAAAAAGTCACACTGTAATTTCCCCAAATAAAATGGACTTTGCTCACAGCATTACTCTTTACTTAATGTAAATGGCTTGAATTTATACACCAATGTTGGGATCCAGATAGGGAAATAAATTTTGCTTCTATTCAGAGGAGTTGCTTAATCCACAAAAACACTACAGATATTAATATTTCATGTCTAAAGAGTAGAAGAATTTTCAAAGAAATTTGAGGAGGCTAAATCTTTAAATATTAGTATTTATTTTTTTCAACATTTATAAGAGGAAGAAATATCTATTTACATAAAACCATTTTAGTTACTTAAAAATTCAATGGCTAACATCTAAAACTATTTATTACGTTTCTTTATTTTATGCTGTAAAGTGCAGCATATACCATTACAAACAGTATTTCCTTAGAATGATTACACAATGTATATAAAGTCAATTTTAGAACACTAAAATAATAGACGTTTTCCAACATTGCTGAAAGTGTTTGCAAAGGAAAAACAAAAAATAAATTCTATCGTGAAAAGCCGATTAAATACAAATTATTCTCCAAAATATGTGAAGAATAAATGAATTCATCTTTCAAGCCACCACTAAGCAAGTGATTTATCCAAATAGATTTAGTTTCTATTTTTCTTTATGTTATAATACCATCAAAACATCTCATTTCTATTACTTGAAACAAATATAATTACATAATTTACAGGTTTTATAAATTTTATTATAAATAAAAGTTTTTAAAAAGTACAAAAATATTAATCATTAATGTTTTTTTGGATACAGAAATACCAGTGTATTGAAAAGTTTTCCTACCTAGATTCTCCCACAAAAATAGTCATCAAAACTGTAATCAGTTACTGATGAGTTCTTATTTAATAGTTTACAAATATATATTGAGGCAGTTCCATAAGGATAAGTATGCGATATTTTTAAATTGTTTTCAAAATACTAAAAAAACTTTCAAACAAGGAATAAAGGAAAAATTCTATGACTTCTTAGATCACTAAGCTAACAACTTGAAAGTCAATCATTTAAAAATATTTACAATAAGTTGAGAAATAGTAAAAGAAAATGTTTGCTGACAATGTGATGAATCATATGAAAGAAGTACAATATGGAACAAGAAGAGAAAAATTATTCACATTGTAAAGATTAGGGAGACTTTCACAGAAGTAACTTTGAGACCTACCCATTTTCTCACATTAGAAAACAAAACCAAACCATCAAAAATAAATAAATTTATTTAATTATTTTTTGCAGAAATTATTTTTTTAAAAATCCAAGAATTCATTTGAAGAAGAGCATTTGATACACAGAAAGCTATTTAGGGATAAAATGTTTCTCTGTGGAACTTAAATATGGATAAAGTTGCTCTATATATTAAACCAGAAAAGACAAAGGAGGGATTTGGCTGTTGCATTCAGAAGTTGAGAAAGAAGAGTGGGGTCGACAGCATGACAAAAAGGATAATGCTCACAATGTGCTCCAGAAACTTTAGGAAAGTTACCAAGACCCAAACTCTTAAAAGGAATTAATTTTTTTATGGAAATGAGTAATAGTGTCGGACTCTGAACACAGGTTCATTTTAGTAAAACAGAGTTTGTATTCAATGAAAAGAAACTAGAGTTGAAGAGAAAACTATGTATCATGAAAACTGTCAGAAAGCACAGGGAGAATACTAAATGTCCCAGGCTTTAAGACTTAATTATGAACCTAATTGTATCAAATATCTCAAAGTCAACTTCGGGTTAAGAGAGCTAATCTTTCCTCTGTCATTCGTTTCTACCATCTCCCATTCTACCAGGATTTTCCCCCATTAAGTTATTCTGTATATGCTTAGATGTGAACTTGTTAAATCAGATTAGGCCCAAGAAGTTGCCCTCCTAAGCTCCATGTCGACAAACCAAAACTTAACTGAATTTCTATTCTAGGTTCTCCCAGAAAAAAAAGGCCAAGGTCAAACAATTGGCATTTGCTTGCTCAGCACAAGTTATCTAACCCCGTTCTAAGACTTCTCTTTGCTCCATATAGGAAAATATGGCTAGTATGGTTTCCTGTTCCTGCTTCCTCTTCCTATAAAAGTCTTCATTTTTTACTATTTCTCAGAACCTCTTTCTATCTGCTAGATTGGAAGCTGCCTGATTCATAAATTGCTAAAATAAATCCAGGAGAATATTTAAAATTTATTCAGTTGAACTTTGTTGTGTAACAAGCCTGTAAGGTCTTTCGGTCTCAAAATAAAAACAAAAAAGTGTCCTTCACTTTTTGTCTGTATTTCCTCCTTGATTTTACTGGCAAATTTCTTCAACATTGGCTGCAAACAGATTTAATTACTCTTCACTTGGACTCCTTAATTCACAGCAATCTTTTCCAAGTTTAATCCTTACTAGCTGCTATAAAAGGTGATGAACAAATTCCTCTTTCATAAAATGTAATATTTTCTTTTTAGTGTTTTTCTTATCTTATTTAATCTCTTTAATTTGATACTACTAAACATTTCCTATTTAAATAATCCATTTTTGATTTCTGCCACATCATTTGCTTTTATTATGCTTCCTTTATCTTTGTTAATTCAAATGCAATTGCTATCACTATTTCTCCCTCCGTTTTCTGAAAATATGATGTGAATTAGGTCCTCATCACTTCTTTTTCTTTATTCTCTTCCTAGTTCCCTATTCAAAAATATAACCTCAGTTGTCATCTTGAAAATGATAATAAAAACAATGCTTGTTGACTACTTATTAAAAACTCCTATGATAAGAATTTTATATGCATTTTTAAAATTTAATCTTTGCAATAACTTGGGAGATAACTCTAATGTGCAGATGAGGACACTGAGACTGGATTAAAGTAATAATATGAAAAGTGACGCAGCTAGTAAATTGCAAAAAAAAAAAGCAAAACAAAACTCACAGCGAAAGATTCTCTGACACTGAGTGTTAATCTGAGTGTGAGCTGGAGCTTCTTCTCTTAACCAGCTTGGCCTCTTGATCAAGTTCATTACCCTGACCTTAACCTTGCCAGTCATGAAACACACAAACAAATGGTGTATCTGAGGTTATTACCACATTTTTTAAAAGCTAGTTTCATAATTATTTTCTATTAGATGAAAGTGAGTAAGTAGAAAGAAATGAAAAGAAAGGAAGAAGAGACATATAGGATGCATTAGAATGGATAAGCAGAAGGAAAAAGGAGAAGAGAAAAGGCAAGAGTGGTATGGAGAAAGAAAGAAAAAAGAAGAACAATGTGCAATTATGTAATATCGATGCTTTGGCATGCATTAGCATGTTCATCAGTTTAGTACTCACAGTCCTGTCAATTTGATTTAATTATCAATGTTCTTATTGATGAGGTCTTTGATTATTCAACCAGTACAAGGCTAACTAAACTTATTAATTCAACTGCCAAAAATATCCAGTTAATGGCAACCACTTTATCCAAGTACACAAATAGAAAATTCAGAATGTGTCTGACTCATTGTTTATCCTATTGCCCATAGTCAATGTTGTGAAAATAAAGTTGACAGAGGAGATTAAAATGATATAATTTACTATTACTTCTCATTCAAGAGAGAAAATAAACAAAGTGAGTAGGAACTAATAAGAGAATCAGCCTTCCAACTTAAGTAAGCCAAGAGTCTCTCAAAGAAACTACCATTTTTTCTGTTTTCAAAAGTCTCCAAACACAGAGAATTTTGAAAGCATATGGTGAACACAAGAAGCTGTTGATGCAGGATCTGGGCCATTCTGATTAGGAATACTGAGTCATCAATTTGTCTTTTGAGCTGCATACATAATATAGTTACTAATGTAGTTGACTACTTTTTAAAAGCTGTAAGCCACATATTAGGGTGAGAGATGAAGACTGTATCTGGAAAACTGAAGTCAATTGCTCCTATCCACCATGATGGTAGAAGGATATTGGCAGAGGGAAGTAAACTGATGGAGACTTCTGTATTCATGAGCAGGAAAAGAACTATAAGAATAGAAAATTAAATATGAACTCTCCTAAACAGCATTAGCCCAGAGGTTTTTAAAGATTATCCCATAAATGCTGAAGTCATTTGAACAATATCTTCAAGTATTTAAAGACTGCAAAATTCACTATTTAATGTATCTGTAGTGTTTATCACAGGGCAATCCCTTTTTATCTAGGATAGAACTTCTACAGTACTGCTGAGACCTAGTATTCCTTTTTAGGATTTGAAATGTATCTATAAATTTTAACTTCTATGAATACATATAGCTGATTTTAACAATGTTTTTTAAAAGTTTGTGAATAATGTTTAGTTTTATTTACAAACTTACACACATTTAGCTTTTCAAAACTACTTTTATAAAGTAAATGTCATGTTCATGGAATTTAATTTCTTACCTCAAAAACAAAACCATACAGAAAATTAAATACTCTCTTATAGATCTAGCAAAGTTAAATGATAAATAAAATGATGCTAAATAATGTTAATAAATTTAGTAGATTTTAATTTAAAACCATGTAAATGAATTACTCAATTAAAAATTAAGATGGATTATAAGATCATAAATTACAGTCAAAATTATGCATTATGAATATACAAAATATCAAACATGCAGTATCTCTCAGTAAAAATATATATTCTGGTACAAACAGGACATGTCTCCATTTAAATTTTATCATCATTTATTTGTCTTTTTTTTTTTTTACTTTTTCCCCAGCTTTATTGAAGTATTATAGACAATTGCTCATATTTCTGTTATGCAATTCAATAAGTTTTTAAATTATAATTGGCATATAATAATATATTAGTTTCAGTTGTACAGCACAGTCATTAGAGATCTATATAACTCATGAAGTGGTAACCCCACCAAATCTAGTACCCCTCTTCTCCTTACATATTTTTTACAACATTGCTAACTATTTTCCTTATGCTACATTATATCTTCAAGATTATTTTGTATCTATCTATTTGTACTTCTTAATCTCTCCCCCCCTTTTCACTGTCTTCTCCAACTCCCATTCCCATCTAGTAGTCCTCAAAATATTCTCTGTATCTATGAGTTTGTTTTCATTTTTGTTCTTTTTATTTTTTTTCTTTAGATTCCACATGTGTGTGAAATCATTTGTCTTTCTCTATCTGACTTACTTCATTCAGTGCAATCAATACCCTCTGTGTCCATCAAGGCAAATTTTTTTCCATCCCCTTCCTTTTAGTGTGTGTGTGTCTTTAATCTGAAGTGAGTCTCTTGTAGGCAGCATATGTAGGGTCTTGTTTTCTTCTCCTTTCAACTTCCCTATCTTTTGATTGGTGCACTTAATTCTTTTCCATCTGAGGTAGTTGTTGATAAATATGTAGTTATTAATATCCTTTATTCCTGTTTTTTTATATATGCTTTTTCTTCTTAAAGAATCCCTCCAACACTTCCTGTAATACTAGCTTGGTGTGAATGAATTCCTTTAGTTTATTTTTGTCTGGGAAGCTCTTTATCTGTCCTTTGACTCTAAATGATAGCGTTGCTGGATAAAGTATTCTTGGTTGTAGATCTTGTGTTTTCAACACTTGGAATATTTTGTGCCAAGCCTCTGTCCTTCAAAGTTTCTTTTGAAATTGGCCGCCATTCTTATGGGAGCTTCCTTGTAGGTAACTAACTGTTTTTCTCTTGCTGCTCAAGATTCTCTCATTGTCTTTAACCTTTGGTATTTTAATTATAATGTGTCTTGGTGTAAGCTTCTTTTAGTTCATTTTTTTGAGGTACTCTCTGAGCTTCCAAGGGTTGTATGTCTATTTCCTTCACCAGGTTAGGGAGTTTTACATCATTATTTCTTCAAATATATATTCAACTACTTGTTCTCTCTCTTCGGTACCCCTATGACATGGATGTTGTTACCTTTAATTTTGTCCCATAGCTCCTTAAATTATCATTATAGTCTTGGTTACCTTTTCTTGCCATTGTGATTGAATGTCCTTGGCTTCCCCATTTGTTATATCAGTATTTTGATCCTCTTCTTCCTCCACTCTGTTGATTCCCTCTAATACATTCATCTCAGATAATGTATTCTTTATTTCTGACTTGTTCCATTTTATAATTTCTTTCCATTTTTATGTTTTTTAATCTTTTTGTTAAATTCTCACTGAGTTCATCTACACTTTCTAAGTTAATTGAACATCTTTATAACTAGTGTTTTGAACTCTGCATCTGTTGATTGCTTGACTCCATTGTCCTGGATCTCTGCTCTGTTCTCTCATATGGTTTTGCTTCTTTGTGTTCCCATTTTGGCTGCCTTTTGGATCTGTTTCTATGTATTAAGCAAAGCTCTTAATTCTATTGATCTTATTAGCTGTGCCCCTCTGGAGCTACCTCTTAAGATTCAGCAAGGAATCCACAGATGCTGTGCTTATAGTTGCCACAAGAAGCTACTCCAGAAACTAAGGTCAGCTGTCACCAGGTGAGTCTTGGCACTGCTCAGTAAGTGGCACAGGTCTCGCTGAGTACACAACTGATCCAGCTCGGATGGGGCTAAGGGTTGGTGGAGGCAGAATTTCAGGGAATCCTCTGGGGAGAGCAAACTGTATCCAGGTTGATGACATCCCAGTTGTGGTGGAGCTGAGTCTGCACACTGGAAGGGGCCAGCCTGCACACTGGAAGAGTAACAATGGCTAATGCCAGCACTTCTGCACAGTAGAAATCCTTACCTCCAGCTCTCATTCTGACAACGCAGCCTCCCATGTAAGTCCCCGGTGTCCCTCATGTAGCTGACCTGGTTCTGGTGCTCAGAGCAAGCAGGTCCATCTCCAAGAAAGTTCTTTGCAGACATGGATGGCCCCTTTAACAATAATGTCAGCAGCTCTAGCTGCATCTGCCCTAGTCTCTGTTCCACTCAGTTGCTCTGGACCGGGCAGCCTCATGTCTTTGTCTCCTGCTACCTCCTACTTCCTACCTCCTACCATTGCAGGGTGATTGCTTATCCCTCTCTCTAGTTGTAGGCTCTGTTCATCTAGACCCCAGATGACTCCACTTGCTGTTTGCTCCATGTTTCCATCACAACTTTGATGTGGTCGCAAGGGAGGATGAATGAAGCTTCTATTATCTACATCATTTTGCCCCACCATTTATTTGTCTTTAAAGAATTTGACTGCTATGTGAAAACTGATAACTTTATTGAATTTTGCATTTAAAAATTTTTAAATATTAATTTTTCTAATAAAATAGTAAACAATAGAAACTTACAGATACATTTATCTTTTTCTATGACTCTTGAACTTGATAAAATCTTGAATTTTCTTATGACCTTAGGGTGATCTAACTCACAGATATTTAAAATAGTATTCATTTGAGACTCGAATATAGTATGTAATTTTTTTAATTGAAGTCACAATATATGAGTCATTCAATTGGCATATACCCTTGAGACAAAAAAATATTGTTAACTTATCTATTTAACATCAATTCATTTCTGCATTCTACATTGACCAAGTAAATGATTAAGAAATGTGGACATGAGGAAACATGATAGAGTGAGAGACGTCCTCTCTCCCTTGAAACAACAATAAGCTGACCATCTAAAACTCAACAAAATAAATATCCAAACTGCACACCAGTGTATCTCAGCAGAGGATCTGCGCATAACTACCACAGGTCAGAACCCTGGGTATTGGGCAGTGGACTAGGAGAAATAAAGAAGCTGTCTCTTTCAGCCTATAGATCTCCCTGCAGGAGGAGGGGGAGGGGTGAAGGAACAGTGACGTCTCTCTGGATAGCCCTGCCTGGAAGTGCTGGACTCCTATGCAGCTGGAGCAGGGCATAGCCATCAGGGCAGAAAGCAGAGAAGCAGACAAGACTGCAGAGAAACAACAGTTGATTTTTACTAGCCCCATTGCAAAACTGAGGCTGAGTCACAGCCCCCAACTCCCAACCCAGAGGGCTCCTCCTCCCATACCCACCAAGACAGATCACCGCAAGTCCCAGGGACAATCTGAGCAAACACATCAAAACTGTGCTAACACTGAACAGAAACTTGAAAATGAGAGCAGCAAGTGTGATGAATATCTACAAGAAAATAAAAAAAGACATTTAGGCTTGATATAAAGCAGGGATCCAAGGGCTTAGACACCACCTACTGGAAACCAAAGAAAAGCACCTTCTTTGCAGCAGGCTAAAGAGAGACCTTTGTATAATAAATCCTTTTTCTGAAAACAACAGGAATACACTTCTTTTAATGCCCAGGTGCAGAAATAGTCCATTTAAACACCATGAACAACTAAAATTACAGGCATCTTCAGAAAAAAAGAGAAAATTCTCCATAAAATAAGCTTACAGAAATATAATATTACAACTTAAATGACAAAGAATTCAGGATGGTACTTCTTGAAAAATAAATGAGATCCATAATAACTCAAATCAACAAATCAGGACTGGAAAAACAACAGATTGAGCAAAGCAAGGAGATTGAAACCTTCAAAAGGAACCAAATAGAACTTCTGGAGATGAAGAACACACTGCAAGAGTTGAAAAATGAAAATAACAAGTTTGGGAAATAGAGTTGACCAAATGGAGGAAAAGATCAGTGATATTGAAGACAGAAATCTAGAAATAAATCAGAAGGAAGAAAGAGAAATAGAAGAATAAAAAATAATGAAAGAGAAATTCAAGAAGGAGCTAATACCATCTGGAGAAACATAAGAATAATGGTCATTACTGAAGGTGAGGAAAAGAAGCAGAACTAGAAAGCATTTTCAGACAAATAGTGATGAGAATTTCCCAAATCTAAAGAATGAGATGAGCTTGGAATTCAAGAAGTCAGCAGAACACCAATTATCTCAACCCAAAGAGCCTTCACCAAGACATGTTGTATTAAATTATTGAAAAATCAATGACAAAGACAGAATTCTCAGGGCAGCCAGTGAGAAGAAAATGGTAACTTATAAGGAAAACCCAATAGGCTATCATCGGATTAATTACTGCAAACCTTACAAGCCAGAAAGGAGTGGAGTCAAATATTTAAACTATTAAGTGAAAGGAAGTACCAGCCTGGGATAATGTTGTCCAGCTAAGCTCTCTTTTAGATATGAAGGAGAAATAAAGACCTTTCTACAAAATTGAGGGAATTCTCCACTACGAGCCTGCACTACAGGAAATACTGAAAGGGGTCAGCTCATCTAAAACAAAATAAACAAAACATAATTAGGAGCAAAGTGACTCTCAGGCAAATAGAAGCAGAGGAGTGCAATCCTTACTAAGAACTAGGCATTATAAGGTTAAACAATAAGAAGAGAATTGCTATAGGTTAGATAGTAATGAAAGTTCAGCATACATAGGAACAAATTGAGATAACAATGACTGAAAGAGAAGGATTCAAAAGATCTGAATTCACAAAGGAAATGAGATTAAAGCACACACAGAAGAAAATGTGATGACAGTATGCATATATATATATCAGTATATATATAAAAAACTATCCTTTACATATTCTTCAATGGTAACCAGACACCAAAGATTAAGAATCGAAGTACATTATAAAAGAAGAACAGAGACAAACTCCACAAAAGTCAACCAAAATAAAGAAAACGAAACACAAAGAACAAGGTAGCAATGGAAACCTGAAATATCAGAAAAGCAAAGATAAAATAATGGCTATAAGATCTCATATTTCAATAATCACTCTAAATGTAAATGGACTGAACTCACCAATAAAAAGGCACAGAGTTCAGAATGGATCAAAAAAAAAACCCAACCATATTCTGTCTTCAGGAGACACATTTGAAAAATAAAATTTTAAGCAATGACATTCAGAGAAGAGCAGGAGTAGCGGTACTAATATCAGACAAAATAGACTTCAAAATAAGAAAGGTTAAGAAAGATACTGAGGGACACTTCATAATGAATAAAAGGAATCATGCATCCAAGAAGACATAACACTTATTAATATCTATGCTCAATCAGGGAGCCCGAAATATGTAAAAACAATTACTAACAGATAAAAGAGAAAACAGATCAAAACGTATTGTAGTAGGTGACCTAAATATTGCACTGTCAGATAGGACAGATCATCCAAACAGAAAATCAATAAGAAATAACATCCTTAAATGACACATTAGACCAACTGGACATAATTGACATTTAAGAGCCTTCCATCCCAAAACAGCTGCTTACACATTCTTCTCTAGTGCACATGGACGTTCTCAAGATCAACCACATACTGGGACACAAAGATAGCCTCAACAAATATAAGAGGGTTGAAATATGCAACCATATTCTCTGATCATAATGCTTTGAAACTAGAGATCAACTGCAAAAAGAAATCAGGAAGAACCACAAATACATGAATATTAAACAACATGCTACTGAAGAATAACTGGGTCAGGAAGAAATAAAAAGAGAGATCAAGAGATAATAGAAATGAATGACAATGAAGTACAACATATCAAAACTTTGGGACACGGCAAAAAGAGGTCATAAGAGGAAAGTTCATATCATTACAGGCCTATCTCCAAAAAATAAGAACAAACCCAATGCTTTCACTTAAAAAACTAGAAAGGAAGAACAATCGAGGCCTAAAGTCAGCAGAAGGAAAGAAATCTTCAAAATTAAAGCAGAATAAAAATGAAATTGAAAAAAAAATAGAAAAAATAAATCAACAAAGAGCTGGTTCTTTGAGAAGGTTAATAAAATTGACAAACCCTGGCTAGACTCACTAAAGAAAAAAGAGAAAGGCACAAATAAACAAAATCAGGGATGAAAGAGGGAAATTACATGAATTACACTGCAGAAATACAAAAATCACAAGAATACTAATGAAAAAGTATATAATAACAAAATTTAATAACCTAGAAGAAATGGACCAGTACTTAGAAAAATACAACCTTTAGACTGAATCAAGAAATGGAAAATCTAAATAGACAATCAGCAGTATGGAAATTGAAACAAATCATCAAAAATTACCAAAAAGTAAAAGTCCAGGACCAGATGGCTTCACCAGTGAATTCTACCAAACATCAAAGATTTAATACCTATTCTCCTAAACTCTTCCAAAAAATCAGAGGAGGCAATACTTCCCAACTCATTTTATGAGGCCAATATTACTCTGATACCAAAACCTGGTAAAGATAACACAAAAAAAGAAAACTACAGACCAATATCTCTCATGAACACAGATGCAAAAATCCTAAATAAGTACTAATGAACCAAATACAGCCAGCAACATATTAAAAAAGTACACATGACATCAAGTGGGCTTCATCCCAGGAGCATAGGGATGATTCAACATATGCAAATCAATTAAATGTGATACACCATAAAAAAATTTAAAAAATAGAATCAGATGATAATATCAATAGATGCAGAAAAAGCCTTCAACAAGATACAGCATCCATTATGATTGGAACACTTAACAAAATCAGTATAGAAGAAAAATACCTTAACATAATAAAGGCCATATATGACAAACCCTCAGCCAGCAAATATACGTAATGGTGAAAAACTAAAAACCTTCCCTCTAAGATCAGGAACATTATTGCCACTGTTATCAATATAATATTGGGGTCCTAGCAAGTGCAATAGGCAAGAGGAAGATATAAAAGCATCCAAATAGAAAATGAAGAAGTCAAACTGTCACTATTTGTGGATGACATGATTCTCTATATAGAAAACCCTAAGATCCACAAGAACACTACTAGAAACAATAAGCAAATACAGTAAAGTCTGGATACAAAATCAATTCAAAAATCCATAGCTTTCCTATACTCTAATAATGAAGTGTCAGAAAAAGAAGTGGAAAAAATAATTCCTTTTAAATTGCAACAAAAAGAATAAAATACCTAGGAATAAATCTATGAACATGTAAAGGAACCTATATAATGAAAACTGCAAGACCCTATTAAAAGAAATCAAAGAAGATACAAAGAAATGGAAAGTATTCTGTGTTCTTGGATTGGAAGAATCAACATAGTTAAAATGACCATATTACCTAAAGCATTATAGATTTAATGCAATCCCCATCAAAATCCCATTGGCATTTTTTAAAGAAAAGAAAAAAAATCATCAGATTTGTATGGAAGCAAAAGACCCGAATTGCCAAAGCCATCCTGAGAAAAAGAACAAGGCTGGAGGCATCACTCTGCCCAACTTCAAATTATACTACAAAGTACAGTAATCAAAAATGGCATGGTATTGGCAGCAAAACAGACACACAGACCAGTGGAACAGAATGAGAGTCCAGAAGTAAACCCATATTTATATGGGCAAATAATTTTTCAAAAAAAGCCAAAAACATACAGTGGAGAAAGAAAGCCTCTTCAATAAATGGTGCTGGGAAAACTGGAAAGCCACCTGCAAAAGAATGAAACTAGACTGTTGTCTATCACCACACACCAAAATTAACTCAAAATGGATTAAGGACCTGAATATAAGACTGAAACAAAAAATGCATAGAAGAAAACATAGGAACTAAACTCAAGGACCTTGGACTTAAGAGGATTTTATGAATTTGACCTAAAAGCAAGGGAAAAAAGCTAAAATAAATGAATGGGACTACATCAAACTAAAAAGCTTCTGCTCAGCAAAGAAAATGCAAGGTAAAGAGACAACCATCTGAATGGGAAAATATATTTGCAAGCAACACTCCAATAAGGGCCTAATATCCAAAATATACAAAGAACTCATACGACTCAATAACACAAAAGCAAATGATCCAATCAAAAAAATGGCAGAGGACCTAACAGATACTTCTCCCAAGAAGACATACAAATGACCAAAATATTTGAAAAGATGCTCAACATCTTAGCTATTAGGGAAATGCAAATCAAAACCACAATGAGATACCATCTCACATCTGTTAGAATAGCTTTATTCAAACAGGGAAATAATAACAAGTTGTTTCAAGAGGAGGTGGAAAAAAAGGAACCTCATCCACTGTTGGTGGGACCACAAATTGGCTACAGCCACTATGGAAAACAGTATGGAGGTTCCTCAAAAAAAGTGAGAAATTGATCTTACCATATGATCCAGCAATCTCTACTGGATATTTACCTCAAAGACTTGAAATCCATATCCAAAATGATATTTGCACACCGATGTTCATAGCAAGCATTATTCACAGTGGCCAGGATATGGAAGCAACCTAAGTGTCTTACGTAGATGATTGGCTAAAGAAGCTGTGGTACATATATACAATAGAATATTACTCAGCAATAAGAAGAGATTAAATACTTGCCATTTGTGACAACTTGATGGACCTTGAATAATCATGCTAAGTGAAGTAAGCCAGACTGAAAAGTTGAAAATTACATGATATCACTTATATGTGGGATATAAACCTAAGAGCAACAAATGAACAGGATAAACAGAGACTCAGGGAACATGGACAATGGACTAGTGGTTACCGAGGAAGGAGTGGGTAGAAGGGAAGAGGTAAGTGGGTAAAGTGGGTTAAATATAGGGGGTTGGAAGGAGTGCGAAGTGGTTAAAGGGGTTCAAATATATGGTAAGCTGAAGGAAACTAGACTTTGGGCAGTAATCACAACAATAGAATATATAGATGTCAAATTATAATGTTATACCTGAAAATTAATAATTGTATTAACCAATGTTACCCCAATAACTTAATTTAAAAAAAAAGTGTGGACATAAATAAGATTTAGAGTAATAAACTCATTCTATTTATTAATAGTATTTTAATTTATTTAATATACTCATTGTTCTTTTGCTGATTAAATTATTATAAATTTGAACAATGTGAGCCTCTTTTTTACTTAAATTGCTACATTATTTCTTGACATGATCTCCTTATTCCATAAACTCCATGCTTCTGGCATACAAGACGCCCTAGGTTCATCTTGCATATTTTCCTACCCCAGACATGGAAGGGACTATTTCTTTAAGGACTTACCCTTTTTGTGGAAAATGATATATAGTTGCTGTGAGAATTGAGTTAAAGTTTAAAAAAGTATTTTAAAATAATTATATAATCTTATCATTAGTAAATAGCTTCCCGTATATGGTAATCTCTTCAAAACTAAATACCTATCTACTTTGGGAGAAACATAAATGATAAGTACTTCTCATTTCACTATTATTAAGTTAAATCCTTTGCATTTTTCCCCACTTTGGCCTAGTAAAATTAAACTCTGAAGATCTGAATTTTGCTTCTATAACAAATAAAGCTTTAGATAAGACTTTAATGTATAACTTTATAATTACCAAGGAGGGTATAAAAAGGGATAATGGATTTCTTACCTATATCAGATAGAAATATCACAGTGCATTATCAACTAATTTTAGGTAACCTAATTTGGTAAAGTATGAAATAAAAAACTTTTAGAAGCAATATTTTTGCATTACAGGAAGTTTGAATATACATGTTTTCATTAATATGAAACTGTCTCTGAAAGTTTAATTTGGATACAGGAGTCTCATTTATTGGACTTTAAGATTTTGAAATTATTTTCTATAGATTGATTCAAAAAACCCTCAGAAATAAACTTGTATATGGTTTAGGTTTTGTATAATCTGATACACTAATTATCATAGTAATAATATTGTAGTTGAAATTTCTGTATTCCTAATTCATATAAATACTTGTAAAATCATCTGTTAAACAGGAAAAGATGGTGGCATTTTCCAAACATGATAGAAAAATAAAGGCTTATGACAGTTGCTAGAGTTATTCTTTAATGAAATGATTATAGAACCCGAGTTTTTTGTTTACATTTCATTTACTAGTTATCTTTCTAAAATCAGTGTGTTTATGCCAAGTCTCTGCTAACATTTTATGAAGACTTTGCCATCACCTGTTTAAATATCTTAGAACGACATTCAAGCTCTTTTAAAAACTGGCGCCAATCTATATTTTTAGTTTATCTGTTTCAACTGGGATTTCTAGGTACCCAGGTTCTTTCCCTTTCCAAAACTATGCAGACTCCATGTCAGAGTTTTGTCACATCGTATGCAATCATTCTGAAACACCTCTGAGGTTATACTGAACATTTATACTACATCTACCATGTAGCTTGCTCTTGATACCAAAAAACAACAACAACAACAACACAAGGGACATCTGAATACACGAATTCTATTCAGCTGTTACTCTGTACTTTTACTTATTTCATTTTCTTTCCTGTGTACGTGGTCTTGGTCTGATTACCTAGAAAAGAAGTTTGTGAGTTTTCTTTTGCCTTTTTTATTTGTGCTAGAAGTTCAAGAGTTATATATTCAGATTCAAAAAGATAAAGGTTCTGATTAGAATCCAATAGATTCAAATAAAGCAAATTCAACAAAATACAAAACAAAAATCCTTAAAATATTTCAAATCAAAGCCAAAGTCTTTTAGAAATTTATTATTTCTTCAATAATTTACTAAAGATCTCAAGCAACCCTGAGAAAGGAATTATTCAAGGAAGTTGAATGTTTTCCTCCAGCTTTGTCCTTATTACGAAGTATTTTCCATGTATGTGATAAAGACAGTTATGATTTTTATTTATTTTATTTTACTTTCAAGTTTTTTATTTTTTATTTTTATTTTTATTTTTTTTTTTATCTCTAGAGGGCTTTAGACTTCATTCAAAATCTTCATTCAATGTATGTCCTTAATTACTACCAAAGACTGTGACTCTTCTATGATTGCTATTTTGTTTCTTTTTTTTTTTTTTTTTTAAATCTTATTTATCTTCAATGACTAAATTAAACATCATCTTTTTTATAAGCCTTATCCAACAAAACCCTCAGACTACCTATTATACCTTCCTAGCACTCCTGTATCAGTTAGAATTACTTTTACCACATATCTCAAAACAAAATAAACAAAATGTTTTGAAATTTTATTTTGTACTCATAGAAAACTGCCTGAGAATAAGTCTGATGTACCAGAATGATGGCTTCATGGTCATCAGGACTACACACTTCCTCATTTTAATACTTTTAAATCATGGTTTTTAAAATGGCTGCTTTTAGTGATTTTTTTTTTTTTTGCTATTGTTTTGCATACTTTAATGAATTAATATGGCTTAAAGATGTGTATGTGAGAAGGAGAGAAGATATTTGACTGAGAGCAGGAGCAGAGGCTGGGGTTTGAGAGGAAAATCCAAAGCTCCCTTGGGTAGCACAGTGGGGATTGGAGTGTTTCTAGAGTTTCCAAGAAGGGAGTAAGAGATGAATAAATGAAGAATCGGAGAGGAAACCTGGTTAGGAAAAAGAGAATGTAACAGATTGATCTGCTATACAAGGAGTTTGGCTTTCTTTGGAGTGTCATTATGATTGTAGTATGATAACATATATTTTATTAAAATAACAATGTCGATAATATGAAGAAAAAAATAAAGCACTAAAATATGTGAAGATTTATAGATTAAGAAATTCATGCCTGATGAGAGGGGATGGAGGGCTTAAATTAGGGCAGTGGAATTGGATAAGCTTAAATGAGAGTTTATATTTTAAGTTCCATTAGAGAAATTACCTTCTCTTCCCAGTTAGTGGTTTATATTCTTACTGCTTCAGGGGGAGTGCTATTTTGTTTCCTTAATGAGAAGACAAAATATTTACATTTAGTGGAGAATTAAGATATCTTTTGGCTGCTTCTAATATAGTTTCTGTGGTCTTAATATTTCTAAAGAAATAACAGTTTCAAAGGCAGAAAGTGAATAAAGATATAGACTAAGCAATTGTACTAATGAGCTTAGACTTTGACTATCAAATAAAAATGCATGTAACCACATGAATCAAAGCAGTAGGATTGAAATTGAACCAATAAAATCGTTCAAAGGCATCTAAGAAATTTCTCTGTAAATATTTTATTTTTCAACTTGTGCCACTCACCATTTTATGTGCTATTTTTATGTTCATATTCCCCTTTAAACACTTCTAATATTACCATGGGTCATAAGTCAGTGTGAATAGAAGAAAACTACATTTTCATTTCCTATTGAACAAGGGGGATCCAGGGACTTCAGAAAACTAGATGAATTTAATGAACTTAAACTGTACAATTTTGTGAAACATCTATGTTTATTCCTAAAATTATTATTGAAAGAGAGTAAAATATATATACTGTATGTGACCAGAATACATTTCCTTCCACACTTTCATAATAAGACTCATAATGAGTTTGAGAATGGTTTTAATAATTTCTACATACATGTATAAGTATGTAATTACTTAATATATGTAAAGCATTACATATAGCTAAACTAGATATATGCTAAAACTAGAAAAGCTCTGAATAATTTCTTAGGTCCATTAACATCATAACATATGAATTATCATACCAAGTCTGCACCATTATAGTCTCAAATCTGATAAAAACAAAAAATGTATATATTATATAGATATGAATATTCTGTTTGAGGTTAGCCTCAAATATTCTGGTTTCATTTAATTACATATATACACATATATAGTATGTACATATAATATATACATATATATTATTATTATGTGTTATATATGTATATGTATATACACACATATATACATATATACAACATATATGTATGTTTCAGACTGAAATTCTAAGAGACATCACTTTCAATATATCCTTATATTTGACTACAGTAAAATAAAGTAAGATTTGTGTCTGAATCGTTTTCCTCTTCTAATCTACTCCAAATACCACCATTTCTCTTTTATTATAGTAAGCTCTTGGGAATTATATTGGGACTTTTAAGATATCTGTCATGCTTGAGATTTAATGATTGGTTAAAAAAAAATGTGCTGTTAAAATACACATACGAAAATTCTAGGATTACCTTTTCCACTGATTGATTCTACCCTGCGTAGTATTTGGGGTATCTGTTCTTCCTGAATTTGAAATCCACTTAAGTTTCAGTTCTATATGGAACCAAAAAGAAATTTTTTAAAAAGTTTTATTAAGCATTCAGTGGCAGATACAAAATTTTACAAAGATTGTACAATAAACTAATAAGTTCTGCAACAGCTCTTTCAACATATCTGGAGATAAAAGTAACCCTTGACTCTTCTAGTGAAAAGAATTTTGTTATCAGAGAAAAGGCAAGAAATTTTCAAAGATAAAATGCTTATAATAAAAATACATATATGTTCCATATATCTGTGTGTAGAACTTAGAGAACTATGTTACAAAATGTATGCGTATATTTCTTTTAAAACATACAAGGAAAAATTTATAAAATCATTGGACTAAAGTTAACTTGATTCTTGTGATTTCTATTGAATATTCATGCTTTTATAATTTTTAAGTTTGTTCAGACAAGTGACAAGTTGGAAGTTGCACTGTTTACTTTTCTGTGGTTTATTTCTTAATGATTTAAAATTAATCGTACAAATAATACCATGTCTAGAGTTAAATACACGCAAATTTTGAATAACTACACCACATAAAGAGGAGCCTTTTAGTTAAAAATAGAAAAATGACTACATGCATTTATTTCTTTTCTTCCAGAAAAAAGCCACTAATGGGACAATAAGAAAGAATGAAAAAAAGTATTGTTTACATAATGAACACAGAAAAAAATAATAAGATGCAATTGCCAGTAAATTTTGGAAAAGGGAACAAATGGTAGAATCTGTTTTAACTTATGAAAGAAATTACACACAATGTTTGGAGTAGGAGAGACAAATAAAAAGGGAAACAATATTACCTACCAACTCCTAATATACTGTCAATTGGTGGTTCCACATATAAGGCATCAGTGGTCAGCAAAGGGGCTAAAAATCAAGAATTATGTAAAAGTCTTGTATTCGAATAGGACCACCTATTACCCTTTGTCTTCCAAAGCAGTCGATGAACTATTACAGATAAACTTCACATATGTTGCATGCAAAATGCTGGTAATAAAGTGTTTTGTAATGTCATTGAAAGACAGTAGACTACTGAAACTACATGGCTAAACAGAAATTTATTTTTAAAAATGCTAGTTACTGAGAGCACTTCACTAGAAAAGAGGGCTTGCCCCTTGTTCACCCTTCATTAAAATCATGCACTTAATAAACTCATCTCATGGCAACATTGATTTCCAATCCATGCTTAACGCCTTACTTTTAAGTATAAATGCTCCATCAGAAAATTATCAGATATTTGACAAAAAGACTCCATCTAAAAAAGAAGAAACTAAAATAGACAAATAAAAGGTAGGAAATGGGAATGAAACATAAAAATGTAGATAGTGAAAAATGTTTTTTAAAATGTTTTTAAAAAACAAATCTATAATTGGTCTCCCTAGAAAGATAAAAGAAGGCATTTTGTTCAAAGACAAGATGCAAAAATAACAGAGAACAAGAAAGAACTTCCAGATATTAAAAAGAGAATGCCTAAATTAAAAAAAAATGTAGAGGATAAAATTAAGAAAGAAAATTAGAATAAAGAGAAGTTTTACAGGAAGGACTTCCAAAAAGAAAGAGGACAAGAAACAGAAAGAAACAACCTATCAAAGGAATATTACCAAAATATTTCCAAGACTTGGAATGTCTAAATGTACTTATCAGAGGGCACACTTCATTGCAAGTTAATAACTGAATATAGATTACAGCAGTGGGAAAGATCAAGTTGTAAATACTTTGAAAGAGGACCAAAAACTTATGCAAACAGCACAAAACAGTATTCAGATGGCATCAAAAAGCTCAATAGCATAGTGTATCCTAGGAAAACATTGGAAACAAGCCTTCAAAAATTTCAGGGAATATTACTTCATCCTAGATTTTATATATAGCCAAATTATTAAGGTCTCAAAAGTGATTTTGTTATTCAGTAAAATGAGGGAGTTAATAAAGAATAAAGAAGATATAGGATTCAGGAGACTAGGAATTCAACAGAGAGTCAAGGTGCAAGAGAAATGCCATGATGAAGATTTGCAGCAGGGAGAGGGAATTCCTAATCCATTATTGCAGAAGAAATTCAGAGAATTATCTAAACAAAGACTACTACTTCTACTACTAATAATAATCTCAACAATCTATTATTGATTCAGGAGGAAAATATATTTATATTTGGAAAAAATTTTGTCAGAAATTTGGGACTTACAAAATTAACAAACTGAACAAATGGGAAGAGTGAACTAATACTTAATTCAAGAAAAAAATTGTTGTATGACAAAGAAATAACACTATACTAACCTTGCTACTCAAAATGTGGTATCCTGACTGCTGCCAGTCCTCAGACTGTATATTATCATATAGGAAAGAAATCAGTTGTTTCAGCCAGATTTGCATGAGAAAATCAACTATACCAATAAGCACACTTTTTTTTTATGTGTATTATTCTTCATACAAGATTTGCTTTAGGAAAGAAGTGCATTGATTTTCTTTCCTATATGGGCTCTTTATTCTGTCATATCACCAGCAGTCTGAATCTTCTTGCATTAGTATAACTTACTGGCTGATGCTAAACAAAAACTGATGAAGTTTTGTGAGGGTTGGGGGAAGAGGAAGGAAAATGGCTAATGGTAAAGAGAACCATATTTCCAATTACATAGCAGAAAACGACATTTATTTAAGTTGTATGATCAAAAACAGCAGTGTAATAAAATTAGTAAGATATATTGAGGTAAAATTTAAAAACTAAAAGATGCAAACACTGTCATTGCAAATAATAGAGAGGGTGGATAGGATTTAAGCAGAAGTGATTGCTTTTTTCATTAAAAGGTATTTAGCACTAGTATATCTTGAACCATTATACATTTATTACTTTGATAAAATTTTAAAATTAATTTTTAAGTAAGAGTTTTATGAGAATTGTAGGCTTCATTAAGAGTTTATGATAAAAATATTTTGCAGCTATTGAGAACTGATTTACATATCAAAGATCCAAATATTTTAAGAAGTAAAAGAAGATAATTGAACTTTGAAAAATAATAAAGTATGATAAAACCTTAGATGAAGCAGATATAAAATTAGAACAGATAAAAAGCATCAAAATAAGAAAAGA
Organism: Eonycteris spelaea; assembly: GCA_003508835.1. Lineage (NCBI taxonomy): Eukaryota > Metazoa > Chordata > Mammalia > Chiroptera > Pteropodidae > Eonycteris > Eonycteris spelaea. The sequence continues at coordinate 6,232,656 of PUFA01000104.1, forward strand.
AAGACTGCAAAAAGCAAGGAAGAACAAAAACTATTAAAATTAAGGAGAGATATTAATAAATAATTACTAGCTTATAAATAAACAAAGAAAATATATAGAAAACATATCCTACAATTCTGAATATTATAGAAAAATATAGGGACAAGAGTTAAACACAGTTTATAAATATGACAGTACCTTGTCAATAAGTGCTAAAAATTCTGAAATAGCGTACCTTGAGTAATATAGAGTTTGTCACAATTTTGTAACTAATGACACTTGTGGCTAACACTCAGCTTACTATTTTTAGGAACCTGTTTCTAATAGGAAGGTGAAGTATAAAGAACTGAAAACGTGCTACTAGTAAATATGTGAATAGATTTTAAAGCCATAATGGAGAATGACTCTTTTTCTAAGAACTCTAGGCCAGTTTCTAAAGAGTCAACCTAAAATAGCAACTTTAGTTCCCTGCTGAATGCTGACTAGATTAATTAAGGTGGGTAGAACTGACTGCTGTAATTGAATTACAGTCTTTTCTAAAAGCAGTTGTTGCCTTATTCTCTGTATTTTATTGACTTTTATGAGTTCTACCGCTAAATCAATTCTAATCACCGCATCAACTGGAAAAATTCCACTTTCCACTGCCAGATCAATTACAGTCACACAATCAATAGCTGGTACTTCAGTCTTTTTGATTAAAAGAACGTAAAAAAAAAAGAAAAGAAAAGAAAAAGAAAAAAGAAACTACTAAAACAGAAAGTGAAGATAATTCTATTTCTGTATTAAAAGAAAAGCAAAGCTAATTTAACACATAAATATTTACACTGAATATAAAGTTCAACAATAAAAATTATTTGCATTGATATAACATTTTCAAAGTAATTATTTAATTCTATTTTGATTAACCCTTTGTGAATTATTTGATAGTTTACAAGAATCTCTTGTGACAATTATATACCTTAGTTTGGAATTATTTACAATACTGAAATATCACATTGGCCTGGGATCTATTGACCCCACCCCTTTTTCATCATTTCTTTGATGTCTTTGTTGTCTCTCAAGAATTTTCTCTTTTGAAGGCCACAGGACCTTTTCTTTTCCTGTTAAGAAGTAACCTCTAGGATGCATTCTCACTATTCTCAATAGTTTTTAAAACTTAACATGATAGTTTTAATTTCTCTCAACTTTCATTGTCCTAAATGACAGCAGTACCACTTTAAGGCACTAATAATGTATTTGTCTTAAATGTCTTTACTCTCTTAAATATAATGATATTTAATTATATGACATAATTATAATTCAGAACACCTGAGGATTCCAAGTACACAACAAATCAAATTTTGTATTTTATTTCTATATTGTAATTTAAATACCTTACTGTTGTGTTTTCCTCTCCTTATTACTGCTGAAAATATCTTTTTTAAGAACTGTGTTCATCTCAAGGTGATTTTTTAAGCCATCATTACTTGTCTGAATAGCTTGACTCCTGGAGTAGCTAGCCATAAGCCAGTGGGAATTTCTTCCTTGATCTGTATTATCATGATGAGGCTCTGGTAGTACATTTTTCAGTTCTGATGATAAAAATAGTATATCTACAAAGAACAAAAGAATATCTCAGCATCGACTGTGTTCCCATAGGGCCTAATGATGATTAGAGCACAGTGTGAACATTTTTGCAGCATATAAGCAATTCTTAGAGGTTTCCTATATCACCACCAAATACTGTCCAACTTCTCTGGGTTACTTGAGGTTTAAAGAGACAAAGAATTCGTGAAATTCTGTGAACTGTCTTGGTTTAGCCTTCCTTGAGAGTTTTGTAAGAAAATCCTTTGGCATTTAGAGTTGTTGGTGAGATTAGGACATGTTAGCACTGAAGGTTTTTTCTCTAGCACCTACTGGATACACTCAAAGTAGAGTGGCATATGAATATTAAGTAGTGGATGAAGACATGGAGACTTGGAGAGTACTCAATAATTTCTCTTTCTACAATTTTGTCAACATATATCTATAATCTCCCATTTAGCAACAATATGAACTTCTAGTTTAATTATATTTATTTTTCAAATGTATGAGTAAGTTTGCACAAAAAGAGACATCTCATGACTCTGTGGTAAGCAGAATAAACAGCCCCTAAAGATATCCATGCCCTAATGCCTGGAATTTGTGAATACACTGAAGAGGGAATTTGTTGGTGTCATTAAGGTTGTGGACTTTGAGATGGGGACATTATCCTGCATTTTCCATTTGGGATCCAATCTGAGTACATGAGTCTTTAAAAGCAGAGAACCTTTCTGGCTGTGGTTAAATGGAGATGTGATGACGTAAGAAGGGTCAGAGGGCTGCGATGTTGCTAGCCTTGAAGATGGAGGAAGAGGGTCAACAAGTCATGAATTCCAGTAGCCTTATACCGATAAAAATAACCATGAAATGGAGACACACACCCACCCTCCAAGAGCCTTCAGAAAGAAATGCATACATCCTGCCAACACCTTGATTTTAGCCCATTGAGGCCTGGGTCAGACTTCTGATGTCTCCAGAACTGCAAGATAATAATTTATAATTATTTAAGCTAAAAGTTTATGGTAGTAAATGTAAATGCAAAAAAGAGACTGCTGACTCCACAGGAGATATTTTGAGGGTACTTACGATACATAGGGGATTAAAGTGTTGGTTTCAACAGCCATGTAAAGAGGACGAAACATACATGAGCCCCTGCAGAGTAGATAAACCAACTAACAAACAAACGAACATTTCAAATCTCAGATTAAAAAAGATAGAAAATCTTTCCTTTTTTTTGTTTTTAAGGCTTGGCTTTGATTTGAAATAAATGGTGTCCTCCCTTGGGGATCACTGGCCATAGGCCAGCCATTGGATGGGAAAGCCAATTTTTATGTTTATAAAAAATGTATTTTTTTAAAAAAGCAAACCACAGTACAATCTTAAAATACTTAGATATCAGTATTATCAGATAGAAGACATACAATAAATAGGCTTAAAGAAATACAGAGGTAATAAAAATAAAAGTAGGAAAGACTACTAAAAGTACTACATTTGATTTTAAAATGTAATTCTAAAAAAACAATAATACTTGAAATTAGACTTAAATAAAGAGAAAGAAAATCAAAAAAATTATACCAAATACAGACAAAGACAAAGAGAGGAGATATTTACAAAAGAGAAGTCCAACAATTTCTAATTACAATTTCACAATAAATATAAAGAAATATCGAGGGTAGAGGACAATGTTTGAGGAGATAATAGTCGAAAAATGTTTTCCAGATTGGATATGACTTATTTCTTCAGATTCTTATTGAAGCACACAATATTTCAATGAGGATGAAATAGAATATTATCAGATACATTATAATAAAAACAAGAATACCAAAGGTATTGAGGCAATGTTAATAACAGACAGTAAAAATAACAGGAGATACTAAAAATACAGATATAAATAATATCTAAATACTTCACATGTACTATAAATACTCAAATAATATCTAAATAAAATGATATGTAATTGAATGTCAATGAAAATATGACATGCCAAACTTAGTATGATGCATTATCATCTATACTTAGTGAGAAATATTAGAATAAAGAAGTGCTAAAAGAGAAACAACATAATAAAGCACATTAAAAAGTAAATAAAGTAAATAAATGGAAAAAAAATAAAATTAAAATAAACGGTAATATACAATAAAGGTGCATCCAAAACTTGATTCTTTGGAAAGATTAATAAACTTAACATAGCTCTGGGAAGACTTACCAAGGACAATAGAAGAAGACCTCCCTCAAAAATTTATATTTGGAAAAAAAAGCAGGACATAGCCAGACATACAGTAAAATTATTTTTAATAACAAGATAATTCAGTGGACTAATTTTCTTTCTCTGATACCTTATGAGACATACGGAAATTTTTAAAAGAGAACAAAAATTATAATAGGTATAATAAAAAACGTTTGCTTTTACCTACTGAAATTTTATTTTCAATTTAAAATGCGTATATCAGAAAATTATAATATAACTAATATACGAATACCAGCTTTTTAAAATATCTTTTCTTCCTTCACCTGCCACAGAACACAAGTGTATCACATTTAGACTCATACTCCCAATTTAATGGATTTAACACTGTAGTGCCAGGACAGGCTGGTCCAAGGTTCTGGCTATAATCCAGGGCTCCCGGCTAGGATAGGACCCCAGATTTAGAATGTTACATTTAGTGTAGGAGGGCGCCTGTGCCTAAAATATGAAACATGCTTCAGCTTATTTATCATGGCATGCGTGGCTGAATGCTACTATTGTACTCTGTTATATGTGGAACCATGCAGTCCCCTGGGGAGCAGAAAAGTAGTGGAAGTGTAGCAATACTGCACTCCTCCCAATAGAACTGCACTCACACAATAAAAGTTGGTGCCTGCCAATCTTATTCTCATGTCGGCCTTTTGTGCATTCTTCCAAATGGGTGTCTCACCATGGAACCTTCCCTTCTTCTCACTTAAGCTCGCGTGCTGACAAACACTCATCCACTTTTCAGTAAGAAATCCAGTCTTATCCTTTGCTGTTCCCTCGCTACTCTCCTGAGGCATTTCTAAGTGACCCAAGTAGGAGGGAGGAACATGTACTGTATTTAATCCTTGGCCATTTCTCTGGTCCCATTCCTGATGTTCCTCATTTTTCTGCTCCACTGCTCCCTTGTTTCAGAACCATGTAATTTGCTCTCCATATCACCTTCTGTGAATAAGTCTTAAATTATGAAAACCTTTCCTTTCCAGTTAACAACTCTTTCATTGGTTTACTGAAGCAGTATTATTGCTCCATCATCCCTTCATTTCATTATTTTCTTCATTCCTCTTCATTTATATTACCAACCTCATTTGATATAATTACCAGCTCATCACTAGAGTAGCATATAGTGATAACCAGGTAGCTGTTTTCTCCCTCCCTCCCCTAGGCCAATTCCAACTGCATTCCATGGCCAAATTAAATCTGCCTGTGACACCAGGATAATCATATGACCCTCTTATTCTAAGCTTCAATGGTTCAATTATTCGCTAAAAAATAAATTCTAGACATCTTGGCCTGCCTCAATCCTTTCCTTAGGAATTTCTTCTTCTTCTTCTCTTCTTCTTCTTCTTCTTTTCTTCTTCTTCTTCTTCTGCTTCTTCTTCTTCTTCTTCTTCTTCTTCTTTCTTCTTCTTTCTTCTTCTTCTTCTTCTTCTTCTTCTTCTTCTTCTTTCTTCTTCTTCTTCTCTTCTTCTTTTCTTCTTTTCTCTTCTTCTTCTTCTTCTTTCTTTCTTCTTCTTCTTCTTCTTCTTCTTCTCTTTTCTTCTTGCTTCTTCTTCTTCTTCTTCTCTTCTTCTTTTTTTTTTTAACAATTGACGTTTTTGAGTAGCACTAATTGTTCACCCTGGAGTTAGGGAGCAGGCATGTAAAAGACTCAACTTCCAAATCTCAGGAGCGATCTCAGTAATATATTCCTCCTGCCTCTTCCAGCTATAGACCTAGCATATTTGTATCCTGTTAACCCACTGCAAAATGAAGAAAATTGTACATAAGCCATAGACATTGTTTTAAACATTTAAAGGTAAGTCTACGGCCATACCACCTTGAACACGCCTTGATCTCATCTGATCTCAGAAAGCTAAGCAGGGTTGGGCCTGTTAGTACTTGGATGGTAACCACCTAGGATTACCAGGTTGCTGTAGGTATTAAAACACACACACACTCACTTAAGGTAAGCTATAAAAAATATAATTTTAATTATTCTTTATTATCAAAGGCTTATTTTTGACTATCTTTTGACACCAAATTTTTTTATCTTAATATAATATAAGAATCATATGAAAATGTTTTTTTGGCTCATATATCATCCTTCATTTTCCTACTTGCATTATGTTATGCACAATCAAAATCTCAGAACAGGTGGAGATAAAGGAAAGTGTAATGTTTTTTTTAAATCTCAGGTTGAAACAGCTTTGAAAAACTTTGTAATCAGCAATTTTTATCGTAATAAAAAAAACAAATTAATATAAAACAAATAGTGATGTTTTTCATTAAAGTCACTTAATGATGAAGGTTAACATGCAGAATTCTCTATTGTGGAGAGAGGTTTGTTCATAGCAGTGCCAACAATGATGCTCGAATGATTGCATCAATGACAGAAAGATATATGAGAAAAAATTACTCTTGATATAGTCAAATATGATGAGTTTGGTTGTAAAAGCAACCAACCAGGGGTTAGATAGTAAATCTTCACTATAATAAAATTAAAAGTTATCAGTAAATAATGATATAGCTTTCAGTATATCAAAATATTAGGTTGCTACATCATCTGCCTAACACTTTTTTCAGTTTCTCATAGAATGGTAATAATAGATTTCTTTTCTAGCCTCCTTTAACTTTTAAGAAGCTCAATGATCCCAGATAATGTACAATCTTCATTTGGTCCCAATGTTTTTTTTATTCTATCGTAACTCTTTGCATTTACTAGCAAACTCTAAATATTGTAGTGCTACAGTCCATTAAATCAACAGTTAGTTAAAATGTCTGCATACGACAAAATGAGAAATTAAGTTATTAGTAAATCAATCAAAGAATATTGCAGGGACGATATACATAGCATAATGGTGGCTGGAGAAGCCCTTGTCAAAACAAGTATGTTTGATGGTTTTAACAATGGAAGAATAGGGAACACTAGAATTACAGGTCTCTTCTTTGATGGTGACTTACATATTAAATGACATTCTAGCAGCTAGAATACTAAGATAGTGTAGACAAAAAAACAGGCCATATACAAACCTGACAAGCTCAGGGAGGGCCAGTGCAGGATTTAAAACTCAGAGACCGTGTTATAGGTTTAGAAGGCTTCCTTGTGGAAGACTAGCTTATTTCTATTAGGATGTATCTTTGGGCAATAAAAGGGCGATTTTCAGAAACTCAGCTTCTTCTTTTGAGCTTTAAAACACACCCCAGCACTAATATTTGTACATTTCATTGCTTTATATCCTTTAAAGTACACTACATAGATAATAAATATCTTTTTAATAGTGTATATTGATGTATTTTCTTTTTAAACTTATCTCTTCGTTTATACCAATTAAGTTGCATTGCAACTAGTCATTGTTTTCTCCTTTTTATTCCTTTTAATAATCAAGAGTTTATAGTGTTTATATGAAGGAAATGCTTTGTAAATTTTTAAATTCTATGTTAATAAGTGTAATGTATATTTGTATGAACATTCTTGCAGAGAGTTGAATTCCTTTGGCTGTGTTTTCCCTTTGAATGGTTCTATATGATGGGACTCTGTACTTAGTGAATATACTATTCTGTACACATACATAGGGACACACACTCTTATTTATTTGTATCTTTTTCTGCTCCAAATGATCAGACACAAAATTTTGTTTGACTTACTCTATCTCTAGATCACATGAAATCATTAATCATTTTATGGACACAATGATAGTAATTCTAACTTCCTTTCACTTAATCAAAGAGATTTACTAATATTATATGAAACGATACAGATTACAAAATAGTATGTATACCGATAATGAACTTTCAGAAGCTTTGTCAAACTTGTTTGAGGGCTGGCTAATACTTCCTTCTTCCTGATATCTGCCAAAGTAACTTACAGCTAGACATATCTCACCTCAGGAAAATACCAAAAACAAACAAATAAATAAACATATAGGCTTCCATTATAAAGAGAAGTTTGCTCAGTTGTTGCCTGTGGCACCTGAATGACTTTATAAGCAATGATCAAAGAATTATCCAAATATTTCAGTGAATAATATATCCTTTACTTTATCTTCTCTTTTTGCCAAAACAATTCCCCAATATTTTTTAGATCAAGAACTTGGCTGTTATCCAGCTATGGAAGTCCAATTTAAGACTATAACAAACAACAAATACTTTTAATAGGTAATTGAAATGATAAAGCCTATGTTGAAATATCTAAGTTTTTGTACATGCACAATTAATTAGTATCACTAAAATATTTCATCACAAGTTAAAACAATTAACAATTGTAAAGTGCACTATATGCATCTATTAAAAAAATGTCAGTTAAATTGGCAGATGTCACTGTGAGAAGGAAATTGCTTTAAAAAATTTTAAAATATGAATAAAAACTAAGATTGGATGATTCAAAGGAATGAACGTTACACCTCTAATGAATAGGAAAATATATTTATGTAGTACATAGAATATATTTGATTCACCTAAATGATGCACAGATTATAATTGGATATCACAAATGTATGAGATACTTAAAACTTCTTGAATATTAACCTTACAAAATTTAAGCTCAGCAGATTCTTTATGGTACATTTCTTACTTAAAGGATATCCTTAAGGGGACCATTTCATTCTATGTTGCTCAGGACTTTTCCAGTTTTAGCACTAGAAGTCCTGCACCCCAGGTGATTCAATCTGCTAGGGCGCTATAACAAAAATACCAAATTGAATGGCTTAAATAACAGAAATTAATTAGTTTAGTTTTGGGCCGGAAAGTCCAAGATCAAGGTTATTGCAGGGTTTAATTTCTCATGGAGCTCTCTTCCTGGCTGCAGATGGCTTCCTTCTCACTGCAAACTCACGTGACCTTTCCCTGAGTGAAAAGCAAGAAAGAGAGAAATTACTCTTATCTTTTTTATAATGCCACTCTATTGTCATATTAGAGCCCCTCCCTTATGAATTTATTTAACTTAATTAACTCCTGACAGCCTCTCTTCAATATAGTAACATTGGGGTTAGGGCTTCAATTAAAGAATTTTATGGGGACACAGTACTCTCAGTCTTGGGCAACTGTAATGATTGGTTCAAGAAATTATATTTTATTACACAAAAGATTAAACAGAAATCCATTTATTTTTTAACTTTTGGCAGAAAACAATTTAGAAATTAATATACTCAACCATAGATAAAATAGTTCTGTACAACTTTTTTTTTCTTTGATGAATTGGTACATACTTATTTTAAATACACAAAGAAAATTTTAAATTTTATGTGTAGGGTAAAAGATATAGAATATCAGATTGATATGATCACTGACCAAAGGGTAGATCATTGTTCCAGGATGTGTGAACTATTATTTCAACACCCTCCTGTTCTGCAGGGGCAAGAAGCCTAGAATGTACATTTTACAGACTCCATTGCCAGGTAGGGTTCTAGTTGAGGTTTCTTTCACAACAAAAAGACATTACACATTTGTAAGACAGAAGAAAATAAGACATCATTGACACCTCTAGAAGTTTTATACCAGTAATTTCCAGTCATCTGTGGGAAGCACACACTTCTTTGTTTTAGGCACCTAAAATTATCATGTGTTTCTGGAATTCCTGCTTCCTGCTTTCCTGCACACTAACAACAGTTTCTCTGACCTTCACTTTTATAATCTTTTAATTCTCTCTATTAAATATTCTTTTTCTTTAAATAGCTAGTGATTTCTACTATACTGATAGAATTATAATGAATAAAATGATGTAAATTGTGTTCTAGAAATAATTCTGAAATAATTTGTTTAGTTACTCAATTTTCTTTCCTAATAAAAGTATAAGAAAAAAAATGTGAGTTAATTCAGCGAGGTTGAGTTTGTAATACCAGAGGATTAATTGTTTTTTCATACCACTTTATTGCCTCTCATGTTTCCTGAGGTAAGTAAAAATGTAAAGTTATCTTTTTAAACAAGGCAATGGATTTTAAATAGAAAGCAAAACAATCATTTCCATTGCACTGAAAATAGGCTAATCTTTACCTTCTTAAACTTTAGATTTTTATCTTACAGAAAGAAAAAATAAATTAATTTAATCTTGAAAAAAAAAAACCCCACAAAACAATAATAGGTTTCCCCCTTTACTTCACCCCGTCATCTTTTGCTCTTGGAAATAAAATCTCCATCTAAATATCTTAGAAAAACGAGGCACTAGCTTACAAAATGATGAAGAATCATATTGTTAGAACTACATATTTATATTTGATTTGCATTTAAATGTGTTTTAAAGTAAATTTATTCCCATTTGAAAGAATCAAGTCAAAAGATCTCTCACATGAGTTAGGAAGGTCAGTCCACTGCAGTAGGTAGGTAATCTTCAGAAGTATCATCTGTTTGTTTATATGTAAGAAATGAGACCATAATTGCAAAAAGAATTTCAAAGTATATCAATTATAATCTTATTATCCTTCTATTCCTATTTCTCCCTCCAAAAAAGACTTTTCTGCCCTGGAAATTGAAGATTGTTTTTAAAAAATAAAAAATTAGTTAAGATAAATGGTTTTAAAGAGGAAGTTCTGTTTCTAGAATTTTGTCTTGTCAGCATCAAATCAACTCAGTCAACACAGCAGTTCCATTATTTAGTGTTGAATCATTTTATTTGCTTATCATCATTAGTCACTTTGGCATTGTGTAGACATGTTTGCATACTAACGTGTTTAAATTAATTCGTAACTTTCTAGACTCCATAGCTCGTAATCTTGTTGAAAGAATCTTTCCTCTGGTTATCAACATAGATCATGTCATTAGCTTTGTAATACAAATATATATTTCAATTTAGTTTGATGTTTTTGAATGTTATGCCAAAGGTAAGATTAATATTCAAGATATAATTATGATTTACTACCACATGCATATCTGTCCAGTAGTCCTCTACAAGCTATTGGTTTGTTTTGAAAATTACAAGTCAAAAATAATAATCAGAAAAACAAATTTTGCTTTTGAAATGGAGCCAAAGAGAAGCTGGGCAATTTTATTCTATGTCATTGGATATTCTGGCAAGGATTTCATAATTTCTGTGTGTGTACAATTACAGATCATTTTTACACTGTTGGCTCTTAGTTAATGTTAAATATGGAAATCAAAGATATAAATAGGCCAAGAAAGTTTATTCTCTAAATGTCATATATGTTTTACTCTGGAATTTGCAATGTGATATTTCAATGCATCACTTTCCTAATCTCATTTGTATAGACTAATATAATCAGATTATTTGAAGCAGGTGCAATGTTAATTTGAATGTCTCCAATATCAGTTATTTCAAAGCTAAGGCAAGCCTTAATTTGGGTTACACTTGTATAAAATCACATTTTTCCAGATATGCCATCCTATCCAAACTTAAGCATGTTATTTTTCTGCTTCCTGGGCAAAATGTACTTATGTAGGGGATTACTACAACATCATGAAATATGGCATAAAGTTAGGTAAATAGAAAAAGTCTTCTTCCTTTATATAGATTACCTATATATATCATGGAATTGCAAATATTTTCTTTTGTACAAATGCAGAGAACTAAACTGATGTAGAGATTAGATTACAAACATAAGAAAACACAAATATATTTTTATATAGTTATTATTTTAATATACTTCATGTTAATATCAATTTCTCTGAAAAAGAGTGTTGTCATTGTTTAAAAGACAAGAGGCCAGTTCACTGTAAGGTTACACAAACACTTTGTCAAACAATTAGAATTCGTCAATAACTGATTGGTATGCCCTCAACCAAAGTTTACACATGCATCTTGCCCAGACACCAAAGCTACATCGAGTAGTCTACTTTCTCATGGAAACTGTAGAATTCTAATAGTTACTTTCTCTTTTTTTTAATTTTAATTTTTTGAGGGAAGGATTTGTGAGACATAGGGAGAAAAAAAGTTAGATCTTCTTACTATATTTTCACACAATTTTTCTCATTCATTCTCTAGGTCTGATCATTAGGAGAATATCACTTAACTCTTACTCTTACTTACTTAATTGACCAACCAACACTACTTGCCCAATTCTAGAAGCAAAGTTTTATAACAATATTAACAATAACAATAATTACTAGCACGTGTTTGAGTACCTGCTGAAAAGCCAATCTTATTAAAACATTTGCATGTAATATCTGTTTTTACTGTCTCAGAAATCCTGCCAGGTAAGTACTATTATTATTTCCATTTTACAGATAAAGAAACAAAGTAATAAAAAGATGAGAGAAAGCAAAGAGTTGGGTTCTAAAACTTGTAATAAGCAATGTCTTGAGAGTTTATTCATCACGGCAGCAATATATCTTCCTTAAATCATTGTGCCTTTCCTTGTTATTCCTGAGAAAGTAGAAATCAAGTACCATCAATAAAAATGCTATCTTTGATTAGCTTTAAGATCTTAGCAAGTACATAGCAGGGAATAGTTTTAAAATGCAAGCTTTGTGGAGAGAGGGATTTCCAAATTCCAAATCCCAGGTTTTACCAAGACATGCTTGACTAAATTTTAGACAGGCTTCTTTGGACGATAGGCCGCCGTTGTCTCTTTTTATGATGTTAGCTCAGAAACTTGGAATTGTAAATTCTTTCTCTGCCCCTTTGTTGTGCAAATCTTCTACAACCCAGGACCATCTTTCTCAAGGACCCGGGAGCCATCCTTTTGATACATAATCAAGAAAGTTAGTTCTCTGTCTCTTACTTTCTGTGAAAGGGTGGAAATATAACTTCATTAAGTGATGATTATCAAACACAAATGGCCTAATACATTGAACAACCTCCTCCTTGACATACTCTAGTATTCTAGTTCTAACGTACTCCTTACCTTACCTAGGGTTTTTAAATGTCCCCACCACTTTTTGTTTCAGTCAAGTTCAGTCTTTTCCTCCTATTACATTAGTCTTGAATAAAGTCTTCTTTATTGTTTTTAACAGGTATGCAGTACTTCTTTTCCCTTTTGTTTGCTGTACATACCAAGGACCAGGTCATAAAGTCTGTAACTCATTTTTTTTCATCCATGTACACAGAATGTGGATGAGGTAGTGATATGAATTATGTCACACAGAGCTTTGTCAACTCCATGTTAAGAGTGTTGATTTTATTCTAAGAGCAGTAAGCATCCACTAAAGTTTTCTAAGTTTGGGTGAATAAGAAAAAAATAGTTGACTATGACATTATATAATTTGAATGTCGATAAAAAAGGAGTCCAGAGTGGTAAAAGGTAATTAGCAGGCTGTTAAATAAACCAAGGAGAGAAATGGTATGTCGAAATAGTTAAGAATTCTAAGTATATAGCATATACATAGAGATAATACTGAGGAGTAGGTGATGCAACTGAAAAAGATATGAGGAATCAATAGATATAGAAAAAGCATTTGACAACTTCTAGCATCCAGTTATAATAAAAATTTCAGCAAAGTGGGAATAGAGGGATTGTACTTCTCTGAAGGCTATATGTGACAAAACCACAACTAACATCATGCTCAATGGGAAACACTAACAGCATTTTCCTTAAGATCGGGAAGAGGATAAGGATTCCACTTTTGCCATTTTTATTCAACATAGTATTGGAAGACAAGAAAAGTTTTTTAAAAATACATCCAAAATGGAAAGAAAGAAGTAAACCTGCCATTAATTGCAGATGACATAATACTGTATAGAGAGAACTCTAAGGATTTCCCCTAAAAACTGTTAGAACTGGTAAATGAATTCAATAAAGTAGCAGGGTACAAAATTAATATTCAGAAGTTGGTTGCATTTTATACATATAATGAATTATCGGAAAGAGAAATGAAGAAAACAATCTTGTTTACAATTGCGTCAAAAAAATAAAATAAAATAAAATACCTGGGAATAAATTTAACCAAAGATGTAAAGGTTTGCCTTTTGAAAATTATAAGATATTGAAGAAAGAAATTGAAGAAGATACAGATAAATGGAAGCACAATGCTCATGGATAAGAATAATTAACATCATTGAAATTACCATATTACTCAAAGCAATCTATAGATTCAGTGCAATACTATCAAAATACAAATGGCATTTTTCACAGAACTAGAACAAATAATCCTAAAATTTATATGGAACCACCTAAGATACCAAACAGCCATAGTAATCTTGAGAAAGACGAAGTTGGAGGCATTATGCTACGTGATGTCAAACTATATTACAAGGCTACAGTAATCTAAACAGCATGGTACTGGCTTAAAAACTGGCCTAAAAACAAACACATAGGTCAATGCCTGAATGGTCAATTAATAAAGATAATTAATAAATGGTGTTGAGAGAATTGAATAGATACATGCAAAAAAAAAAAATAAAGCTAGATCACTTTCTTACACCAAATAGAAAAATAAACTCAAAATGGATAAAGACTTAAATGTAAGACCTGAAACCACCAACCTCTTAAAAGAAAACATAAGCAGTAAACTCTCAGATATTACTAACAGGAATTTCTTTCCCAATATATCTTCTCAGGCAAGGGAAACAAAATAAATAAATAAATAAATAAATAAATAAATAAATAAAATAATAGATAGATAGATAGATAGATAGATAGATAAATAAATGAAGACAAATGAGACTATATGGAACTAAAAAGTTTTACAGTAAAGGAAAGCATAAAAGAAAAAAGGAGACAACTTACTGAATGGGAGAAAATACTCACCAATGATACATCCAATAAGGGGTTAATATCCAAACTATATAAAGAACTCACACTTTAACACAAAACAAACAAACAAAAATCTGATTAAAAAATCAGCAGAAAGACTTAAATAGACATTCCTCCAAAGAGGACATACAAATGGCCAGTAGACATATGAAAAGATGACAGTGTCACTAATTATCAGAAAAATGCAAATCAAAACCACAATGATATATCACCTCATATCTGTCAGAATTGCTACCATCAATAAATCAACAAATGACAAGTGTTGGTGAGGATGTGGAGAAAAGGAAACCCTGGTGCATTGTTGGTAGGATTGCAAACTGGTGTGCCCACTATGGAAAACGATACAGAGGTTCCTCAAAAAATTAAAAATTAAAAATAGAACTAACTACCTTATGACTCAGTAATTTCCTTTCTGGGTATTTAACCAAAAAAATTCAAAACACTAATTCTAAAAGTTACACTTATCCCTATCATTTATAATAGCCAAGTTATGGAAGGAACCTAAGTGTCCATCAATAGATGATTGGATAAAGAAGTAGTATATACATACAGTGGAATATTAGCCATAAAAAAGAATGAAATCTTGCCATTTGCGACAGCATAAGTATAACTAGAGGGTATTATGCTCAACGAAATAAGTCAGAAAAAGATGAATACCATGCAATTTCACTTATATGTGCAATCTATAAAACAAAATAAACATACAAATAAAACAGAAACAGACTCATAAAAACAAAAAACAAACATGGTTGCCAGATCAGAGGGTGGTTGCGGGGCTAGGGGAGAGAAGTGAAGAGATTAAATACAAATTGGAAGTTACAAAATAGTCACAGGAACATAAAGGAGAGCAGAGAAAATATAGTTAATAACAACACTCTCATAACAATGTACAGGTGCCAAGTGGATACTAGACTTATTGGGGGAATTATGTCATAAGTTATATAAATTTCTATCAACTATCCTATACACCTGAAACTAATATAATATTAAATGTCATCTGTAATTGAAAAATAAAAATAAATTGTTTTTAAAAAGGTATGAGGAAAAATTAGATAAAAAATTATTTTGAAATATAGCCTCCATCTCTGGAACACATTCATTTAGTATTTCCAACCTTGCATGTTTTATATAAATGTAGATGATTGATAAGTGTTAGGCAATATATTCTAAAAATATTACATATGAATGAAAAAGTTAATTTCTGAAAAAGCTATCCAGATAGTTAACATTTAATCAAATCCATGTCAATGTTTGATTTTTCAATTTCACAGGTATAGATAGCATTTAACCTAATAGATTTATGATTTAATTTATCCCATGAACAATTTAAAAAAATTTTTACAATAAATCTGAAAGTTGCTTTTAGTATCCCTACAAGCCTTATGAAAAATAAATATGACTCTGCCACTATCATAACAATTGTCCCATTTTCCCCGTAGATATACATGTTGATTTCTTCAATCTTCAGAAGTATGAATAATAAAGTGAAATGGATTATGAGATTATTGTTTGATGAATGGAGTTTGTGATTATTTGAATCAGAGAAAAAACACTAAGAACAAAACATCAATGCACATTATTATTCATACTATAAAAGAATGAAAATTTGAACGTAATTAATATATTTTAAATATGTGACTCCCTCATGCTTTCTTTCTTCATGGAATTTTTATATAAATAACTTTTCATGATCTTCAAAGAAAAAAATCTAAAATTGAAAATATAATTGTGAAAAATTAAGAAAGTCCATTATCATTTCTAACACAAGAAGACTGAATACCCTACCAAAGTCATTTAGGGATCATTTTGATTTGAAATAACATGATCATTGTTCCACAACTGACCCATGCATACAAATCAATATAGAGGCCTATCCTTCCCAGAGTTCTATGAGTAAACTGCATTAGTAATTGTACATAACACAGTAAATTTTTAAAATGAATAAATCAGTATTTAAAACATTTATATAGTTTCACTCACACCCACCTTAGTTTTTAATCTCTGAGCACCAGGTTTCATCCCTTCCAGATATTGCACAAGTAAATTTAGTTCCAATGATTCTAAAATACATTCATATTCTCTTCTTCCTATATACTTTATCACTGTTCATGAAACCACCTTGCTTCTAGTGATTAGGCTTTAAAAGCATTGATTATTTTAGATATTTCTTCAATCTTTGATATTTTATCAATACCAAAACTCTGTTGATTTTTCTTTTTCACATATTGTTCATCACCATTCCATCCTTCTCTCCCTGAAGACAGCATATTAAATAAAACAGAATCAAGTCCAAATTACTGAGTGAGCATCTACTATATTAGTCACAATTATATATATATAAATGATGCATATATAGGAAAATCATGTTTTAGATTTAAGTATGTAGGATTAGTAATCCGGGAGATTTTTTGTACTGGCTGATTTGCCACTTGTTAGGTCTTTCCTTTCAAAATGATTGGGTTTCTTGCAGAATGAGTACATAACCATTTCCACCTGGAAGAATTTTTTTTTTTTTTTTTTTTTTTTTTTTTAAGGAGAGGAATAAGAAGATAGAGTGTCTGCAATGCTTAGGAGGAAATGAAGCTATAGATGACTGGAGAAAACAGAAATGAGAGAGCGAAAAAAACAACATGAAAAAGAAAGGAAAGAGTCAGAGTTACCGATTCGAGTTTTTGAAAGCTTCCTGAAGTAAATGCAACAGAAAAATAAAATGGCTTTCCAAACAACATTTCAGCAAGTTGAGTGGGTCATTATAGAAAATTCCAATATAGAATAACGTAAGACAAGAGAGTGCTGCTGCACATCTAGACAGCTGGCCATATCTTTCTAATAAACTCTTTTGTCAGTTCTCTATGTAAAGAGGAATAATAGGCTTAATGAAACCTGCAAAATCTAAGATATTTGAGATTTTAGAGGTGTAGTAAATTAGGAGATAAGAACAATATGAATATTTAATTAAAAGATTAATCAATGTTTGATCAAATCTTAACTAAATAATATATGCATTAACTTATGTTTAAATTACTATTCTAAATTAAATCTCCATTTAATATTGATATCCAATGTTGATTTGATTTAAGTCAACTGTTAGGCGCTGATTGGCTAGAAGAAGGATGGATGGAAAGTCATGGGTACAGATTCTGTCTCTCTAGGGTTGGTTCCTCTCTAAGAAATTATAGAGTTAATAAAGTCCAGGCAAATTAACATCTGTCTTATCCACATATCTCCACATAAATTCTTAAATGTATTAATAATTCCATGATCACTGCTCTACCTTTTCTCCTGAAGATGTAACTGCACTGTAAAAAATCTTTTTTTTTTTCACCTTAAGGGGGTGAATGATCCTAACGAACTGAAAACCCAAAATATTTTAAAGCCAATGGTATTTATGCAAGCCTTCTTCTTTTTTCCTGAATTTTATCGTATTTTCTTTCACAATAAGTAGCATATGCTTAAATGTGTGCTTCATGCCAGATTCATGGAGGTACACAATGTGATCAATCTGAAGGCCCACCCTGTACCCACGGTGGCAGAACCTCTTCCTGCACTATTATTAGGTTTTTAAAAATAACTTTTACTTTTTCCATCTTATCCTTTTACAAAGAGGCACTAACAGGCTGGTGTGAATTCTAATTATTTAAAATATTACAAAATATACTTTTTATAGTCCCACAAAATCTCTGCTAGGATTTATTTAAACAACAACTAAAACAAAAATTAACCCCTCCCATGAAATAGTTATTCGTTGTAACTTTCAGTTTTATACCAGAAATGAAGCATTTTAATATTTAAGAAAAATAACAAAAATTTTAAAACTGTAGTTTATTCAAAGTTCTCAACGTAAAGTACTTATTCGACTAGATCTGTCTAGCATGGAATGTTCTTTTCAATCTAGAGTTGTGTAATAAGAGAAGGTGATTTGGATCCCTCAAGGCCCTTTTCATGAGTTAAAATATATTCTTCCGCATTTAGGAGTTCCTTCTATTAGGTATTCTACAACCCTGCTATATACTTCACACAGTTGCCACATCTGTTCCACCACAGGTGATAGGGGCAAAGCTTCCATGGAATTGCTCAAACATTCAATAAAGCAGTTAGGCAGATGTCTTTAAATTTCTTCAGTGCACAGTTTTGTTCGATTTCATGCTGACAATGCAGCAGACAACTGCTAAAAGTATGCAATGGTGAAATATTATTGGCTACATTTTGAAAAGCTAAATTTAAATTTCAGATCCTAATTATCAGCGGCTTACACAGTGCACCTAAAAGAATAAAAGTTGAAAGACTGACTCTTTGGTGAGCTGCCTAGAAGAAAAGTAGGTAATCATGTAAGTCTCTTATATAGCACCTGCATATTATTAGGTATGTCAGTGCTTTTAAAATGTGGCTTCATACTCAAACAGGTACCATTAAAGAGCAGTGGGATTTGATAGCTGATGTTGGTCTGTTTTTACCAGCTAAGATAAGAGCAAGATAAAGGAGCTAATTAAAGTGTCTCTCCCTACTCCCCAAGCTATCTTGATAATGGTTAACAGGACCAATTGTTTCCCTTTAGGCTGCAAAAGCTTGAGTAATAGCTTAGGGTTAGGTGAATAACTTACCCCAAGTTATTCCATATATAACTAAATGGATGAATGGCTTGTATTAATGCCAACATGTTTTTAATAATATCAGACATATTAATATAGCCTTACTTTGAAAGGTTTTAAATTCTCTGTATAGTATTTTGAAAGGTAAGAGAAAATCATCTTAAAATTGTTTATTTTTAACGTGATTGTCT
The DNA here is from genome assembly GCA_003508835.1 of Eonycteris spelaea. Classification (NCBI taxonomy): domain Eukaryota; kingdom Metazoa; phylum Chordata; class Mammalia; order Chiroptera; family Pteropodidae; genus Eonycteris; species Eonycteris spelaea. The sequence goes on from PUFA01000104.1 coordinate 6,251,827, forward strand.
TTACACTTACCCTCTAAGGTGTGCCACATGAACTTTAGAGAAATGAGGGAAAAATTCTTCCATCTCATTTGCAGATATTATGGATTGAAAATACTATTTTATAAAACTACAAAGTTGTTTTATTTTTCCTTTCCTTGTAATTGGTGGTGCTAATGATATGTAAGCCAAGGGTTCTATTTTTTATTCATTCAAAGTCAATAGTTACTTTCCCTTTGAACATTCTATACTCAAGAAAACTAAAACAAAACCTTCACAGAGAATCCAATAACCATGATGTAATAAGTTTATTAATTCATTTCACAAATATGTATTAATCCACTTTGCTAGTTACCACTCTAGGAGCTGAGAATATACTAGAACATAAAACCCTTTTTCCATGAAACTTACATTTTAGTGGGAGATGACAGATAATAAGTATATATCGAGACATACAAATTATATATACATATTATATTTACAATTACTTTTAAATAAATATGTTGATAAATTAAATTTATATATTTTAAATATAAATATCATGGTAAACAGCAGTGAGTACAATATAGAGAAATATAGAAGAAAACAGAAGACATATCAAGGTTGGAAAACGGCAAAAAGATAATTTAATTTTGGAATCAAACACTTTTGTAAAAATAATTTTGAAAAAGAATGCCTCTAGTCAGTTATGTTGTACACGTGCCTATAAATAAATAAATAATATAAATAAATAGATAGATAAATAAATAAATGTTCCTTTATGCTTTATTCGGTATAAATGCCCAAAACATTGCTCTTCTATTTCTAGAAAAATGTTTAAAAGACATTACTTTAAATTAAAATCAAAATACAAATACAAAAAATCAAAATACAAATCGAATACTATGAGATTAGAATTTGCCTTTTTCTCCTAGGCTGCCTGGAAACTTGGAACCAGAGTTAGAAAAAGAAATTCATAGGGGCTAATCTGTTACTAATAAATTTAGATAGTAGAAAAGTGAATTTAGAATCTCTGACCTAGGTGAACGTAGGTTCAATATGAAAACAAATAAAGAATCAACCAAGTCTAAGGGAGCAGACTTAGTCTATTAACAAAGCACAGGGAAGACAGATAAAACAGGCTAGAGAGAGTCCGATCTGGATTCCATGGTGGAAGCTTCTCTCATGCCACGTTCACTTCAAGGTCCGGCTGCTGGTTAGTAAGGCACAGTGCTGGTTGGAACTTTAAATATCAAGTTTTATCTGCATGATAGCTCTAAAGGATTCCAGAGCAGTACCCCAGGGTTTTCTTGGAACTGAGGGAAATTTCCTTGAGCTACCACTCTGGCCCAATCTGAGCAACTACTCTTCTATATTTTTGCTCATTTATCCTATATTCTTTGAAATGTACTTGCTAACGTTGCAAAATTGCAAATGTGAATTGAAGATAAAACGCCAAAAGAATATGTAATCAATCAAGTACAAGTTTTAGATATCTAGTTAAAAGTATTACGTAGTCAGAATTTCTATCAAGATAGGTGTTCTAAATATTCTTACAATGAAAAATACATGCCAATCTTACATTCTGCCTAGTAACAAGTCATGTTCTGGAATATATTCATAAAAGAGAATCTAAAATTCTATTTCTGCAATAAACTCCATATCAATTTGGTATCAATTTTTATGGTTATTTTTCTACTTCATGGAGTGAATATAACTTTAGCATTTGTAATAATACTTGAGGTTTTCAAATTCAGAGTCCAAGATGGTATACCAAAAAATCAGGAAATTTTATACTATCTTTTAAAATGAAAAGGATGGTTACAAAGAATATGATTATATTTTCGCATATACACATAACACTCACACATAACATACACACATAATGTTCAAACATACATGTGCACACTACAAGGAGCTAGAAGTCTATGCACTCATTTATTAAGTTACTTCCCTTAGTAAATGTAATTATGGATATTTTAATGCCATGTTTTATTCCTTTGCATGACAAATATGTATTTTTTTTAATTGAAGGAAATTAATAATTTAAATGGTGGAAGTGGGGAGATGCAGGGAATCTATTCTATAGCAAAAGTACAAGGTGTTACTGTCTCAAAATTACTGTAAGACAATGCTTGTCTGTTTCTTTGTTAAATGGCCCATATGACACAATAAATACATGGCCTTAGAATTGACTTTGTTTCCTGACAGCAATAATATGCTGTCATTACTATGGCATAATTATCATCATAGAATAAAAATTCTCATTTATTTTCTGCACACCAACTAATCTCGATTTCTCTCACCATGTACCATATTGATTTCTTCTCAAAAGTCTAACTAGAATCTTCATTTTCATGTTGTCATTAATAGTTGCAGGAATCCGATAACTATACTTTTGTTTCCAACAACCTGTAAAAGTCATCAAATATTTAAATATTCTAAATTGTTGAAAACAATAAGCCCATAAAACCCTACTAGATAATAGTATCAAAAAACTTTTATTCCTGACATACCACTTTCTTTCTGAATATTTTACCACACCATAGCAGACAATATTTAAGTAAACTACTGCTCATATAAACTTTTATTTTTTAGTTATATTTTCTTCCTAAATACCTTGATAAAGTATTTTAGAACAAATTTTGAGTTATTTTCAATAGATTGTTGGGGAAATTTAATTAATGAAAAATTCGGCTTTTGCTACAATGATATCCTAATAAAATATACTTCGATAATTTAGAAGTGGCTCAAATAAACTTGAAGTTTGCCATGATTTTGTTTCCAAAGACTAGTGACCTTAATATTAATGAACAATGGGAATCCTTCCAATGTTCAGTAAATTGGCTTTGCAGAAAAATGTCGATTTTTCATATTAACAAAATAAAAGTCATGTAAAAAAAAAAAGGTTCACACCATCTGAAAGGGCTCTGAACACACATCCTCATTAGTAAACTAAAAAGAGAATCCTAAAGGGGATAAAACTTCTGTTGCATCAAACAGGCACAATTTATCACAATAGAAGACAAGTTTCCAAGGTGTTTCAGAGAGAATGACAGTTTCATAGTGTTGTATTCTTAAAAAATGAAATTACTCCAAATAACTCAACTGTTACATAAACATGATATATTCACTTACCGAAGATGTTTTATCACTTCTGTGTAGAAAGCAGAACTGAAGCAGACAGCATGAAATTAAGGTCAGAGTTGGATCTGAAACTGAATAGCATACATAGCATTCTTGTTTCCACTTTTCAGGGTAGAAAATTTCACTCATAGGCTTTACCTTATTATTTTTGGGGAAAAGTTTAAGGCTTTAATATCATATGTAAAATGATATAAGCTATAAATAAAGTTTAGTGTACTATTATTTCAAATAAGCCCCCTCAAATTTAGGTGAATATGTAACTCATAAATTTGCAAGTACCATACAGAAAATGTGTTGCTACAGTACAATATGATTCTTTCAAATATATGGTGAAACATAATTTATGAAAGCAGAATTCATAGAAGTCTTGTCACAGATGAAAATATTTTCACAAATCAGTTTTATTTCTATGCATCCAGTTAGAAGAATATTAGAAAATTCTAAATATTATTCATATGTTCAATGTTCCAAAAGGTTATATCTTTGCACATAATTATTTGATATATTTTATTTTTGGCATATTATATCCCCTTCCATTTTATATGACAACAGGATTTTTAACAATATTTTAAAATAATATTTCTATAAAAATATATGAATGATTTTCTTTATCTGAAAATATTCAGAAAACTTTTTAAATTTTCATTATGTTAAAATATAATTCTGCTTACATATTCAAAAAATATCTAAATTCAAATAAATATATTTTTGAGATAGAAATAAAAGGGATGAAATAGGGATGAAATGCCCAAATAAATAAAAGACTATAAATGTATAAGAATTAATTCAAGTCTACTAAGGAAGACATAAATCAGTGTTGCCTTTATTTTTATCTTACACAACTATTTCTTAGTAGAAATTTTAAAAAATGTTTAATAAGCTCTATCAAAGGTTTCAAGCATATTTCATATATCTACCTATATTACTCACAGAAAAATTGAAATTACCTTGAATTTATCTCTGAATTGTTCATTTATATTTGGAATGTAACCATCATAGCAAATACCTTCATTGCATTACATTAACACCATTAGTTTGTCACTTATTTTTTTATTATTATTTTCCAGGGAAAGGAGTAAGGGGATATGTCTTGACTCATATATTGATGCAAAATGCAATTAAAAGGATACATTTTAACTTACATAATTAATTTAATGAATTTTTATTGATCACCTACTTATGACTAATTTATAGAGCTAATCCAGGATACACAACATTTTGGCAGTCAGACTGACTGAAGAAGGGCCAAATGTAGCCTGAAAATACAATACTGGGCCAATGCAGCATTCTAAAATTCACACTGGATGCCCTATTATGGCACATATATTCTTTATTTTCCTATACTCCTGACCATAATCTTCACTTATGACACCTACTGCCTTCTAAATATCATAACACATTTTCTTTATATTCTTGGTCCTTGACAGCATTTGAATTTTTGATACTTACACCAGAATCTGGGGCTACAAGACTGATGAAGATACATGTAGGCCCTTAAGGATTTACAACCTTGTGTAAGTGACACAAACAATAGCTGATAAGTTAGGTGAGAGGAACAAGGATACGGTTCATGGGCAACTTACCCAAGCATGGAAATCTGGAACATCTTCACTGTGAGTGCGTGAGATCTAGGGTCAAAATATGTCAGGAGTTGGTCACATACATGAGATATAGGGGAAAAAAATATAGGCAGAGGGAAAAAGTTCAAAAGCCTTGAAGAAACATGTGGCAAATTGGAAGAAATGCATGCAATTTAAAGTATGTGAGGAGAAAGAGGAGCAAGAGAACAGAAATGTTAAGGGAATGGTCCACGAACCATTCAGTTTGCAAGGATGTTTGACTTTAGCTTGAAGACAATCAATAGTTATGGTATAATCAAGTATGGGGATGGGATATGGTCATGTATACTGAAGGAGTTTATGTAGGGGGAGTCCATGCTTTTGCAAGATCATTTCGACAACAAATGAAGAATAGTCCAAGAAACAAGATAAGAAAGAGAAAGAGAAGTTAGTAAACTCTTAAGAGTTTCAGGCAAATGATAATGATTGGGACTTTAATAAAATAATGACAACCTGAACATATTGGAAAGATTCAGGAAAATAAAGTAGAGAAGCTCAACAAGAATTAGTGATTAATTCTGTATGACAGGGTAAGAGAGAGGTAGAAATTCATTACTAGGTTCTAATTCTAGCTTGGAAAATTCACAATGTCATTTACTTAGAGAGAAGTAAGGTAGAGTATGTCAAAAGAGACAATTTTTAAAAAAATGTGCCTGATTTCTACTTTGAAGCTACTATGGGGCTGTAGTAAAACAAAGTAGAAATGTCCCTAATCAATCAATCATCCAGTCTGAAGTTTAGGAGGGACACCTGGGTCAGAGATATCCACTTGGGAGCAAATGATATACAGATGGTAAGTGAAACTATGGGAGTAAGTGAATAGAATAATAGAATAAGAGACACTAATGATAAGCAGAAGAAAAGCAGCTCATATAAAAAGATAAAAAATGGTAGGCAGAGATAAAGAAAAATTTTTTTGCACTAGGTCTCTCTATTCATTGGCTTATTTGAATTACTCTCTAGCTCATAGTCTACTCTTTAGATTTTCTGAAAATGATAGCAAGAAATATAAACACTGGTCACTTAAACAAGAAAAGATTGATGGCACCTTTCACTGCAGGTGCAGAGCAACACAGATATAAAAGACCATTACCTACAAATAACCTCATTGGTATTCTATTAGCTCTTTAAATATCTCTCAACTCATTTATCCCATTTTAGGTATTCAACCTCCAGATGCAGTCAGAAAAGGATGCCAAAATTTATTACATGGATCTAGTCTTCAACCCTTCAGATGCCACCTAATTAATTTATATGGCTCAATTATAATATTGGAAGTCTTAGGGTTGGTATTCCAAAATGCCTTTAAAGTCTGTATTAGTTTTCTGGAGCTACTGTTACAAATTACCACACACTTGGTAGCTTAAAACAACAGAAATCTATTCTTCCACAGTTCTCAAGGCAGAAGTCCAAAATCAAGGTGTTGACAAGGCCACCCTCCTTCCAAAGTCTCTACTGGAAAATCATTTTTTGCCTCTCGCAGTTCATAGCAGAATCAGGTGCCCTTGGCTTGTGGCTGCATAACTAATCTCTGCCTCCATCTTCACATGGCTTTTCCTTTGCTGTCTTTTCTCTCTTTATAAACATTTTTTGCTGTTGAATCTAGGACCGACCAGTATAGTCTGAAATGCTATCATTTGGAGATCTTTAACTTAATTATATTTGCAGATCTTTCCCAAATAAGATCATAGTCACAATTACAAGGGTTAAGATGTGGACATATCCTTTGGAGGGCTACCATTCAGCCTACTACAAAACTCTGTATATTAGGTCAAACCTGTCTGAGAATGTGGGCTGCTTTTCACTGACTGGTAATTTGAAAGAAGACTAATTTTAAGAGTGCAAAGAAATCCTGAAATGCCAAAACTGGAGAATGGCTTCACTAGTTTCATGGAATGAATTGGGAAGTTTCATGAGAAGGATATTGCATGAGGCGGATAATTAACATTTGATTTTCAGCCTTTTATTTTTTCAACATACTTATTATAGGTCATAACTGTCAAACTAATTACTGCTTTTGGTGCAGCCAATATATTTTGATGTGCAGTAGTTTTTATATCATTTAATTCAAAAACTTTTCCCATTTCAATTATGATTTCTTCTTTGACGTATGGGTTATTACATAACGTGTTTTTAAATAACTGAATATATGCACATTTTGGGTTGTCTTTTTTGTATTAGATACTAAATTAATTCTATGTGCTATAAAATAAACAAAATAGGGTGCATTCCTTTAAAATTTGTTCACACTTGTCATAGCCAATTATTTGTTCATTTATTCTAAATGCTCTTTATGCTTAACAAAGCATGTATTTCAAATAAACATATTTCTTCAATATATAAAAGCCTTTAAATATTTCATTTCCACTTACCCATTTATTCCCTCCAGTAACATCTTTACTATATTTTAGGTCTTTTTAATTTTGTTTGATGTTTAACCTCACTTGAATTTATTACTTTTTAATCCAATTAATCTTCAATAATATTGTTTATATATTCACAACTTTCTTTGTTCATTATTCTGTTTTTATTTCAGGGCATTCCTTCTGGAATCACTTTTCCATTCCTGAAAAAATACTGTTTAGAATTTCTTCAGTAAAAGTTCTCAGGTGACAAACTCAAAGTTGTGTGTTTGATAAAGCCATTATTTTTACTTCAATTTAAAATATTTTTTCTGAACATATAATTCCAGTTAGTATTAATTTTCTTTCAGATTATTAAATTCGTTATTCTACTGTTTACTGACTTCCATGTTACTATTGAGTAGTATGCTAACCTATTGATTTTTAAAATTTCTCTATTGATTTTAATATCTTTTTAAATTTTTCATGTAGCTTTTTATGATTTGTTTGGTGTATATTTAATCTCTACCTGTTATGCCGCACTCCTTTAATGTATGGATTGCAATTTTTCCTCTTAGTCATTACTCTTCGAATATTGATTCCAAACCATTCTCTCATTTCTTTCCTTCTGGAATTCCTATCAAACATATGTTAGATTATTTGATTCTTTATTTGATATCTCTGGGTCTTCCAACTTGTATCTTATAGATTCCATTTTTTTTTCTGCTTATAGCTAATGTCATCTATCTATCTTTCAAATCATTCTCAATTCTATTCTCAAAATCTGCTGCTAATAAATATTCAAAAAAATTTAAATTTCAGTTATATATTTTTTTAAGTTCTACTTGTTTCTTATTTCCACATGTAGTGTTTAGTTTCCTGTTTCCTAGAGGTATTTTCAATTTAATGTATTTTAAAACAACTATGGCTGGTTTAAACTCTATTTTGATAGTCCTCTGAAGGTATGTTCTGTGTATTATTGGTTTTGTGAATATTTAAACATTACTGTGTGCTTGGTAATCTTTGGTTGCTAGACTTATCGTACTGGTAATGTTATTTGTAGCAAGCTCTGAAGCCATGGATGAATGTGCTCTTTTCTGAAGAGGATTTGCATTTACCTTAAAGACTAGGGCTCTGCAATTAATGGTTGTGAAATCAGGTTAAAGCTTTGAGAGGCCCTGACACCCAGGGAGAGTGTAACTCTCAGGGAGGGGATACATCAGTGGTCATTATATCCTAGAGAAATATTTTTTTCCCTTTTTTCTTTCTGTGTTAGTACTTCAAATCTGCCAAACATTTTTTTGTTTCTTAGTTTCTTTATTTTTTTTGTTTGTTTTTATAATAGCTTCGTTGGGATATGATTCACATAACAATAAGATAAGAAAAAAAATTTAAATCTTTTGTAAGTGAATATCCATGTATCAGTGCTACTTGTTGAAATATTACTGTCTCACAATTGAATTATCTAGGCAACCTTATTGAAAATCAGTTAACCATAAGTATAAGGGTTTATTCCTGGGCTCCCAATTCTATTCTACTGATCTATATGTCTACCCTTATACCAGTCATACATTGCCTTCATTATTGTAGCTTTATAATGTTTTAAAATCAGAAAATATGAGTCCTCTAACTTTTCTTCTTTTTCAAGATTGTTTTGGCTACCTTAAGTCCCTTGCCTGCCCTCATGAATTTTGTAATCAGCTTGTCAATTTCTGAAAAAAGGAAGTTGGGGTTTTTGTAGAGATTGTGTTGTCTGTACAACAAATTGAGGAGTATTTCCATTTTAGCCAAATGGATTCGTTCAATAAATATGCATGAGTTATCTTTCCATTTATTCAGGTTGTCGCAAGGCTGTTGGTTTTTAAGGCTACTGCAGGCTTTGAGAGGGAGAATGGAATGGAGCAAGTTAATAAGCTACAAAGCTTGCTCTTCTACCAAAATTCAGTAATTGTTCTCAATTAGACATTTCTTGGGTTTTAATTTCAGATTTCTGAAAAAGTTGATTTTGAGAAATTTTTGCTATTGTTCTCATTGCTTTTCCCAAAAAGTGAATTTTTGAAGGCCCATTTTTTGCCATTTCAGAAATGCTTCTTCCTTTTATTTTTAATGTTATTTTTGCAAAGAGAGAATTACAGTCCAGATATAATGCTTCACACCCTAAAGTCATTGTCCCCTCTGACGATCTCATTGTAATGAGATCTCTAACACTACTTCCTACCCTAAGTGGCTCTGGACACAATCTTTACTATATAGGTAAATGTCTGTGTGATACAGGAAATAACTTCAATATTCAGAAACTTCCTTACCTCTATGATCATAGAAATAGGCCTTTGAGTTTCTCATTGTGTCATATTTTATTATCAGATCTTTAATAATATGAAGGACATATTTTTTAAAATTAATTTTATACAGCATTGTTATTATCAATGAGTGCAATAATCCTGAACTGAATAAGATCTCCACAGGTGAAGATATGTGGCAAGAGAATTTTGAGCAGTAAAAATAATATGGGGGAATAAAAGCAAGTTTGAAAACAAAACTTTATTTCTTGGATGTTGATATATCCAACATCTTTTGTGTAATGAATAAGGACAGTGGTGGCAGAAAATGTCTGAGAAAGAAAAGAGCAAATGCAGTGAGAGGCTTAGAGATTATGATAATGACACATGCTCTTTATTCCTTCTGTCAGGTAAACTATTATCATGATCTGCACTATAATTTGCAAATGATTACAAAACAGGAAAAACATCAAAATATGCAATTGATTTTTATAAAAATATGATCCTTAAAATAATTAATAATTATCTAGGTCAACAGTTTCAAAAGTTGTTATTCTAGTTAAAAGAGGTTTCTTCTGGTAAAAATTATGAAACTCTCACAATGACAATAGCCTATAAGTAAAGGTTTCAAAATTGATTTAGTTACTATTCTAGTTCAATAGGAAAATCTGTTATGGTTATTGCATATCAGATCGTTCTTCTGTTTCTCTAGGTTTTCAGTAATATATGCATTTTAACAGTAAAACAATGACATTTTATTTTGATTTTTAGATTTTAGATGACTGTTTATGAATTGAAATTTATTAAAGACAACACTTAGGAGTTGTGTCATCTGAACTGAGATCACTGAATCCTCATGAACAGATATTATTTGCAATAGTATTGTGGTTTTCATCTTGATAAAGTAATACCAGATCGGGTTTTCTATAGAAAGTATACTAAGTCAAGTTCACATTAAGTTGATGCTCATAATAGATCCACTCAGATACTAATGAACCTAATATATATTTATCTGAACAGGTAACATTTTTATAGCCATGTGTTTCTCTAAGCTGAATAAAACATGTTAGTGTGAATTATCATTCCTCTGCCAGTGTTTGAAGGTTTGGAGAAAAAAATTAACCATAAGGAGTGTTATTATTATTTTTGTGTGTGTGTGCAAAATAATTTTTTAATAACATGCAGTAAATTTGACAACTCAATTTTCCACCTACTTAAAATTTTTTATTAAAACACTTATCTTTGTCTTCTCTTAGATACATGTTTATTGGGTTTGACCAAGTCAATAAGAATTTAGAAGTTATGATAATTCTATGCCTTTAAAAATATTTAACTATTTTGAAAAATTTGAAAACTTCCAGGTAATTCGAGTATTTTTTTGTTTTGCTAATTAATCATACCATTTTGATATTTAAAAACAATATAAAAAGTAGTCATGTCCAGTATTAACGTAACAATTACACCAAAGTTTTTCCTTTAGAGGTTATTTTCTTCTACATAGTTTGGTAACTGCATCCAACTGATTTTGTTTTGTTTTGTTTTTGCATTATTTTCCACCAAACTTACCTTTTACTATGAGCAGAATAACTAAAAATATCAACACTAAAACACAAAACCACATTACATATTTTGCCTGAAAACTTGCCTTTATTAAAAGTAAAAGCTTTCTCTTTATATAATTTGAAAATATACCTCATATTAAAAAGATCTTATGAAATGTGTCAAGAGTTTCTTTCACTTTCAAGAATTACCATGGGGAAATAAAGCATTTAAACTTATGTTTGAATACAGGCTTTATGAAGCATATATCTGTCCCAGAGCTAGGTCTTGAAAGTTAGGACTATATAATTTTCACTAGCACCTGAAAGCAGATTTCACTCACCTTTCAGAATAAAGTTTTAGACATTTTAGAGATGATAAATAGCCACTAACTTATACACAACTTTCCAGTCACTTGAGGTGATTGTCCCAAAAGCATTAAATTAAATAGCTTTTGTTATATTAAACATCCAATTGAATAGATTAATATTGAGATACCACTAAATATACCCTTCATATTCATCCCTGTACAAAGAAACAACTTTCTGGCCTTTGAAGCTTTCTGACAATACTATATAGGTGAGTGCTCCTGCTGCGATCACTCCGGCCACGTCGCTGTGCTCTGGGACTCGCCATCACGGGCACTCTGTCAGAAGCAAATGGCATCTTTGCCTTAAACCTTCTGAAAAGGCTGGGTGAAGACAACTTGAAAAACGTGTTTTTCTTGCCCGTGAGCATCTTCTCTGCCCTGGTCGTGATCTTCATGGGGCCAAAGGGAAACACAGCAGCCCAGATGTCCCAGGCACTTTCTTTACGTAAAAGGGGCGGCGCGCATGAAGATGTCCACAAGGATTTTCCGTAACTTCTCATGGAAAGTAGCAGGACTGACACGCAGTACTTGCTTAGAACTGCAACAGGCTCTTTAGAGAGAAGTCTTATGATTTCAATTCATCTTTCAAAGATTCCTGCCACAATTTCTTCCAGTGGCAAAGATGGAAGAGCTTGATTCTTTCAAGTTCCGAGGCCAGAAAACACACACAAAAAACTGGGTAGCTAACAAGACAAGATAAAATTGCAGAGCTGCTGTCTCTGAATTCAGTTAATGAAAGGACTGCTCTGATTCTCGTGAATGCCATCTACTTCGAAGGAAACCAGGATAAACAATTTAACAAATAGCAGACCAAGGAAAGACCATTTAAAATCAGAAGGAGAAGAAACCTGTGCAAGTAATGTTTAAGAAAGCTACCTTTAATGTGATCTATAAAGGAGAAATAATCACCAAAACTCTGGCTATGCTTCTTGTCAAAGAGCTGAATATGATCATCACGCTTCCAGATGAAAACATTGACTTGGGAACGCTGGAAAAAGAATTTACTTCTGAGTAATTCATAGAATGGATGAGGCCAGAAATGATGGATAAACAAGAGGTGGAAGTGCTCCTCCCTAGATTTAAACTGGAGGAGAATTATAACATGAAGGATGTCCTTTGCTCAATCAGCATGATGGGTGCCTTTGGTCTGGGCAGGGCAGACTTATCTGGGATGTCACAGGGAAGAGAGGCCTATTTCTGTCCAAAGTCTTGCACAAATCCTTTGTGGAGGTCAATGAGGAAGGCTTGGAGGCAGAGGGGGGCTGCTGCACCACCGTGATGTTGTGATGTAGGGCATTCCTCTCCAGGTTCTGTGCTGACCACCACCTTCCTTTTTTTTTTTTTTTTTTAATCTGCACAGCAAAATCAACAGTAGCCAATCCCTATCCACAAGGAAATGGTCAACACTACATGTAACCCTACTGACCCAATTTTCCTCTGACACTTCACAATGTGCCTGCAATCTAAAGTGACCTTTGGTGGCAATCCAAAAATAAAGGGTTTTATTTTGAAATCTCCCCCCTAAAAAGTAATAATATATAGGTGAGATTTGAATGACTGTTCTTGTTCCAATCAAATTCATATTTATTTTACATTTCCTTACTCCTCTCTTATTTTTCTCTAAATCAAAGATTATATGCAAATTATATTTATTGAGCTACTTAAAATTAATATTTGGCAATTCTCAAATTCAGAGTGAAAATAATTTAGATGTGCAGTATTTTACTTTAATAGATTTTTGATAAAATATCAAGAATACTTTGGAATGTGCTATTTTTAAGACATAGTCCTATTAATAAATAGCTTCAAATAATGTAATTCAGGAACATATTTGTATAATATTTAATGTACAGAAATAGAAATTATGTTCCTTGTTAAAATTGATGACTTTGTTATAAAATCTCTTGGATATTTCTGAGAGAATTAACACAAAGAAGCCATTAAAAAACAATTTGTTTTTGTGGACTATCGTTTTTATCCTCAGACTCCATCATTGACCTTCTCTTCTTATTTTTATTACTCCTTATGACTATCTCCCTTTGCTTTTATAACTATAAGATGTATTTCAAGGCAATTCAATTCTATCTCGTGGTTTAAATGGCCATGTACACATTGATGTAACAAATCATATTTCTATCACTTCCTTCAGTGTGCCTCTTACTGACTCCTAAATTCAAATTACTCCTCAAACTTGTCTTGTTTAATGCCTCATTTAAGAGGAAGGTAGTGCTAGAAATCTGAGAATTATTTTAAAGCTATTCTCTCTTCTTTATTACTCAGATATTACAATTCGTGTCCTATTGTTTCTCCTTCAGAGTGCTTCGATTTATCTTCTCCTTTTGGTCTCAGTTTTGTAATCCAGTTAAAGTCTTCATTGTTCTTTGCTTTGACATGTATAAAAACCACCAAATGATTCTATCTGCTTCCAGTTCTTTCTTTCTACAGTTAATCTATTAATGACTACCAATATTATATTCTAAAATATGGATCTGATTATATCTTTCTCATGATAATTATAAAATAAAGTTTTTAATGGCTCTTTTAAATCTAGAGTAATGCAAATTCTTAAGCATAGTATATATTATCTTTTATATTCAGGCCCCAAAGCTAATGCTCCATACTGATATTTCCCTATCACTCCTTTTCAGTCTAACCTCCATCAAGTTCAGAATACTTGCTATTTTGGTCTCATATTTCCATGTAATTAATTACATTTAATTTTACACAAAATATATTTTACCTAAAAATATAACCCTACCCAATTCCTTAGGTCATGCATTATCGTTACAAAGACATATATATTATATATTATATATATATATATTATTAATTGCCTTTGCCTATGCTTTCATTGAATTTTTTTGCATAGACTGGCTAAAACACTTATCACATATTAGAATGAGTAAATTTTGTTTTTTATTTTTGGTACTAGGGTGTGTGTGTGTATATATATGTATATATATATACATATATATAATTCATATTTATCACCTAGCACAATGCTTACTAAAAAATATAGATTTATTCACAAACTTTTTAAATTTAACCTAAGAAATTTTGGCATCTAAAGGGAGTGTTATATTTTCATTTAGATTCATTTTAAATGACAATCAAGACAAATGTTTGTAGTGAAAAAATATTTGTATTTTTCATTTAGTTAATAAAATCATAGCTATGATCTAAATTATATAGCCCTCCTTAAAGTATCTGTGTATATTTGAATAAATAATTAATAAGTGATTTATTAAAGTGTACAATATTTTGCTATATGCTAACAATGACAGCGTTGAGTGAGGGCAAATTGCAAAGGAGTAAGAATAGGAGACAAAAGAGTCCTGGTGTTTGGTTGAAGATTCAGAGTGAGTATGCCTCTAGTTAGCTCTCTGGACACAAAATATTTCCGTGTGCTGCCTTTTCTCTGAAGTCTCTTGTTCTTTGTTCAGTTTAGAACCCTTTGATCTTGGCCTCTGTGGCTAATTCAGCTTAACTGTTTTCAACAGGGGCACTATCATTTTTTTTTTTAAATCAATAAAGCTATCTCATTTCTTTCTTTTATAACAAACTTATGAGAACAAATTAAATTAGAGTCAAAAACTTGAATTTTTATAGCATGCAATAGACAAAAAGAAGTAGCACAAGGGTCCCCTTTTTCCATTTTGTAATATTGACAAAATGTCTTCGTAAGCTTGGCTGATACTAAATATATAGCAAAATAGTCTGATATTTAATATGTAAATTATATATGAATATATTCCATTATAATTAAAAAGTACAATGGGCTTGAAGCAGTTCTGTCACTTCAGACTTAAGTTTAGATTCTTCTTAAATATTTTAGAATTACAGGATAAATTTCAAATGGATAGGATTTTTCCAATAAACATTTTATGAAAAATGTGAACTGCAATTTACAATCAATGAAAAATGTTTTAGTTCTTTCTCTTAAACTATGAAAAGCCTTTTAGGTTATTTTGTATTACTCTTTGTGTATGCCATGTTTCACTTTTATATTTATGGTAATGATAGTCCAATATATAAGGAGCTCTTCAGCTATTCATATTGTCTTATTACTATTTTCTGTTCTATAGCAAGAGAATACAGACATATTTAACATAGTATTTGTGAGTCCCAAATGATGGTGCAAGAGGTTGAATGGAGTCAAATTCTAAAAGATTTTCCTGTCTTCTAAGTGTGACCTGAAAATCAGTTGAACTCTTTTCAGTTTAATCTTAATGCATTAATTATGATATTGCTTTTTTCTGTCATATTTTTTAATTTTTAAAATTTAGAGTGAGCATGTTTTCTAAAGCAAGTTAAAGAGCAAAGAGAAACAGAAGAAAAATTAATAGTATCTCTTTACCTCACTTCTCTAAGTCTACTCTCTTAAAGTAATAAATACAACAGTTTGGTTTGTATATAACTATACCTATGCCTATAGTCATATAAAATATGTACTTATTATCTACCTATTTAACTATCAAAAGAGTTCTTATTTAATATTTAATGAGGTACAACACACATACATAAGATGTTAAAAATAAACATACAGCTCAATAAATTATCATAAGCAAATACCCATACAACCATCACCCAAACAAGAAATAGAATATTGGCAGACCTCAGACTGCCTCCTGTTCTTATCAATCACCATCTCTAGCCATATGCCAAGATTATTTGCTATGCTAATTTCTAAGACTACATTTTAACTTTCTCCAAATTTTTGGAAACTTATCTTGCAATATTTATTAAGTATGTATATTTTTGTGTCTGCCTTCTTTGGCTAAATATGTTGGTGACATATATTGTTACATAGAATACTATTTTATCAATTTGAATTGTTTGTGATTCCATTGTATGATATACTGTAATTTATTATTCTAATATTGTTGGACACTTGGAATGTTTCTTGTTTGAGATTTCTTATAGGTTGAATTGTGCTCCCCTCCCAAATTCATATGTTGAACTCATAACCCCTGGTACCTTTTAATGTGATCTTATTTGGAGATAAGGTCTTTACAGAGGTGATCAAGTTAAAATAAGGTCATTAGGTGGTTCTTAATCCAATATAGCTGGTGTCTTTATAGAAATTGAAAATTTGGAGACAGACACACACCGGGAGAAGGTCATGTAAAGATTAAAATGGTGATCCAAGTTACACTCATACAAGCCAAAGAATGCCAGATTGCCAGCAAACCATCAGCTAAACTAGGCAGGAGGCATAGAACAGATTATTCCCATAGTTCTCAGAAGGATGCAATATTGACAATACCTTGATCTTGTATCTCTGTTGTTTAAATCATCCAGTTTGTGATACTTGTTATAGCAGCCCTAGAAAAATGATATAAGACTATTATGAATAATATGGTTGTGAACATTCTATATAATCTTCTTCTACACATCAACATGGATTCATATTGATATAAATTTGAGTTCCATTCGTGTGTCATAGGATATTTGTATGCATCTCAGCAGATAATGTCAGTTTTCAGGTGTCTATGACAATTTACTACCAGGAATGTGAAAGATTCCCATTTATATCTTCAATATGACACTGTATTTAATTTTAGCCATTTTGATGGCTATCTTAAGGTATATCATAATGATTTTAATAAATGTTCTCATAATTACTAATGAGGTTTTATATTTTATATTTTATTGAACATTTAATATATTCTTTTGTGAAGCACCTTTTTATATCTATTGACCATTTTTCTTGTATTATTGTTTCTTTCTTATTGTATTGTGGAGATTATTCATATATTCAAAAAATGAGCCCAATTATCTGCTATATATCTTACAAATATCTCTCCTCTGTCCTTTTGTAACTTCTAGAATATTATTTTGTATTTTGCATCTAGCTCATTTTTTTTTCTGTATAGCATACAGTAGTGGTCATATTTCATCAGTTTATATATGGATATCTAATTGGCCCTGCATGGTTTAATAAAAAGTTGATTTATGGTGACACATTTAATTTAAATCAAACTTCCACATATGCATGGCTATGTTTCTGGATTTTCTAATTAGTTGCAATTTTCTATGTGTGTATTCTATTACTATAAAAAGCTACCTTAATTACTATAATTTTAAATAAATCTTTATAATAAATCTTGAAAATCAAGTTCTCATAAATGTTCCACCTTCTTCAAGAGTACCACAGGTATTCTATTCTTGGCTTTTCAATATCCACAAAATTTTAGAAACATCTTGTCAGTTTAGACATTACATACACACATACATACATACACTCATGCCCTGCTGAGAATTTGTTTGCTACCAAAATGAACCATAGATAACTTTGGTACGAATCAATAGATTCACATTTTTAAATTTCCCAATATGTGAACAAGGGTCTTCCCACATTAACTTAGTTGATAGTTTTCGTGTAGAGGAATTGCTTATATTTTGCTTGATATATTGGTTGGAACTATGTGGGTTTGATAATGTTGCAAAAGGTAACATTTTTAAAATTCATTATTAAAATTTATCTGCGTACCAAACACAAAATATTTTTATATTCAACCTGCATCCAGAAAACATGTTAAAAATCACTTATTAATCCTAGTAATTTAACAGCATATTTATTTAACAATTACATTAAAATCATGTTCATCTGCCCTAATTGTGGAGAGTATTTTTTGAAAACTTTAATTAAAAATTTTTTTGCCTTCACACAGATTAGAATCTACACTGTAATCAACATCAGTGTTGATAGCGAGTATACTTGCCTTTGAATATTTCTCCTTAAGTAAGATATTTACTACTGACACATTACAAATATTCTTAATCAGATGAAGAATTTTCTCTTTAATTCTTATGCAGTTAGTGGTTTTAATCATAATTAGATATAAACTTTATTAAATATTTTTCTGCCTCTATTATCATGGTTACTTGAAATATTTAATTGTTATCTTAATTTTGTTACTTTGTTTTGATGTATTTTCTAATTTTGAAGAGAATTTCTTTTCCTGCAGAAATCTAATTTAGTGTGTGAGGTGCTGTGTGTGTTTGTGTGTTTAAACTTTATATATTGTCACGTTTAATTTGAGAATATTTAGTTTAGAATTTTTGCATTTATAGTCAGGAATGAGATTGGCTTTTAATTTTCTTCCTCATTTTTTATATCCCTTTTAGATATTGTTTTCAGAATTATATTGGCCTTATACGTTACATTAGACAACATTTTCTTATTTTCCATTCTCTGAAAGAATTTCTATGTTTGGCATTATTTATTCCTTAAATATTTGAAATGAGTTACTGGAGACATTATATGAACTTGAATTCTCCTTGTGGGAAGGTTTTTAATAATGTATTTAATTTCTTTAATATCTCTAAGTTTCTTCACCTTCTTTGTATTATTCACATTTTCTATTTTTACTTATGATAGTATTTATCTAGAAAATTTTAAAATTTACTGACACAAAATTTTCATAATATCTATTTATCCATTTTTTGCTAAGGACAGAGATGTTTTATTAATCATTAAATAAAAATGTATATCTATATTTACATGTATATATGTATATATGCAGAAATAAAGAATCAGAGTCTATAAGCCCAAGTAATATCTACAGATATTCTTTTTGTACCTTTAAGTGTTTTTCTTCTTTATCTTATATCATTTTTTCTAATCAGGTCATTTTATGCTTTTTTAGAAAACAACTTCTAGCTCTTTTTTGTATTATATTATTTTCTTTTATATTATTAATGTCTGATCTTATTTTTTACTTTCTTCTTTTATTATGTTAAATTTGCTTATTTTTTTAAACAAATGTTAATTTATTTTAGCTTTTTTTCCCTAATAAATGCCTATAAAGCTTCAACTTTCCTTGAAAGCATAGCTTAGACTCATTATAAAAGTTATGATATGTTGTATTCTATTATAATTTATTTCAAAGTATTTTATTATAAGTTCCAATGTGATCTCTTATTACACAGGTGATGTTTAGAAGTATATATCCTTTAAAAAAACATTTAAAAAATCTATTTTTAATATTAAGCTTAACTTCACTGTGTACTCATAAGATATTCTTTCTTTTTTCATTCTGTAAAAATATATTGAGACTCTTTAAAGTGTCAATCCGTTATTTTATTTATAAGTACAATGCATGAATTAAAAGAATAGGTATTCTTCAGCTGTCGAGTATAATCATAAATGTCATTAGGTCAGTTTGATATTCATTTTTTAATTCTGCTATATCCTGATTTCTAATCTCTGTGTGCTTCTTATACCTTATACCTTAATATATACTAAAATTATTGGTTCTGATAACAGATTAATCAATTTGTCCTTGCAGAGCATCAGTTCTTGGTTTATGTATATTTGAGCTATGTCACTAGCTGCATACAATTTAATTTTTAACTTATTAATTAACTGAATCTCTAGTAATTATTTTCACCTTAAAATATACTTTTTCAGATATCACTCTATATGCAGCAACTTTCTTTTCATTAGCTTTTATATGGCATAACCTTTTACCATCTTTTTAATGACATCTGTTAAAGAGCATATTGATTGGTTTTATTTTCTATCCCATTTGACTATGTTTGTCTTTTAATTGGATATTGTAGTTATGTTTACTTTAATTACTAGTATTTTTGAAGATCAAATCTACAAAATTACTAGCTATATTCTTTTTTCCACACAGCCTATATTCTGTTTCCTCTCCTTCTTCCTTTTTATTTATTTTTATTTATATATTTTTTTGTGATGGGAGGATTATTTTTTTATTACTCATTTTTATACAAAGAGTTTCACCTCAGCCGCTGTATTGGCCTATGTTGGTCTTCTTCCCAAGGTCTTAGATGTTCTATTTTCCTCCTCTGCCTATAATTCCTTGCCCTGCCGTAGTTGTCTATCACTGCCTTCTATGGCTTTTAACTCGAAATCCAAACTATGCTGCCATTTCCATCTGAATTCCATCTGGATTATGTAGGTTTAAGAATAGACATGGGAAATAGAAAGACAGAAATTATTTCATTATTAGATCTCATGCATAATTTGGGAGCAGTGATTTCTGCCTTTATAATCATCCTCTTATATTCTTCCTGGTTAAAGAAATACCAGATGATAATGACCAAGAAAATAATTAGGACAGTCGGCGACTAACTTGCAATTGATCTATTTCTTCACTTTTTGTGGATAATATTCCATACTTTCAAGTTGAAGTGACCCAGATCACAATATTTTAGTTGGAAAACCTTAAGAAACGTGTACAAATTGTGTATATTTAAAATAGTTTATAATTGTTTAATTTGCATATAGAGGTTAAAATTTGACTTTTGGAGTACTTTAATGTATGGATTTTTAACTTATTTTTAGAGTAGAATAAGTTATGGTTTTATAAAATAAATTTATAGGAATTACATGAGTGCACCATAATTTGCAGAATCCAAGAGGAGAAACCTAAATCCCTCAACTTATGGAAGAGCTAGCTTCTCCAAGTGCCTTAATATTTTTCTACTTCCTAATACTTTTATCATTAAAATAAATATATAGTATTTCAGAATTGCACAGTAATCATTAATTAAGGACTCACAGAAATCCATTAGAAGGTTTCTAGGCCTTGCTATTATTTAGACAATAAAGGAAATAATAGAGATAAATAAATAAATTTTGAACTTAGGAAACAGAATAAAAGATTTGAAGCAGTGGTCAAGAATGCATCTTTCTTCTCAGAAAAGTTAACTACTATGGATCAAATGATTCAAATGAATCATCTTCTTGTAGAAATTAATGGTCCTGAATTTTCACATTAATTGTTGTACTGAACATTTTTCTTGGAGAGTTATTTGGAGTCATTACTTTCTAATAAAACCTTTTATTCCATTTAATAAACATTGAGAGACCTAAAATAATTAGTAAATGTTAGCAAAAACTCCAAAGAAGATATTCATTAGACATAGAATTTAATTTATATATAAGAAGCCCATTAAAGGACATACTTTACCATATAGTTTGAAGTGTTCATTCAAATTCATTTTCTTACCTTTAATGTTTGTTCTGCTTCATAGACACAATCTCTTTGAAAATTATCATTTTAAGTACTTCCTCATAATCTGTATTTATTAAATGTTAATGTAATTGCAAAAGGAAATGAACCAAAACAAATTGTTCACAGAAAATGAGGCATTTTCTGTTTGAAGTTTTGTGGACACATTTCACTGAATTTTAAAGAAAGATGAAAACATGCAACTTTTCATGTTGTCACAAAACCAGAAAGTATGAAAATATGTATATATATTTTATTGTCGAAGATTTTATTATTCATTGACATTCCTGTTTAGAAATAATACAATTATAGAATAAAGTAAATGTGTCAAAAAGCCATGTCTCTTTCACAGAGATTGACACAGGCATGGGTTGGGAGAAACTAAAAAATATGAGCATTATATTATTCAAGAATCATGGTAATTATATTAAATACAATTTGCTACTTGAGACTGAAAGAGAAATAACCAAAAGTTCTCCAACTTGAAACCAATAGATAAGTATTTAAAAAGGTAGAAATGATATCCTTAATTAGAATAATTTCTTTTTTCATGTACTGACCATAACTAGAATGTGTAACACTATATCTCTCTTAAAACTGAACTCTCACTTTGGATTTACTATGTAACACTGGAATACATGTTATTTTGAATTTTCAAATGTATGGAATTGTTAGGTAGGTAGGTAAATATAAGCAACTGGGGAATGAAGGCCCCACACACAGACCTTCCTAAGATCTTCCATTCATTTTATGGTTGTAAATTACCCCTACATTCTGAAGCGCAAAGGAGTGAAATAGCCACTAGTTTGGTCTGACCACAAGCACTTGCGCAGTTTTGCTATCCTAACCTCTCTGTAATCTTAGCCTCATTATACCATCATTATAGTATCATCGATATGCCTGAAAGTTCATGAATCTAATTATAACAGACTGAATTCTGAGTAACTGCATGTGCAGTAGGCAAAGGGTTATGTAACAGTCAAATGTCAATCAAAATGACCTCACGTGCCAAGCATCTAGCACCACCCCTGTAATCACCCATCACAGCCACAATAGAAGGTTTACTTCCCAATCCTATAGTGCTTCAGCCTTCTTTGGCATAGTCCAATTCTCTCTTGAAACATACTTTAATTAATCTTACTTTTTCTAAATCTTACTTTTTCTAAACCTATAATTTTTTATTACATCAGCTGAAAGGACCGAGGACCCCTCAATGTCACTGGGGCAACAACAGATTTTAGATACCTCAATGATAACAGAATGCAGATAAAATACTTTTCAAACATTAGAGGGGAAACATAAGAAAATTTAAGCAAAAGGATGGAATTGAATTATTTTAATGTCGTCTAAATTAATATTCCTACCCATGTAGTCAATAAATAAGATAGTTATAAATATACATTTCCATTAAATGCAAATCCCTAGAACTCAAATAGGTAACTCTTAACTTTTTTGCTCACTCTGGGACCCAGAACCTTGACTTAAATGATCATTTTAGATCTACCTGAACAGAGTATCTACATATAACAATACCTGATGTGGTTTATTTTCTTCAAAGAATATGAAAAATACATTGTAAGGTTACATTATTTAGTCTAAATTTGTCATCTGTTCTCCCTCCACAAACTAATAATACATAATTATTATGCCTGAGAGCATAGGTCTGGACAAGACAGGACTTTCATCTGTCTGTCCTACATTATTTTAATTATAACACTTATCTATCGCTATGTAACATACCACTGCCAAACTTAATGGCTTAAAACAAACGATCATTTATTTTGCTCACAAATCTACAATATGTGCAAGGTTTGGTATGGCAGTTTATCTTTTCTCCATGTGACACCAGCTGAAACAAATTATTTGGGACCCTCACCTTTCAAGATGGCATACTTCCATGGCTGACAAGTTAATACTAGCAGCTGCTGGGACCTCAGCTGTGGCTATAAATCATATACATTGTTCCCACTATTTACTTTTCCGTGAATCATTGTTTTATTCTAAGAGCAAGGTAAACAGATGTCAATAAAAATATATATATTTAATTGTATCTTTTTAATGATAAACTTGTTTAAGAGCCAGAGCTCTTAAAACCGTTGTAATTTCCATCATGATAAGGACGATAGGAGCATCTTTTGTTATATATATTTTTTTGTCCCCAGCAACTAAAAAAGCTCCAGAGCAATAACTGAGAGAGGAGAATCTTTTCTTATTCATAAGAAGCCCCTTTCAACCACATCTGAGTTTATGTTAATGAAGTGACTTCTGAAAAGCTGCTAAGGATGGGAGGCTGGTTGCCAAGGGAACCAACCATGTGATTAGAGGATTGATACTTTCATCCTCACCCTCAGCCTCTAGGGAGTAGAGAGACTGGAGGTTGAGTTAATCATCAACAGCCACTGATTTAATCAGTCATGCCTATGTAATAAATTCTCCATTAAAAATGCAACCAAAGAAGTTCAGAGAGCTCGCTGAATACTGGGAGGGTGACACTTCCAGAATGGTCATGGAAGCTCTGCACCCTTTCCCCATACTTTGCCCTACAAATCTCTTCTATCTGTCTGTTCTTGGGTTGTATCTTTTTATGATATACTGTTAATCTAGTAAGTAAAATGTTTTCCTAAATTCTGTAAGATGCTCTAACAAATGATTGAACCTGAAGAGAGACTCAGGGGAACCTCCACTTTGTAACCTGTCATTTATGCACAGGTAACAACCCAGACTTGTGATTGACATTTGAAGTAAGAGGAGAGGCATCTTGCAGGACAGTCCTTAATCTCTGGAATCTGATGCTAACTCCAGGTACATAGTGTCAGAATTGAGTTAAATTGTAGAACAGTCATCTGGTATGGCAGAATTACTTGGTATAGAGAGACTCACCAATACACACTTGGTGATCAGAAGTGTTAGAAGTGAGGTATTTTTGAGGTGAGTATTAAGAGTAAAAAAGGCACACAGGAGTTTTTCCAAAACAACAGAAAATTTCATAAATGAATAAATGATGCAAATTACTTATAAATTTCATCTGATGCTTCAAATAATTGATCTGTTAAAACAATTCCATAAATTGTTTAATCTTAGCATTTACAGAAATTAAAACTTCAAAACTTCATTTTCTAGAAGATGAAATAAGAGACTTAATGATAATTCCTATAGTAAACTCAGGTAGAAAGTTCAAATGAAAATTTTGTAGTGAAAATATGAATGTAACTTCAGTATATCTCAGCACCATGAAAAATGCAATGTTCTTACTAAATTAACATATTTTGTATTAGTCATGGTACAAACACAATATTTATTAAAAAAACAATGATATTTTACCACTAAACACTGAAGTTTTTATTTTCAAAATATGAAAAAATATATTATGTATACATACCATAACTGATTTTTGTGGTTTTATTCAAGTCTTATGCTTATGTTAGGTAGTCAGCCATGAGTGACAGGAGTGAAAGCCCAGGTCTGTAACCACAGAAACTTCCCTTGAAGATCTTCCTTAAGGGCCTCCCAGAAATACCTCCCTTTTAGGGTTATAAATTACCCAAATTTTAGAGCACAAAGGCCATAAAAGCTTCTGGCTAAACCGGCTAGGAATGCATGCACAGAAAGTGAAAGACTGAAACGATTCCATTTTTCTGAGTGATCTCAAGATGAATTGTAAGAAAAATTCCCCAAAGGCCGGTGGTCAAGAACAATGCCTTACCACCTGGTCAAACCAGCCAAGCCAGCTAATCGGTGGGCCCTTAAGGCACCCCACCCTTATTTCCTCCTGCACATATCCTGATTACTGCACCCGGCACCTTCTGCACTGGGCTCTACCTTCTGCACTCGGCCCTTTCTGTACACAGCTCTTGGCATATTGCCCCACTGCGCACCGCCCCCTCTATACACAGCCTCAACTGCACACGACCCCCTTTTGCACGTGGACCCAACAACCTACCACCCAATCCCTTTAAAGATCAACCTAACCCCCCAATCAGGTAACGCCAAGGCATCTCCCCAAGGCTTGCGGTTTTACCTTTAAATTAGGTCCCAACCCCTCGGTCGGGGCTCCTCTCAACCACTGCTGCGTCAGTGAACGAGTGGGGTCCAAACTCGAGTTTGTCAGTAAACTCTCTTGCGCTTGCATTGGTGTCAGTTTCCTTCTTGGCTTGTAGAGTTCCAAACCAGGGCATTACAAAAGTACTACCTTAATTTGCCCACAATTAAGTCTTATTATAATAGCATGACTATGCCTAGAAGTTCACGAATCCAATTATAACAGACTGAATTCTGGGTAAGCACATGAGCAGTAGGCAAGCTTTATATTTGGCCAATTATCAGTCAAGGTGACTTCACATAAGGATCATCTAGGAGCTCCCATCAAGGCCCAAACACAACAGACCTGTTTGTTACAGCTCTCTTTGCTGAAAATCGGCTTCTCCCTTGGGGTATACAATCTTATCTCTTCAACTCCCAAATTCCACAGGGCTGCAGTGTTCCCTAGAATGCCAGTCTCCTTCTAAAATGTGCTCTCCATAAATATTTTTCTAAATCTTGCCAACCTGTAATTCTTTGCTGTCTCAGTAGGATAGAACCGAGGGACAACACCCTACATGAACACTATCATCATCCTCCCCCATGCCACTAGTGCCACGCCAGATCTCACATCACCCCAAGGGTAACAATAATAATCAATTTTAATTTTTTCCTTTTTTTTCCTTACAATCTCATTCTTATATTTTGAGTACATAAAAATGCCTTGTTAACTAATTTCTAACTTGTAGATAAATAGTTACTTGATTGAGAACTCTAGAAATAAACGTCAGAGGGAGCTAACGGTTCCCAGACCATTTGGTGCCCAAAGATTGACTGTCAAATCCTCCCTAGACCTCCACTTGACCAGTTCCAGGTTGCTTATCAGAGCAGGCTGCAAAGGAGAGTTCATCTTGCTTACTCCTACCCTAAAAGAGGAACTTCCCACCCCCTCCTTGTTAATTCTTTCTTTTTTTTATTTGCCTCCCCTCCAGGCAGAGAAACAAGTCAAGGCCAGAAGACACATAGGTGACTTTGCCCGCCCCTCCCTCCAGGATATAGCCCTCTCCCTGGGGCTTCAGAGTTTCTTCTTACCCCTTGCCCAGTTAACATCTTAAATTAAAAAAAAATTAAGCTATTTTGACAGAAAGAACCACACGTTAATAAGAATTAAGATGAAAGGGTTATCTCTTTGATTTATTAATATGTATGCTATTACACAACCATGGTATTACAATACCATTACATAGCTTCTCTATCTCTAATAATGATAGGTAAAAGGAATTCAGGGTCTTAATAAGTGAATAGTTTCATGTTAAATTTTTGTGGCTTATACTGACTTTAAGCTCGGTATAAAGATAGTACCTTGTTCATTCACTAATTCAACATTTGTTTAACTACTAACAGAAAAATAGTAAACAAAATAGATGAAAACCCATGTCTCTGGAGCATATATTCTAATGATGAAGACAGACAAAACACACACACACAATGTGTAAACGATAAAGTATAGTAGGCAATAATTGTCCTGGAAAAACTAGAACATAATATGGAGATTGGAGTAGCTGTGCAGTGGCAGTTTGCAATTTAAATGGAGAAGTCAAGGAAGGGCTAATGAAATATTTGATATTTTAAGAAAAGGCTTACAAGAAGAGAGGGAGAGTTCCATGAAGATAGCTATGAATGTTCCAGGTAGAATTGGAGCAAAATTTTGAAGAAAGAACAAATTAGATGTGTTTAGCCCATTTCTCATTAGCCCTGAGAACACTCGTCTGCTTTGCTTGAGGCTGTAGCATTTACTCTCAGATAACTCATGGATTACAGTCCTAACCTTACCTCCAAAGTTTGCTACGAAATATCTCACTTTTTTATTATTTTCACACTGCTCTAGTATATCAATAGTCTTTAGAAAGGAAGACATCATTCTATTCATAGCATTCTGTTTTTAGTAGTGGTAGTTCCATATACAAAATAAAGTAATTCTCAATCACAGAAAAGGTCAAATCTTAGAAAATGTAGCATTCCAATGTGTGATGTTAACATTGTTTTTGAATAGTTGTTAGCCCAAGATTCATTTGATGAATTTATGTATACATTTCTATTTCATTAGGATTAGAGACAAGTTCTATTTAGAAATAACTCCAAGCACAGTGTTTATATTTTATTCTCACATTGAAAACCAGTTAGCTTTGCTTTACCCTCAAAGAGCATGTTTATGTTAAATTAAGTTAACACTGACAGCTAGCTGCACTTTTTTTTCTTAATGGGAAACATGTTAAAGAAAAAGGAGAAAAGTGGCTGGAGTAGGGTGAGCAAAAGTAGCAGGAGATGAAGTCAGACATAATCTAGGAACAAAGAAACCAGTTACATGAAAATTCCAAAATTCCAGGTGAAATACCATGAGAGTCTGAACCAAGTTGGTGCCAGTGGAGATATGCAAAGTGTTTTAATTCAGTGTGTTAAATTTCAGATGTCTAAGTGAAAGATCCATGATGGAAGAATCTAGAAGTCAGAGGGAAAGGTCCTAGTTCTAGAAATAACTTTGAGAGTTAGGAATCTATAGCTTGCACTTGAAATCATGAGACTGAATTAGGTCACCAGATTTAGAAGCTGGAAAGTATGAATATGAAGAGAATGGGAAGAAAAGCCCAGTGATAAAGAAAACAAAGATAATGTGTCTTAGCAGCCAAGTGAAAAAACTGTTTCCAGAAAGAAGTAATACTATGCATCAAATACCACATGCAGTATGATATCTGAAAATGACCACCTATCTGTCTTATAAATTCATGAGCCAAAGTTACTTGTCTTAGTTTACTGGACAAGGTAGATAGGTAGATATGAGCAGAAGGGAGGACAGTGAAGAGTTAATGAGACGGGAAGACCAGCTCAGCAGAACATATGCAACAAAATATCAAGTGGCCTCCCTTGTTCCCCGAAGGTCAGAAACTAGACAGGCAGGCAAGATAACCAGCAGTGTCTGTCACCTTCATAGCTTCCCTGCAACTCCTTCCCCCGACCCGCTCACCAGCACTCCCCCGCAGTCAGTTAACTGCACATGACCAGTATATAACATTACTCTGAGGGAGCACCACTGATATAGGCAAAATTAGTTAACTGAGATACTTCCCATCTACAAGCACACTGTATATGCCAGGGCCAGAAGTGGGAGATTCTGAGGGAGGAGAGGGAATTTGAGCCCTTCCAAATAGGAGGGACAAAAGAAAAACAAAGAAATCCTATAGCCCATATAAACTCAGAGACTCTCAACTTCTTAGCACACTCAATTTTTTATGGAGCGCCTGCTTGTATTTTCTCTCAAGTTACTTTACTTTGTTTGCTTTACTTAATAAAATCGCATCTGTTTGCTACTCTTTGTCTGTTCTTCCTTCTCTGAGCATCAGACCGCTAGGCAAATCTTACGTGGGGGAGTCCCAGAGTCACACAAACTAGACACCGAAGAGCTGGGTAACATACTCTTATGTTGAAAGTTGTCATATGTACTAGCACTCTCATATTAATTTTCTTAAAAAAAAAAATGTTGCAAGAAAAAAATGATTCGCACTAGTGCCATTGTAAGTGTATTTTAAGTGTGATGAATACAATTGGAATCTGTTTTTGAAATAGAAATACCTGTTTATACTAATGTTTATTTTGGCACTCACTTCAATAACTTGAATCTCAGTAAAAGATAGTGAACCATAGTAAATTTAAGTTCGCCAAACAGGTTCTAAGGAAGCAAAATAAACGAATGAAAGAAAAAAAAATTTTAATGTGACTGTATTCACCGTTAAGTGCTGCATAGTGACGAACTATGCCAATGACTTACTAAAGGAAAAGAAAGTCTTCTTTGCCCTCTAAAAAACGACTGCAAAAGTATTTCCTTTTGTTCAAGAAAATCACCAGTTATGCAGTTTGATACAGTTCATAAAGAATTATGGTAGAATTTTTTGGCTTTTTCTGTTTATGCTTCTGCATTTAAACTGGTATTCAAGAAATGAGGATCTGGCAAATTGGTAGAAGTCAGTTTTTTCTTATCGCTTAATATTTTCCTCATCAGAGTAAAGACCAATTAAAGAGTTATAACACCAGAATGTATTTTAACTCCTAATAAATGTACAATGTTAAGTAGTAACTTACTACACTGTATTTGGTTTTGGTTTGGAACAATAGTTCAGTAAAAACATTTTTAAGGTTTTTATTTTGTTGTTATAAAGACAAAAGGATCTAGAATGATTAAAGATTAATGAGAGGAGAACCATGATGCATTTAGGTGTTTACCTAAATGACAAAAATATTTTGAAACACACTTTTCCAACCTGTTCCTTTTTAGTACTTAAAGAAATATATCCAAATGATATTTTGGAGGTAATGATGATTAGGTAAAGAAAAGATTTCAAGTATAATTTTTCCATTTATAACCTACCGAAATAAAACAATATGAACATCTATTTTTGAAAAGCATTAAAAAAAAAAAAAAACTTCTGTTTCGAAAGGGGAGATTGTATTTTCTATCCCTATCTCTCTATGAACTCCACTGTATCAATAGTAAAGATGTTCCCCACAAAATTCTTAATAGTATATGGAATGAAAGAGGACTCACCCAAGGCCCAGAGGCTGTGATGAAATTCAGAAAATATATGGGATCATACTGCTGAGTACACCAGAGCAGAAGAAGCTACACTGCATGGTGAGAGTGACCTGAAGAAGTAAGCGGGAGTTGGGGTATGTGTAGCATTTCCTATTGGCAGAATCCCAGAGGGATGCTAAGTTTGTAGCTGAATTTGGCAATGTATAGTCTAGATGAGGACTCTGGGATGCTTAGTAACTAATCAGAATGAGACTGAGATGGGAGAGAAGAGAAATTAATCAGGGAAATTAAATCACACTATGAAAACCAGCTGCTCTCCTTATCTCATTCCCAGGTCCCCATACATGGAAAGATTATCAACAAAACTAAATCAGATATATTCTCTCCAAATTTGAAGGATCTGCCTAAAAAAGGCCATACCAGCTTTGCATTATGTACATTGTTACCCTAGAATAACGTGTTCTGTATTTTTGCATTTGAGAGACCACTTCCTGACAATATAAGTTAAATTGAAGTATGGAAGTTAACACATCACAGCACATACCCAGGCCTTGCTATCAGCCATTTCATTCAGGACAGGGACTTACATAAAAAAGAGGAAAATTATAGAGCCACCTGTGTTATTTTATAAAGTATTTTTATTCAATCCAAAAAATATTTGAAGAAATTCAGCAGCATAACAGAGGACATAATAAATTACAATTATATTCCATTTGACTAACAGGTAGAAAAAACTTTAAATTAACAATTAGTTTACACATCGGTATCTGAGATAATATTACATCTATATAAGAGTTATAAAGACGAAGAAAGACTTATGGTCAAAATGTGAAATTAAGTAAGGATATAGTTTTGGTCAATAAATAGAGTTTTAGAAAACTTGGAAATCTTCTTTGGTCATTATAGATTAAAGAAACTGAGATTATATCCTAATTCTATGGGTCCAATCACATTACTTGGTTCAGTAGAGAATAATAAAGACTATATTGCTTTCAGCTCAAAATAACTCTTAAAGATAAAACATGTAGGAAAAAAATAGATACAAGGAAAAATTAAATATAAAATTTGACAACTTAAATCTGTTAAAAATTTGAATTAACTTAATAGACTGACAACATTGCAGACTCTTTTCCTCCTTAAATCGATAAAACTAAAACAAGTAACAATAAATCAACAAATAATGTATTGAAAAATAAGAAAGTTCTCTGCTAGATTTCATGAAGTATAGCTGAAAGACAAAAAGCATATCATAGGAGGAAAAAAAAGCCAAGATCCAAAAAAATACATAGGCAGAGAGAGGTAAAAAATATGACATCAGCTAGTAGACTAGAGTCTGAAGTTGTTCCAATCAACTAAGGGTCGATTGGTGGTGGCAGCACAGCAGAAGGGCCAGGGGATCTGCCTTTCTTGGTAATCCTCCTCTACCAGGCGATTAACAGCAGTGGTGGTGGTGGTGCAGGAGCAGTATAGAAAGAAGGTGAAATCAAAAAGTCAGTACAATATCTGGGATGACTATTGATCCCAGGAGAAACAGGCAAAACCTTTATATAGTAATCATGTCCGGTAATGTAACAGCAGTCACTAGATTAGCTTCAATACTAAATAATAAATCATCAGTTATTTTTCACTGTACTGGAATAGAAGGAGAAAGTCTCAGGTCATAACCAATAGGAAACTAAATAACACACCAACTTCCCGAAAGGGAGGCATAAGACTCTACTAGTCTTAACCAGTCTGAGAGAGAAAAGTCTTGCCCTAAAGACAACTTTTTGACATCACTGGGCTAAAACCCCTCAAACTACATGTTAACACCGCCCCCCCACCAAATTTGTACATGCAAACCATGAAGTTATATAAACTACCCTCACCTGCACAATAAGAATATATTATACAAAATGATGTAATCCCAACGAATATGCACAACTCCCCTACTTTTAACCCTTTAAATCTGACCCAAAACCTTGATCAAGAAAATAGATTTGAGTTTTGTCTCCCATTTTCTAGCTTGTTGATCTCAAAATATAAACTTTTTCTCTTCTCTTATGTATATCGGCCAACAGACCCTTGCTGGGTAATGACACCTCCCTCACTCATGTTGTAGACAAGCAATTATATATATATGCCTTGAAGCCTCTTTTTGTTCTTTCTATCTATTCAAATTTAAAGAGGTAAAAATGCATTTTAGCATTATGACCAGAAATTGCCATCACCAGGAAGATTGACAAAATAATTGAGGAAATGTAATGTCATGAAAGAGATTCATACAACTCAATAACCAGAATTACTCACATTAAGAGCGAGTGAGGTTATATAAACACATACAATATAATATTAGAATAGACATAATTATTGTCCTCAGGAAAGATGACAGAAGTTATTGCCTCTTAAGATTTAAAAGAGACATGTTTGCAATCTAAAATTTAATGATTTGGTTAACATACTAGTAACAAACAGAGAAGGGCATACAGCATGCTGAAAGTTTAAATTAAAAAAATACTTAAGACAAATAAGATGAAAATAGAGGTGAAAAATTGTAAGAGAAAAGTTAATATACATGGAGAGTAGATCAAGGCATTACAACATTACTTAAAAGCAGTTGTACAAAAAGGCAAATGTTGAAAGAAGAGTGATAGAGGGAATACTCAAAAAAAAATGATGGAGTGACATTTATTAAAAGGAATAATTAAGGCATAAAATTTACCTACATACATTATAAGAAGAATTTTAAAATCAAATAAAACAGGAAGATTGAAAACAGATAAAAAATATATACCAGACAAATGCTTATAAAAGGAAAGAAAACAAAATATACTTCAAGATAATGCACTTTAAAAAGAATAAAACAAATATAGAACAGAGAAAAGGCAACTTTTAAGAAATTATGACAGTTTTAATATATCAGTTGTAGATTACAAGAGGGGAAGGTGGGTAGAGGAGGATGAAGAGTGTAAAGGGAATCAAATAAGTGGCGACAGGAGACCACGCTTCAAGTGGTGAGAACAAAGTAGAGTATATACATGTCATATTATAAAGTTGTACACCTGAAATTTATATGATGTTATTAACCAATGTTATTGCAACAAATTTAATAAAAATAAATCAATTAAAAAATATATATAATAAAATAAAAACTAATAGAATCACACAGAATTTACACGTAAATAACCTAGTTGTGTACAACACCAAAGGCAAGATCCATGAAAGAAATAATCAATAAGGTGGGGATCATTAAAATTAAAAAACCTCTGCTCTGAGAAAGACAAAGGCAAGAGAATGAGAAGACAAGCCACAGACTGGGCAAAAACTTGCAAAAGACACATCTAATAAAAGACTATTATTCAAAATATATAGAGAACTCTGAAAACATACAATAAGAAATCAAACAACCCTATTAAAGAATGGGTCAAAGACCTTAAAAGACACCTCACCAAACAATATAAACACATAGCAAATAAGCATATAAAAAGATAATCTATGTCAGATATCATCAATGACATGGAAATCAAAACAAGATGCTACTACAAAGTATGAGAATGGCCAAAATCTAGAACCCTGACAACTTCAAATTATACCAAGATGGTGAGCAAAGGGAAGTGTCAGTCACTACTGGTGGAAATGTGAAATGATGCAACCATTTTTGATGACAGTCTGGTGGTTTCCTACAAAACCAAACATATTTTTACAATACCATTCAGCAGTTGCACTCTTTAATATTTACTGAAAGGAACTGAAAACTCAGGCCCACACAAAAACTTGCATATAGATGTTTATAACAGCTTTATTCACAACTGCCAAACTTGGAAGCAACCAAAATGTCCTTTGGTAGCTGAATGAATAAATTAACTATAGTACATTCAGGCAATGGAATATTACTCAGCACTAAAAGAAATGAGCTATCAAACATTAAAAGACATGGAGGAAACTTCAATGCATATCTCTAAGTGAAAGAAGCCAACCTGAAAAGGCTAAATACTGTATGATTCCAATCTATGACATTCTGGAAAAGGCAAAATTATAGAGACAAAAAGATGAGTTGTTGCCAGGGGCTGTGAAATGGAGAGGGAGGATTAAACAAAGCACAGAAGATTTTTATGGCAGTGAAAATACTCTATGATATAGATAACATATGATGTGGTATGATATCATTCATAATGATAGTATGATATGATAACACAATGATGGATTCATGTCATTTACATTTGTCCAAATCCATAGAAAGCACAAGTCTAAGAGTAAACCTTAATATAAACTATGGAATTTGGATAATTATGATGTGTCAATATAGGTTCATCTTTGGTGAAAAAAAAAATGTACCATTCTAGTGAGGCATCTTTATACCTTCCTCTCATAAGTAGTCTTAAAGTTTATATATATTTTCATAACAATAAGTATGGAGTATCTACTTATCTTTTTAACTTTTCCTTTTGATCCTCTCTCCCTTTGGAATCTTATGTTCCAGACATGTAAAATTACTGATATTTCCTGAAAGCACCATTTTATTTCCCTCAATACTTTTGTAAAGATGCCACATTAACCCAAAATACTTTCTGCTCACCTCTCTCTCACTCACATTCATATGGCTCATCCATGATTCCTACAGTGTCTAACTATAAAAGAATAATAAATAAATTCTTCTATATTCCATTTGCTAATTCACTTTTTACAGTTTATTTTTGTATTAGTGCTCACTTCTACTTAGAATATTTTAGTATAATGGAACTATCTAATACAAATTACCTTAATGCCACAGAAATACAGCAGAAATAAATGGGAATATAGAAACATTTATTTAATCAAAGTAATAATTCAAAATAAATAGTTCATATCTGAAAGTGAATATTTTGCCTATTTTATTTAATTTGCTAGCATGAACTTTAGTTTCATCCAAGGATTGAAAATCATTAACATTTCTCCAAGTCTCATTAAAAATAAATTAATCTTTGTGAAGCGTATTTTAACATTTATTTCAAATTAAACCTGAAAACTGTAATTAGTAGAAGTCCAGAAACAAGAGCTTTGTTTACATAATATATCATTAATAGGAAATTTCACTGAAGAATACAAAAAAATAAATAAATAAACACAAAAACAAATTAAAGAATCTGATATTATTGGTATAGCCTTGACTCAGGCAAGCACTGAGAAAGTTTTACAACTTTAGAAGTTTTCTAAACTACTGGAGCTTTCCCATTACACTCTATCAATGTAGTCAATTTTTCCCCTAAAAAGTAGAAATAATTCTCAAAATATAATAGACATTCAAAACTAAATTTTAATACTTATAAATGCCAAAGAGGAAAAGGATCTTTAAGAGAATTATTATAAAACTCGCTCTGCTTAAGAGGAAATTATTTCTAAGATTATAGATTTATTTTTACTTTATAGACATAATAAATCTCATTTGTGACTGAGGTCATTTCTTAAATCAACAAAAGGAATTTTCACTGCATACTCTGCTGCAAATATTGGCCACTAATCAAACGCTATCTTTTCAGCACACTTAATTATTCTTAGCCTATTCTACTTTCCCCATAACACTTTAGTTCCTAATATGTTATAGAATCTATATACTTATCATATTTATTTTTATTTACATTTCTTTACTAATATATATGCCTCACAAAAACAGGGAGTTTCATCTATTGTATTCCCTGATATAGCTAACAACCCAGGATACCTGCCATATAATACCTGTTCTTAATAAAACTAGGACATCAATTATATTAAAGAATAAAATAGCAAAAGGGATTTTTTCTTCACTGAAACACTATAAAGCAAGCAAACAGACTGTATTGGTCCCGATCATGTCACGAATCTTAACTTCTCTGTCATTAAAACATGTCTTCACCACCCATATTCTATATATTTCAATACCACCACAGAAGTATAGTGTTCTGGTTTCTGCACTTTGGAATAGCATGGGTATATACTACAGCAGAAAACTAAGTTATTTCATTTCTGTTTATTTTTATTTTGAATTCTAAAAGTTAAATAGTAAAACATTGTATTTGTGACTTTTCCTAAAACCCTCAAATTAAATAAAATTTTTACCAAGAAAATTTGGAAATAGTTATCCTCTTTTTCTTCTTCAAGGTATCTTTCATTTATTTGCTTTAAAACTTTAGTGAATCAAGAAAATTGCAATTATTGACGAGGAGCATGATTTACTATTTGCTCTTCTTAATATGATGAACATAAAATGAATCTAAGAAAACTACAAAGAATTAAAAGCATAATAAATTACCAACTTATTGATGCTTTTCAAGTGAATAATTTCAATCCTGTAAGAACATTGGTAGTTGATACATGAAATAACCCTGTTATTTACTCATCAAGTCTGTCTGACACTGAAAAACCAGTGCTGTTGATGGCTGTGCTTAATCTGTAATAAATATGCCCACATTTTATTATTAAAAAGAAGCAAAATATGCCTGTGTTTGTTGGTTGGTGCATTTTTTTCTGAAAAATTTTCAAATGTTTTATATCTTATTATTAACTGATTTTGAATAAAACTTTGAATTAAGACACTAACTTTCATCACAAGCCAAAGTGAGAGTCACACAAATGAGATAACTATTTCAAAATATTACTTCATGAAAATATCATAAGAAATAAAGTTGGACATTGGTCTAATCCATAATGTCTCAAGTGGTAAGAAAATAGAGTTCAACATTAAACGACATTTTTTTTCACTTATGGACTATAATTAAAATAAGATATTTTTGCTGCCATAGTTTACTGTTAATAAAATGTGATGATTCATGAGCTCAGCATATGGACATCTAGTCACCAAGGCCAAACCAGCTTCAGCCTTATTTACCAGCAGCAGAGACCAACACTAAGGCCTCGATATAGAACCTTTCTCCAGGGATAATCAGCCAGCTACCTGGCAAGTTTATTAAACTGTAGTTTCCATAATGAAAGGGGCAATGTTTTTATTTCTTACTGGAATAGACACTTATTCTGGGTATGGATTTGACTTCCCTGCCCACAACACATCTGCAAGAACCACCATCTATTGTAGTTCTTTTCATACAAGACTACTAAAGGCCCAGACCCTCCAGGAATGAAAGTGCGGATCACTCCCACTCCCATACCAGGTAAAGAACCACAACCATCTGAGTTGTTTGCTGAGAGTAAAGGGAACACAGAATATGCAATGGGACAAGGTAGATAGAAATGCATTCTATGACATATAACTAATTACAAAAATGAGGACTGTAATCATGAGTATTCCTTATTTTTTATGCTTGTGTCTCTGCACATGTATGTGTGGATCTACCTTCTTCCCTGTCTTATTCCCTTATATATAACAAAAGATATACTGATTTTATATCATACTATTTAAGTATTATTAACTTATACCATAGTATTTAAATTACAGATATCAAGAAAAGTGAACATTATCAAAGGATTTTTATTTTTTGTGTGTGCAAAGGGTTAGATTGTTTTCAGTTGTACACAAGATAATTGTATCGTTTTAAGCAGAAGTATGATCTTGTTATTGACCTTAATATGGATAGACTTCATTCAATCAGTTGAATCTCTGAAGAGAAAAAAGGTGAGGCACTCCTAAAAGAGAGAGAATTTGCCTCCAGATTGGCTTTGGACTTGAGCTGAAATATTAACTCTTCTCTGGGTCTCCAGTCTGCTAACCTACCAAGCAGATTTTAGACTTCAGCTTCCATAATTATGTGAGCCAATTTGAAAATAATTTATTTTACCTATTTATCTACTTATCTATCATCTGTATCTATCTATCTATCTATCTATCTATCTATCTATCTATCTATCTATCTATTTATCTATCATCTATCTTCTATCCCATCTGCACACACATACCCTACTAGTTCTGTTTGTCAGAGAACCCTAATTAATACAGGAGATTATCTCTATTTTATGGATGAAGAAAGTAGATAAAAATGAGTTGACTGACTTGCTGATTTGCTTTCAATTACCCAGTGAGCCTCACCTCCAGACAAATTACCCCAAATAAGTACCCATCCAAAATAGCCATGCTTCTTCATTCCTCTTCAATTTTGTCTATTCTGCTACCATTTACTGGAATATAATTCTACCAATTTTTAAAGCCTAATTCTTGTTTTTAAACATTCAGCTCAAGCAGCATCTCTCAGTATTGTTCCTTGACATCTTCCCCTGTAGTCAAATCTGGGTTATTTACCATTGCTATAGATATTTTGAAAACTATGCCCTACCTATCTATTATCAAAGTAAATTCTAATTACTTGTTTTATTGTTAGTCTCCTTTAGAGAGTTGCTATCTCACGCAAATTAATAAAATATTTTATTCCTTAATACTTTTGGTGCTTATGTTATTGTACTATATAAGTACTCATTCTTACAAATGTTGAATGAAAAATAAGCTTAGAAAATGATTACACTCATAATACAGCTCTGTATCTAATTATCATGATTAATATTATATGGCCCCATTCCCCATTTTAATGGACTTGGCCTTCTAGCTACCCATGTGTTTGATTTCTTATCAATGAAGTATTGCTAGGTTTTGTTCTAGGGTAAGAAAGCATATATTTTACAACATAAGCTATTTTGTCTCCAAACTCTGCCATTATGGCTGAACCTGAGTCAAACAATCATATTTTTCGAGTCAGGTAGGCAAAAAGCCCAAAGTGACTATTGAATGAAATAAATGTCAACAATATTTAATCACATTTCTGAGTAGGAAGGAATAAAATTCTAAATCATCTAAATCTAATCCCAGGTATCCATGAATATGGCTTTGTTCCAATATTGCCTTGGGTTTTATGAAACTGTTAGAGTATTGTTTAATAAATATTCTCTGTTAAAGGGCCACCTGGTCAAGTCAGTTTGCTCCATTATAAAAATCATTCTGTTCCCATGACCTTCCTGTTGTGAAAGCATTAAATTTCCTTGAACATTTGTTTCATACATCTTCATGTTAATATTGGCAGCATTGCCAGAGTAAGTGATGGTAATAGTAAAAAATTCAGCATTATTTTAAAGAAGTCATATAAAATATAATCTCTTATCTTTTTATTTACAACCAAAGAAAAACAAACATAGATTAAACATAATTCTATAAATTTAGGTCAAATTTAGATAACAATTATGATATTACAGTAATTAGAATTATAGAGTATTTGGGGGCTTTCACACATGGGTAAATAATGTTCCAAATGATTTCAGCTCTCAGCTCACAATCCGAAGCCACACCAAAATAACATCTAAAATCTATACTTATTGTGATTCATATCCTAGTAAATAACAAATTTGTGAAGTAAATTTCTCGGTGGAGTATATTTTTCCTGATATTGCTTCTACTATTAAAAGAATTAGCTTGTAGCCTCATTTTCCTTAAAATGCAACAAACCTATAAAAAAATCTAAGAATTAAATTATCTTACAGTGTATGCAAATAAGGTTAGGTAATTTCAGAATATTTAGAAAACTACATTACTACTCTAGATTACATGAACTGGACAAAAATAGAGTCCACTTTTTCAAGTTCAATAAAAGTAGGTGATAATAGGTATAGATTGGCTATTTACAATTAGTGCACATTTCAAATTTAGTACATTAGTTCTGAGATGTTATTTAGCATAGAAACTTCCATAGAGCATATAAACAGAAAATCTAACTCCCAGTTATGTTATCTTTTGTTTGAGACTAGATTATATCTGAGTATTCATGATTCTATAAAATGTAATTAACTTTATAAGATTAGTAACAATCATATCATTGTCTAATACCTTTGTATAGCTGTTTTAGAGGGAATATATAAAGCTCTACCCATTTGGGCTAAATACTCCTAGAATGTAACATGCCTGAGAGAAGCTGAGACTAATTATCACTTCAGCAATGTCTAGGACAATCTCTGGATATAGTATAGGCACCGAGTTTATAAATGTTTAATTATAATATTGACTAATAGTATAGTACCAATGGCTATATTCATTTGAAATGATATAACATTTATATAAGCATTAGGTAAACAAAATCTAGAGTTTTGCTATAGTATCTGGTCATTCTAAGGTTTTTGTTCAGAGCCACTATGTAGAGAAAACTGGAATTGGTTAGAAAGGTAAGGGCAGAAGTCCGAGTCTATTTTCACCAGGTTTCCCCTAAAAAGTGTAAAAATAACAAGTATGTTCAAGTCCATTGTTATATAAATATACGAGTTATGCTTTAAAGAATACTATGTTAATGCTCTGGTATCAGATTAATACATGATAGTCCTACAAAATTTCAGAAGTCAAATCAGCAGCTGGCTAAACTTTACAAAACTTTCACTAAACGATACTTGCAATTTAAGTAAATTATACTTTCCATCTATAGCTAACAGGGCAGTGGCCATCATCTTCAATATTGCTGTTACTGGAACCATCTAGATGAGATAAAGAAACTAGCTTACTCTGTCCTCCAGGTTCTGAATAGTTCTGATGAATAGCATGTATTAAGAAATTGCATCCAAATTAGCTATTATATGGACATAATCATTATTTTTTATTTCAGCAATGCCGCAGATTTTTGTAATATTATACAGTTATAAAAATATCAGTTGGCATTATAATGAATGAAGTATCTATAAATTAATTGTACATTGTTTTTGACTTGATTAAATTTAACTATCATTCGCCTCTTTAGAATCAAGTCTTAACAACTGCCTGAAGCACACTGAACCCTTGTAAATTTCCCCAATTAGTAATGCTCTGTCCTGTCTCGGTGTCTTTCCATATGCTCTATCTGTAAAGATCAACTTATTGTATTCTCTCTGTATTCTGATTATCCTTTTAGACTGGGCTCAGATATTGCAATTCTTAGGGACCAGTTCCTATCTTAATTCCTAACTTAACCTGAGTTAAGGGTCCCTCTTTGCTGCTACCCCTCGGACTTAGTGTTTTCCTCTGTCATCAGGGTTTGCACGGCTGTGTTCACTTGCCCCTTTCTCCTGCAATAAGCTTCCTGAAGGCAAAGAACTATTGCATCCACCTTTATAGCAAATGTAATGAGCATAGTCTAAGTTCAGCCTAAGAATAAAGATCTAGTTTCTGTGCTACATTTTGGATGTGAAATTGAATTCTGGAAACTGTTTTTTTCATAGCCTTACCATAATATAGTAGAAATTAATGTAATGTCAGTAAAAATTAAAGATTACTTCTCATTATGCAATACTGAGGTTCTCAATACTTACCTTATTTAATTTCAGCCTGATATAGTTTGATGTATTAGGAATCACATATGAAATGTAGGCGATTACCATAATTTTTTAATAAAAAGTAGATAAAAACTAATGCAACTACAGCTTTCACAGATTACTGACATTCCATATGTTTCAAATCTTAACCTATTACTTTAGATGTTAAGAGCCATGCTGACCCTATAAAAAATTTACCAAAAACCTAAGAATTAGAGGGAAGTCTAATGCAGCTACATGGTAAATGCTCTTAATCTCATTCTCGTGACTGTAAAACCCCAACTATTTTTAAAGCTCCATATAAGAAAGAGTGAAAACAAAATGGATACATTTTAAAAATAAAAATTTCATTTCATTTTAAACAGCAGTGTTTTACCTAGCCAATATTTGATAATAATTATACTGTAACCTTGAGAATATTTCATTGAAAGATCAACAAACACAGATAATTCATAAACAACAACAACAACAAAAACAGGAAAATAGCTGAATTTAAATAAATCAAAGATAAATATATTTATTCTTATGAGTAAATATTTTTCTGAGTCCCATGGACAAATGTGCAAATATAATTTTGCTAAGACCCTGGTTTACATTATATGTTCCTTCAAATCTGTAACTCCAATGCCCTGAAAAGGGAATCATTGTTAAGCTAGCCAGTTATATGCGAATTGAAAAAATATTTGATTTTGCTAAAACCGTTTTCAAAAAATATACTTCAACTGCCTTTTCTAGACTAAAATTTTTACTTTAGAATATTTTTAGATTGACAAAAACGTTGAGAAGATAGGACAGAAT
Source organism: Eonycteris spelaea (assembly GCA_003508835.1). Lineage (NCBI taxonomy): Eukaryota > Metazoa > Chordata > Mammalia > Chiroptera > Pteropodidae > Eonycteris > Eonycteris spelaea. Next base: position 6,293,663 of record PUFA01000104.1, read on the forward strand.
TCCCATAGACCCCACACCTAGTTTGCCTATTGTTAACAACTTACATTAGTGCTCTATATTTGTCACATGTAAAGGATCAGTATTGATACATTATTATTAATAAGTAAAAGTCCATAGTTTATTTAGATTTCCTTAGTTTTCACTAAGGTCTATTTTTTGTTAAAGTATTCCATCCAGAATATTGTCTTAATTTTACTTGTTATGTCTCCCTAAGCTCCTCATGACTATGACAGTTTCCTAGCTTACCCTTGTTTTTGATGACCTTGACAGTTTTGAGGAATTGTAGATTGTCCCTCAATTGGGTTTTGCTTGCTGTTTTCCTCATGATTGGATTGGGTTTATATATTTTTCATGTGGTGGGGGAGAGACCACAAAGGTAAGGTGTTATTTTTATCACTTCATATCAAGGGAGCATTCTGTCAACATGATTTGTCACTGTTCATGTTGACCTTGATCACCTGGCTGAGGCAGTATTTTGCAGGTTTTTCTACTGTAAAGTTATTCTTTTCTTCCCTCTTTCCATACTTCCACTCTTTGGAAGGAGGTACTATGCACAGCCCAAATTTAAGGGTTCCATCTCTTTGTGAATGTATTTTCTACAAATAATAATTGGAATTGACTTGAAAAAGAGATTAGTCTGTTCCCTCCAATTATTTATATCATTAGGGACTCAGATATTTATTTTACATTTTGGGTTATAATCTAATATGATTTATTTTTAGGGGGAGGATTTACTAAAAAATAAGTCTAGTTTGTTGTTGGCCAAGGATTCTTTTTAATGAAGCAATTTTGGAATCAGAATTTTGTTTGGAGAGTTCTATATACTAATTAAGGATGCTGCCTATTAGGCCTGAGAAATCTTATTCCCTTCTTTTTCTAAGGAGCCTCTCAAATAAAAAAAAAAAAAAAAAAAAAAAAAAAAAAAAAAAAAACCAGTCCAAATTAAGTGCTTCTCACAAATCATTCTTGTTGAAATTGCTATTTAGAGAAACAAAGCAACAATTAGGAATGTAATGAGAGTACATATAAGAAACAGATTTTCCCTGGAGGAGAATAAGATTTAGATTTAGATAACCCCACGTGAGGTAACAATAGTAACTGTAAAGCAATACATGTGTACTTTAAATCTTGGTCCTCCAACCTTATCAACAGCGACCTCCAAACACTGACCTGACAATTTGCAGCTCCAGCATATAAAAAAATGGAGAGATCATTCTCTCTGGATCATAGTGAAGCTCTCAGGATAAACATTTGAGATGGCAAGATAGTTTTATTTAGTTATGTTGGTGAACCACAGCAACGTCTGTTCAAATAAATACTGGTTTGATGAGAACCACAAACTCCCCAGCCTATAAAGTCAGCTCCAACAACAGACTTATAAGACCTATGCCTAGTTCTAACTTGTGATTCTCTTTATGATTAGTAACACTGTTAGCACAAAAACAGAAGCACATGAGAGCAAAAATAGATGGAAAAAATTGCTTAATTCTACAATGGATGATAAACAAATTGAAACTAATAACAAAATCTGAGTATCAAAACGAGAATAAATAGCTGAGGTATTTAATGCCAAGAGTGTGGAGTTCAAACCTGGTGCTTACTTTGTATATCAAAAGAGGCTCCAAAAGCCATAAGCGGCAAGACATTTGCAGCCTCTTTGTACCTGCTGGAAGACTAGAATCCACAGCAATGGGCAGTGCCGACTGTATCTTCATGGAACCTCTAGGAAAATTTTGAAAATAAACAAAGACCATCCAAATGAGAATAAACAGAAGCTATTTTTTTCAGAGCTTACTATATCAAGGGAGTTGGCCACCATGACTTAGATTTAGCAGAAACCAAAGATAGGCAAAAGAGTGGGAAATCTTTTTAAAGAGAAAGAGAAATACACACACATATGTGTGTGTGTGTGTGTGTGTGTGTGTGTGTGTGTGTGTGTGTGTGTGTACAGAGAGAGAGAGAGAGATATTGAGAGAGAGAGAGAAAAGCTTCAAGCATGCTTTGATTGTAGGTTGCTCATAAAAGGAAGTTAGAAGTGGGCTAATTAGAAATGGGGCATCTTATGTAATTGGTTTTGGGAGCATACTTGGCAATATCTGATTGGTCCTAAGTTGGAAGCAGGAGCAAAGTTGGCACTTATTGAACAAGTCCTAACTATTCTGGACCAGTCGATACAAAGATTGTGATTTGGTTTCTAGAGCTGATTGCTACAAAGTCTGTAGGTCATATATTGTTATATATAGTCTGACCATTGTCCATTGTATATTTACCGTCTCTATACATTTTTCCAGATAAACTTTTGTCAAATTTAGTCATATTTCAGAATTATTTAACTATAATACAATTAAGATGTATATATTTCTGAGGTAAATTAACATCTTTGTAAACCTAAGCATCCCTTTAGCAAGTCGATCAAAGTTTTCCAGAGAAATAGGACTAGTAGTATATATAGGAAAACATGCACACACACACACACACACACACACACACACACACACACACACACACACAAATTTATTTCAAGGCTTATGCTCAAGGATTGGCTTACAAAATCTGTAAGGCATGCCAACAGCCTGGAACTCTTGGGAAGGAGTTTATACTGCAGACTTGAGGAAGAATTTCCTTTTCCTCAGGAAAATTTTAGTTTTGCTCTTAAGTACTTTCAGCTGATTAAATGGGGCTCACCCATATTAGCAAGACAAATCTTTACTAAAGTCAACTGATTGTAGATATTTACCACAGCTACAAAATACCTTCACAGTAACACCTAGATTACTATTTGATTGAATAACTGGATAAATCTAGCAGATTTGATAAATAAAACTAATCATCACAATCCACAACCAGTAGATTCCATTTGGTCAATTTTCTCTTTAAAATGATAGTTTTATCATTTTAGGTGAAGTTTTAGTATGTTTTTGTAGATTTTGCTTTTGCTATGTAACTTCTTTTAAAAATGTAATAGGGTTCTTTATAAAGTATATATTATGATTGGTTATTACAGTTATATTGGACAGCAATTTTATGTAATTATGTTGAACCAGCCACCTTTTGGAGAAGCAACTTTTCATAAAAATATTTGTCTGGATATGAAAATACAGGTGCATCACTTGTTGTATTCTAACATTTTTTATTATATAAAGAGACATTAAAAATTTAAACAGGGACAAATGCATTTAAATATCATTAATCTTATTCTAAACAGAGACAAAACTGCACATGAGGAATTTTTGTTAAAATTCTGGAAATCTTTTCTCTTTCTGACTGCTTTTCATTGCATTTTTTTGTGTGTAAAAGGATGTAGAATAATGGAACTGATGGTGTTCTAGAAGTATATCAAAATTTACGTTATTAGAGACATTTTTCTAAGTTAGAATATTAAAAGCAGGTGATAAGAACAAAGACAGAAAGATACATACCATCATCTAAATATCCTTGGTACCAACCACAGAGGGTTGGAATTTTTCATAAGGCAATGAGACTGCATTGCACTCTACATAAAGTTTAATTTTGTTGGTTACATTTTAATTGCTAACAACAATAACTTATTTTTTTATTTATTTTCCTCTCAGATTTTCCCATATTTTAGTAGAATATGGATAAAATACCCACATTCAAATTTCCCCTCAACAATTTAAAATAATTCTAAAAAACTGATTTTATTTTTGGAAAGGAGGAGAGATAGTAAGGGCCAAAGGTCCTAAAGATGGAAAAATAACTTAAAATGTCATTTGATTTCCATTGTAAGCAACCCAAATTATTGAGAGAACATGTTGAGATTTTTATAGTGCACTTGGGATATATATTTACTAAACATTCCTCTGAAAGTACAACTCAAATTCATTTACTCCCTTTCTATATTGTATATTACTTTCCAGAGAGAGACAGTTTCTGAAAATAATGTAATTCTAGAGTTATCTAAATCTTAGACAAACTAGGACAATCCTCCCAAGAAGACAACATATCACAACAAAAAATCTCCAAAATTAGAACTTCATTTTGCATTATTGTTATTTCTGCATGGTCTCGATAATAATACAAAAGTATGACCAAAGGTGGAAGCAATAAAGTCTTTACCTGCATAGTTTAAGAAAGTATGTTGTGATGGAAAACAAGATAAGTACAAAGAATAACATGTGGCAAAAATGTTGCATGTGGTGGTAGAGAAGGGGGAAGGAAAGATAAATACATGTGGCTACATATATTTTGGAGTTCTTAAGCAAGGTGCCATAATAAAGAAGGGAAATTAAAACTAAACCTGTTGTTTGAGTGCAATTCTCCAAACAAGTGGATTTTTCAGTGTTATTGGAATGTTCAATTTATATAGCCAAATCATTTATTAAGAAAAGAATTGGAAAAGTTATCTCTTCTACTGGAGCCAGATGAAAAGAATTACAAACAAAACATACCCATGAGAACTATTTAACCAATAACTGTATTGAAAGGTACTTGCCCTATAAACAGATATTTTTTATAAATCTATTCTCTCAATGTCTTATGATCCTCGTTTGCTGAGCTTGGTTTAGATCCTTTATTTTTTTTTTAGTTTTAAGTCTTAAATCTGTGATTAGTAGCCAAAGCAAGTGAGCTAAACTTAATGCCCAAGGCTACAAAAAAGCAACTGTAAACAGAAACACCAAGATTGGCGCAATAAGTAGTACTCCAGCAGGGATGTTTCTTGTGTACCTCCTGAGTGATGATGTAAATCTCAGAGGAATGGCATTATACAACCCTAAATCAATCTATCCCCTTATAACCTTGCCTTTGACTGAGGAACCATTCTGGAAAACCTTACCAACTTACAAGATTCTGAAAGCCTTCTGAATCACTAAAGAATAAATATGGATTTCAAATTAGGATTTAGTGGTAAATATTTCATGGTCCTTTGACTATCATAATCATGTAAGACAAAGATGGTAAATATTAGAAAATATCATTCTCCAATATAATTTTACTAAAGTTATGATAAACAATAACTTTTCAATTTCAGCTAATTTGCTTATTTACAATCAACCCACATTAAAAAGACACACATGAACATGGTTCATCTCAACAATGATAACAAAAATAAGAAGTAAGTGTGCAACTATAGACATATTATTTTTAAATTCCAGTTCTCAAATGCTTGTTAAGTAGCTAGTCAGACATGAACGATAGAGGAACAAAGGAATAGGGGCTCAGCTCTGAAACCATAGAAACATCCCTTGAAGATCTTTCTTAAGGACCTCCCAGAAATACCTCCTTTTTAGGGTTATAAATTACCCCAAATCCTAGAGCATGAAGGCCATAAAAGCTGCTGGCCTAAACCATCTACAAACACATGTTCAGGAACTACTGCCCCTAACTTCAGCCTCATTATACCATCATTATAATACCATGACTACGCCTGTAATTTCATGAATCTAATTATAACAGACTGAATTCTGAGTATACACATGTGCATTAGGCAAAGATATTGCCTAGTATCAATCAGGTGTCAGTCAAAATGATCTCACATGACAATCACCTAGGAATGCCTTTGGAACAACTCATCGCAGCCCCCCCAAAAGGCAGACCTTCCTGCTTCTGGGTCTTTTTGCCCTTCTGGGCTCTACTCCCTTTCTGGTGGACTTTTTGCCCTTTTGTAGACATTTCAGCCCTTTGTGTTGGTTACAGCATTGGGTCATACTTTGTCTTTCTCCATGTACCACTTTGGGGCATTCTTTGTCTTTCTAAAATATACTTTTAACAAAACTATTAAATCTCAATTCACTGCATCATTTGAGGAAGAACTGAGGAAAAATGCTAACTACACTTCTGTGCTGTCTGTATCCCTCTTCCTCGCCCCCATGGGGGATGTCAAAGTCGCATCGCCCCAATGATGATATGCTGCCCTTCCTTTCTTTAAAATTTTATTTTTTCCTCCTTTTAAACATATATCTTCTTTTCTCTCCCTATGATACCTTTTTCTATCTGTCTATATTATTTGTATTCTTGAAATCTTTACCCATATTCCCAAAGGTTTATAACTATTGAGTGACAAATCACCCTACCTTTGGAGACACAGGTTTGTGTATCTATAGGCAGCCCACCTCCTGCTGACAGAAAAGATAAAATCATTAGGTTCTATTCTTAAAAATTATGTTGCCATGCCTCCCACTGATACAATCTGTTATAGAATATAGGTAGGTCCTGCTACCACAGCATAATTAAGTGGCAGACTCTAACAGCAGGACCTCTGACAAGAGCAGTTTAAACACTTTTAAATAAACAGATTTCATATGAAAGATGCATAGTACATTTCATAAAAGAACCATCAAAACATGTGTTTGTCGTGTATATGCAATAATATTCGGGCTCATGAAAGGAAAGAGAAAGATGGGGTGAATTCTAAGCGGCCTATCTGACCAAGGGAATCCTGCAGTCACCGAGTCAGCATGTTTTCTTATTCCACTAAGAGATAAAACAAAGCAAAACAAAAATGAAAGCTAACGTCAAAATAAAATCAGAGAGAAAAATTTCTGCAATTAAAATTCATGGATTTCACACTAGGCAAAACAGGTGTACTACTAAAAATTTTAGGAGGATAAGGAAGGTGCTACATTATAATGTTTTTCAGAGAGTATGTACATAAATTTAATCTTTAAGGTATTTTTAAATTTTTAGCACTAAAAGTTCCACTTATATTTTGCTTTTATTTTTTTAAAATAATTAATTTTATAGGAGAATATATCCATCGCTTAGATCACATGTGTATGCTTGAATAACTTAAGTTATCTATTAAGAGAGTTCCATATAGAATATAAATCCTAAAGTCTATTTGCCAGCTTTATCACTGTTTGCTGTTCTTGAGATTTGGGCTGATGCATTCTGATTCTCTCATAGATTACACATCAGTACACTATATCAATATATTTTACCATATGTTAATAAGAAAGAATAAAAATGATTTTACATACCCAATAGCATAACACTATGTTTACATACATATTAATCAGTAAATGAGTAATATACTAATATAAGTATAATATAATATTTATAATATAACCAATTTGTTCTATATTTAAGAAGCCAGTGGTATATATCATGAAATAAATAATTTAGAGACTTTTTTCAATATTTAACAATAATTAAATGAATTATACTCTAGCAGTAACAGAATTTAGTTTTTTGAACTTGACCCTTGCCTTTTATATCTTTTTAGTGTCCAGAACATGGCCAATGTAAATTCTGATTATTTAGTGTTACTGTTGGAGCGATCAGAGTTCCAGTAACACACAAACCTCTAGGTTCATTTCACTGTCAAAGAAATGAATTTCAACTCAGTATTTATGAGAAATATTTATTAAAAGCAGATTATGAGGTAGAAGACAGGTCAAACCTAAAACTGCTGGCCAAGTGGAAATGAGGTTCCATACCCCTAAGGTGGGATAGGTTACAGCCGAGGACGATGGAGAGCTGTAACCCCAGGGGAGAGAGAGGTCTCCATTGTATTTGGGGGCCATGATGGGGTGGTCCTAAAGAGATTCCTAGGTGATTGGCAAGTGAGGTCATTTTGATTGACACCTGGCTACTATATAACTTTGCCTAGTGTATATGTGCTTCCCCAGAATTCAGTCTGTTATTAGATTCATGAACTTTCAGGCACAGTCATGATATTATAATGATGGTATAATGAGGCTGAAGTTAGGGGCAGTACTTCTTGAACATGTGTTTGTAGATGGTTTAGGCCAGTACTTTTATGGTTTTTGTGTTTTAGGATCTGGGGCAATTTATAACCCTAAAAAGGAGGTATTTCTGGGAGGTCCTTAAGAAAGATCTTCAAGGGATGTTTCTATGGTTTCAGAGCTGAGCCCCTATTCCTTTGTTCCCCTATCATTCATGTCTGACTAGCTACCTAAATTAGTAAAACTTTGGATTAATATTATCTACTCAAGCCAGGGGGAAAAAACAAGGTACATAAGATAATGTCAATCAAGTTCAGGAAAATAGGAAAACAAAAACTATACCCTTTTTTGGATTGTGAATTTAATATAAGGAATTGATTAAACAGGCACTGAAGGACTTAAGTAACTCATGCCAGTAACACATGTCTCTAGGTCAGAGAGAACAAAGAGAAGATATGGGCTTATTAGCATCTAAAAGATTGAAAAAGTTCCATATATCTGAAAAGGAGGTGCCTTCTGTTGATGTCAATATAACTGAGGAGGTGCACTGAGACAGCTTTAGGGAATATGAAAAAATCAAACCAGGGAACCGGAACCTACTGTTACTACTAAGACTGCTGAGACAACATTTATAAGACGGAAAGGGTAAGTCTCTTTCCCCTCTACTGCCTTCTAGCCTCCCTCTCGTGCCTCCTAGTGGCAGAATGTAAGAGGAATACAGCTGATCAAGGAGAAAAGCGGTTTACAGAATTGAATTAAAGCTAATACATAATAGCTTAGTAAGCAACACTGACAGAAATCCCAGGGTTTATGAGAAGTTCTCATGTATTTACTTAGTGTCCATTTTGCTCTTAAACATATCGTGATGTGGATAACAAATCATATGGGCAATCTATAGATAAAGCTATTTATCCAAATAAATAGCTTTAAGGTATCAAATAAAGCCTCTGAAGCAAATATTTTCTAAAGATGGACAACTTCAATTTCTTACATCCTGTTTGTAGTTACTGCTTCCCACATAAAGAGTTGGGCTTTACATCCCCTCTCCTTGAATCTGGACTGATCATGGTAATTTGCTTGATGAAAAAAATGTGGTTATAGTGACAATCGGGGAGTTCTGAGGTTAGGTAATAAAAGGCCTTGCAGAATCTGCCTGAGTTTTTTGAAATGCTTGCTCTTGGGATAGAATGCATAATGCAGCCACCATGCTGTGAGATGCCTAAGTCACATAAAGAGACAACATGGAGGTGCTACATGAACTGCCTAACTGAAGTCTCACCTTAGAGCCAGCATCAAGTACCATATGCAATCATTTCACACATCCAGCTACAATAAGCCTTCAGATGATGATAGCTCCAGCTGATACAAATTACCACATGAGAGACCCGACTGTGAACTGCTCAGCAAGGAAGGCCACATTAGCACATATAAATATCAAAGATAATATGCTATAGTTTTGAGCCACTGAATTTTAGGGAGTTTAGTTATGCAGCATATATAACTAGAACAACCTACCTATTTAAATTTTCCAAGGACTTTTTTATTAGTGAGTTGTGCCCACCAAATAAACATCTCTATTTTCATCCAACTAATCTGAATTCATTAGTAATTTTGTTTTCCTCTCTACAACTTCCTATATTTTTCACTTAGTTCTCCGAGTACATTATAAATATCTAAAAGGAAAAGATCATGTTTTATTTTGCTTCTTTATCTTCTACTTGATAATTGATTATTAATAGGTGTAACATCATATTAACAGTTACTGCTGCATAAGCAGTGAACTCAAAATCTCACATTCATGGGTCAGTAGGTTGACTGAAATTCATTTGATGAAGGCTCGGGTTAAGTAAACAGATCTGCATCAGGATGTGGTTTGTCTGGACTTATTTATAAGTTGTGAGTTGAGTTTAGGTCTACTCTGCATGATTTTCATCTGTGGCCGAGGCTGAAAAGAAGTAGCTGCTAAGGTAATTCTCTTCTTGTGGAGGAACATGAGAGCACAGAAGCCAAACCAATTATTATAAACCCACAGGCCAAGGTGAGTCACATAGTCCATGACATCAAAGAGGTGAGTGGGTCTACTTTGCCTAAGTACTCCATGGTCCACTTTGCTAAGTGGGAACATGGAAAGAAATATTTGCTGAACAATAATCTGAATAATTATAAATATCATAAAAAATGTCTTATCAGTGATTCTGAAATTCAATTAAAAAACCTATAACATTTGTATATGACCATAATAGGAGATTTATAATATTTTAAATACATATCCAGACTTGGAAATTATTTGCAAGACTCAGTGATAAATCTGAGTCTATATTTCATAAATACACATATAAAATGCAGTATTTCAGATTTAAAAAAATGTTCATTGGTATGGCTATAATAATTAAAATCAGCAGAGTCATTATTTCTCCTCAGTTAAAAATTATGCAAAACATGGTGGAATTAGATACGTCCTCAGATCACTCCCCTTAAAACAACAATAAGCTGAATATCTAAAACTCAACATAAAAACATTCAAACTGCACACCAGCACATCTGAGTGTGGGATCTGCACATAAGAGTTACCACAGGTCAAACCCCAGGTGTTGGGCGGTGGACTGGGAGAAACAAAGAAGCTGCCTCTGGCAGCCAGAACTCATTGTAGGGGAGGGGGAAGAGTGAAGGTGTGGCGACTTCCCTGAACAGCCCCACCTGAGAGTGCTGTGAAATCCGCACGGCTGGCGGCAAGGCCAAAAATCAGAGCAGAAGGCAGAGAAACAGGGACAGCAGAAAAGCAGGGACAGCAGAGAAACAACAGTTGATTTTTACCAACTGTGGTTGCAAACCGAGGCTGAGCTGCAGCCCCCACTCCCCAAACCAGAGAGCCCCTCCCCCATACCCTCTGAGACCAATCATCGCTGAGCTCCAGGGAAATCTGAGCAAATGCTATGAAAACTGTTACTAACCCTGACAGGAACTGACACTGTGGGTAGCTAGCATAATTAAACATCTATAAGAAAAAAAACAAAGGCATTATTAAGACTTTATAGAAAACAGAGATCCAAGAGGCTTAGATGCCACCTACAGGAAGGCAAAAGAAAATCACCTTCTTTGCAACAGGCTAGGGACTATTATAAAATAAACCTTCTTTCTGGAAAAAAAGAAAAAAAGAAAGCAAAACACAGTTCCATTAATGACCAAGGTGACAAGGCATCTCAGAAAGAAAGAAAAAAATCTCCAGAAATTAAGCTTACAGACATAGAAATATGTGACTTAAATGACAGAGTATTCAGGATAGTACTTCTGAAAAACCTCATTGAGATCCAAAACAAATCATATCAACAATTTCAGGAATTAAAAAAACTAGATGAGCAGAATGAGTTCTTCAGCAAGGAGATTGAAACCTCAAAAAAACCCAAATTAACCTTCTGGATATAAAGAGCACACTACAATAGTTAAAATAAAATAGCAAGCTTGGGAAATAGAGTCAACCAAATGGAGGATCAGTGATATCAAAGACAGAAATCTAGAAATAAATCAGAAGGAAAAAGAGAGAAACTGAAGAATGAAAAATAATGACAGAAATATAAGAACTAGCTAATATCATGGGGAGAGGAAACATACGGGTAGTGAAAATTCTTGAAGGGAAGGAAAAGGAGCAGAAACTAGAAAGCATTTTCAGACAAATAGTTGATGAGAATTTCCCAAATCTAAGGAATAAGCTAGAGCTTGGAATTCAAGAAGTCAACAGAACATTAATTATCTCAACCCAAAAAGGCCTTCACTAAGACACACTATATTAAAATAATGAAAAGTCAACAAAAGACAGAATTCTCAGGGTAGCTAGGGAAAAGAAGATGGTAACCTATAAAAGAAAACCCATTACATTACTGACAGACTTCTCAGCACAAACCTTATAAGCCAGAAAGGAGAGCAATCAAATATTCAAACTATTAAATGAAAGGAACTCCCAGCCTAGAATAATGTATCCAGCTAAGCTCTCCTTTAGATTTGAAGAGAAATAAAGATCTTTGCAGACATTTCCAGACATTCAAAAATTGAGGGAATTCTCCACTAAAAGGCCTGCACTACAGGAAATAATTAAAGGGATCGGCTCACCTAAAACAAAATGACCAAAAAAGATACATAATTTGGAGTAAGGTGACTAGCAGGCTAATAGAAGCAGAGGAGTGCAACCCTTACTAACAACATGGCATTGTAAGCTTAAAAAAAAGAAGGTATTTACTATAGCAAGACAGTAATGACCATTTAGATACACATAGGGACAAATTGAGGGAACAACGAGTGAAAAGGGGAGGATTCAAAGTTCCAAATCTACAAAGGGGAATTGAGATAAGGCACATACAGAAGAAAATGGACGACTGTATATATACAACTATCTTTTACATATTTGTAATGGTAACCACAGACAAAAGATTCAGAATTGAAGTATATAACATAAAACAAGAAGAACCAGAGTCAAAACCCACAGAAGCCTACCAAAGTAAAGAAAACAGAAGCACAGGACAAGGAAGCAATGGAAACACCGAACTACCAGAAAGCAATAGATAAAATGGCTATAAGAAGACCTCATATTTCAATAATCACCTAAATGTAAATGAACAGAACTCACCAATAAGAAGGCACAGAATTGCAGAATGGATCAAAAAACAAAACCCAACCATAGCCTCAAAGAGACACATCTCAGTTTCAAAGAAAAATATAGACTCAAAGTGAAAGGGTGAAAAATGAAATTTAAAGCAAATAGCATTCAGAGAAGAGCGGGAGTAGCGGGCCTAATATCGAATGAAATAAACTTAAAAATAAAAAAGATAAAGAAAGATACTGAGGGACACTTCATAATGATAAAAGGAATCATGCACCAAGAAGACATAATACTTAATATCTATACTCCCAATCAGGGAGCCCCAAAATATATAAAGCAATTACTAACAGAACTAAAGGGAGAAATAGACCAAAACTCTGTCATAGTAGGGGACCTAAACATTGCAGTGTCAGATATGGAGAGATCATCCAAACAGAATATCAGTAAGGAAATAATATCCTTAAATGACACATTAGACCAACTGGACATAACTGACATTTACAGAGCCTTCCATCCCAAAACAGCTGCTTATACATTCTTCTCTAGTGCACACGGAACATTCTCAAGAATCAACCACATACTGAGACACAAGATAGCTTCAACGAATATAAGATGGTCGAAATCACACCAACCGTATTCTCTAATCATTATGCTTTGAAACTAGAGATCAACTGCAAAAATAATCAGGAAGAACCACAAATACATGGAGATTAAGCAACATACTACTAAAGAATAACTAATTTAGAGAAGAAATACAAAGAGAGATCAAGAGATACATAGAAATGAATGAACAGTAGTACAACATATCAAAACTTTTGGACATGGCAAAAGAGACCATAAGAGGAAAGTTCATATCATTATAGGCTTACCTCCAAAACAAGAAAATGCCCAAATAAGCAACCTAATGTTTCATCTTAAAAAAATAGAAAAGGAAGAACAAATGAAGCCTAAAGTCAGCAGAAGGAAAGAATTAAAATTAGACTAGAAATAAATGAAACTGAAAACAAAAAAAAACAACATAAAAAATAAATGCAACAAAGGTTAATAAAATTGACAACCCCTGGCTAGACTCACTAAAGAAAAAAGAGAAGGACAGAAATAAACACAATTAGGGATGAAAGAGGGGAAATTACGACTGATATCGCAGAAATAAAAAGCTTCACACAAGAATACTATGAAAAAGTATATAAATGAAATTTAATAACCTAGAAGAAATGGACCAGTACTTTGAAAAATACATCCTTCCTAGAGTGAATCAAGAAGAAATGGAAAATCTAAATAGACCAATTAGTAGTATGGAAATTGAAACAATCGTCAAAAACCTACCAAAAAGTAAAAGTCCAGGACCAGATGGCTTCATCAGTGAACGCTACCAAACAGTCAAAAAAGATTTAATACCTATTCTGCTCAAACTATTCCAAAAATATCGAAGAGGAGGCAATACTTTGATACAAAAACCTGGTAAATATAACACACGCAAAAAAGAAAACAAAGGACCAATATCTCTCATGAACACAGATGCAAAAATCCTAAATAAGAGACTAGTGAACTAAAATACAGCAACATATTAAAAAGATTATACACCACGATCAAGTGGGATTCTTCCCAGGGACATAGGATGGTTCAACATACACAAATCAATTAATGTGATACACCACATAAATTAAAAAATAAGACTCAAATGATCATATCAATAGATGCAGAAAAAGCCTTCGACAAGATACAGCACCCATTTATGATCAAAACACTTAACAAAATCTGTATAGAAGAAATACCTTAATATAATAAAGGCCATATATGCCAAGCCCTTAACCAACATTATACTGAATGGCAAAAAACTAAAAACCTTCCCTCTAAGATCAGGAGCAAGACATGGCTGCCCACTATCGCCACTGTTATTCATATAATATCAGAGGTCATAGCGAGTGCAATCAGGCAAGAAAAAGATAAAAAAAGGCATCCAAATAGGAAACAAAGAATTCAAACTGTCTCTATGTGCAGATGACATGATTCTCTGTATAGAAAACCATAAGACTCTACAAGAACACTACTAGAAACAATAAGCAAATACAGTTAAAGTCTCTGGATAAAAAATCAATGTTCAAAAATCCATAGCTTCCTATACTCTAATAATTAAGCATCAGAAAAATAAGTGGAAAAAATAATTCCTTTTACCATTGCACAAAAAGAATAAAATACCTAGGAATAAATCTAATGAGACATGTAAAGGAACTATATACTGAAAACTACAAGACCCTATTGAAAGAAAGCAGAAGATACAAAGAAATGGAAAGATATTCTGTGTTCTTGGATTGGAAGAATCAACATAGTTAAAATGACCTTATTACCTAAAGCATTATACAGATTTAATGCAATCCCCATCAAAATCCCATCGCATTTTTTAAAGAAATAGAACAAAAAAATCATCAGATTTGTATGGAAGCACAAAAGACCGAATTGCCAAAGCCATCCTGAGAAAAAAGAATGAGGCTGGAGCATCACTCTGCCACTTCAAATTATACTAAAAGCAACAGTAATCAAAAGGCATGGTATTGGCAGAAAACAGACACATGGACCAGTGGACAGAATCGAGAGTCCAGAAGAAACCCATATTTATATGGGCAAATAATTTTTGACAAAAAAAAAGCCAAAAAACATACAGTGGAGAAAGGAAAGCCTCTTCAATAAATGGTGCTGGGAAAACTGGAAAGCCACCTGCAAAAGAATGAAACTAGACTGTTGTCTATCACACACACCAAAATTAACTCAAAATGGATTAAGGCCTGAATATAAGACCTGAAACAATAAAATGCATAGAAGAAAATAGGAACTAAACTCAAGGACCTTGGACTTAAAGAG
The DNA here is from genome assembly GCA_003508835.1 of Eonycteris spelaea. Classification (NCBI taxonomy): domain Eukaryota; kingdom Metazoa; phylum Chordata; class Mammalia; order Chiroptera; family Pteropodidae; genus Eonycteris; species Eonycteris spelaea. The sequence continues at coordinate 6,308,759 of PUFA01000104.1, forward strand.
GATTTTATGAATTTGACCTCAAAGCAAGGAAGTAAAAGCAAAAATAAATGAATGGGATACATCAAACTAAAAAGCTTCTGCTCAGCAAAAGAAACATCAACAAAGTAAAGAGACAACCATCCAAATGGGAAAATATATTTGCAAGCAATGCCTCCAATAAGGGCCTAATATCCAAAATATACAAAGAACTCATACAACTCAATAACAAAAAAAAAACGATCCATCAAAAAATGGGCAGAGGACCTGAACAGACACTTCTCCTAGAGACATACAAATGGCCAACAAATATACGAAAAGATGCTCAACATCGCTAGCTATTAGGGAAATGCAAATCAAAACCACAATGAGATATCATTTCACACCTGTTAGAGAAGTATAATCAACAACAAGTAATAACAAATGTTGGAGAGGATGTGGAGAAAAAGGAACCTTCATACACTGCTGGTGGGACTGCAAATTGGTACAGCCACTATGGAAAACAGTATGGAGGTTCCTCAAAAAACTAAGAATTTGATCTACCATATGATCCAGCAATCCCACTCTACTGGCGTGTTAACCCCAAAGACTTGAAAACCATATCCAAAAGATATTTTGCACACCAATGTTCATAGCAGCATTATTCACAGAGCCTAGGACATGGATGCAACCAAAGTGTCCTACAATAGATGATTAGCTAATGAAGCTGTGATACATCTATACAATGGAATATTACTCAGCCATAAGAAGAGATGAAATACTGCCATTTGCAACAACATGGATGAATCTTGAGATAATCATACTAAGCGAAATAAGTCAGACAGAAAAGGTTGAAAATCACATAAATATCACTTATATGTGGGATATAAACCTAAATGCAACAAATGAACAGGACAAATAGAGACTCATGGACATGTAAGAATGAACTAGCAGTCAACAGAGGAGAAGGAGGAAGTGGGAGGGGAGGGAAGAAAATCAAATGTTAAAAAAAAAAATAAATTAATTGTTTTTAAAAAATAAAATAAAGTGAAAATTATGCAAAATAATTAACCATTGATCTTTAGCACATAGACAGGAAGTACCTAGCATCTTTAATTTTTATATTTTTATTGGTATTTGGTATTAGGACTACTTATTTAAGAGAATACTGGTCAAAATTTAAAAGGTAAGCCCTTTAAAACACTGACAATATACCTTATAGAAAGTAACTGTGCTGGAAAAAATGTATACTTTATCATTGCACCATTTTTCTCCTAATTTTGTAAGAACCATTGTAAATCACCTGATATACCTGATGCCTTCAAGATATACCAAAAATGTACTGAGTTCAGACATTATGGGCATACATATTTGTCCCAAATGAACACTTAGAAAACACAAAAAGCATCAACCACATATTTACGGTATGAATATTATTAAATAGAATAAATCATCAACTACAGATACTTTGTATTCCTGCTATAAATCACCAATTCATGTTAGAATGATGCATTATTTTAATTCAGAGTGAATTATAGAGGCATATTTGAGATTTATAAGATAGTCCATGAATAGATACCTATACTTTCAAGGTAAGAATGAGCCCTAAAGTATGAAACTAAATAACCGTGGTAAAAACATATTAATTTTAATTCTGTTCACTTTGATTTATGCATTTAAGTATTTATAGATTGTGGTTTTCAAAATATTATCGGATTTTTTAGAAAAAGTATTAAAACATTAGAAACTCTTTTTCTGGCAAACAACGATGTAATTTTGGTCTCTATGTTTTTATCATTTTAATTACATTATGCTCTACAACAGGTAAAACTAATCTATCATTAAACACATAATAAAAAAACTGAGGTGTTCTGGATGTGAACCTTAAACTAGAAAGACATATATAGGAACCTTCCAGTACAGAGTAAAATAATCCATTTTGTGAAAAGGTGTGGATTACATGGCTATATGTATATGTCAGGTTCATTGAATTATGTTCTTAAAGGTAGACATTTGGGATGTTTTCCCATTTGAGTCTATTATTAATACCGGTATTGTGAATATTTTTTAACATTCCTTAAAATACATGCATCTATTGATATTATACACCAAGAAGTGAAACTGCAGGGAGTGTTAGTCTGCCAGGATTGCCATAACAGATTATCACACACTGAGTAATTTAAACAACAGAAAGTTACGTTCTTACAATTCCTAGGGTTTGGAAATCTAAGATAAAGGTGCTACTAGAACAATTGGTTTCTGATGAGGCCTCTATCCCTGACTTGCAAAACCACCTTTTTCACTATGTGCTCATATGGCCTTTCTTGTGCGTTGTATGTATGCGCGCGCGCACGCGCTCACTCACACGCATGCGCATACTTCTGGTGACCTCTTCTTTAAAGACACCAGTTCTATTGATTAGGCCCCATTCCTATTAACTTATTTAACCTAAATACCTCCTTAAAGGCCCTATCTCGAATACAGTCATGATTGGGGTTATGGCTTCAACATACAAAATTGTGGGGATGACAGGATTCAATCTATTAACACTGGGTCATGGTGTCTGTTTTTGATGTAAAAGAGTTATCTTAAAAGTGCTTGAGAGCTTTTTAGACTGAAGTAGACATAGACCCTTACATGCCATAATTTTATGGAAATATATTTTTTGCTGTACCTTATTTTGAAGCTTTTTAGTGTTTGCCCTGTGCTTATAATTTCAAAATAAAAAAGCAATATATCACACTACTTCTCAGACAACAGATCACCCCATATTTTTTGATAGCACTACCATACAGCTACAATTGTGCCTCCAGTGACTATACCACGATAACAACACAGTGTGCCCCATTGGTCAAACCTCAAACATATAATCATTGTTTCACAGTTTACTTTACTTGGAAGATATCTATTCAGAAACAAGACAGCACAGAAGATGCTGCAATCAGCATTAACCTAGCCAAGTGCAAAGAGGTTTCTGAACCTTAGCTCAACCAATGGCTGCATAGCGAAATCACCCAGGGAGCTTTAAAGTACTTAGGCTCATTCTTAATTCGCACAAATTAAATCAGAATCCCCTGGAGGTGAAAACCAGGCATCAGCATTTTTTAAAACCCCCCAGGTAATTCCTATATGCAGCTGAGACAAGAATCACTGATCTACCGCTTTCAAATAACTGCAGTTCACATGAGGATAATTTTATTAAGTCTGATTACTCATTAAACATTATTTTGAGACTCTTGCTATATTTCTTCCTTGCATGCAAAGCACAGTTGGTACTTATGTTAATGATAAAATATTTTAAATTAAAAGTCTATATATGAATATTTATACAATTTAAAGAACAAATATGTCTTATTAATTAATGAATCTTAGGTCTATATAAAGAATGACTCAATCGCAAGTGGTGCCAAAAAATATTAAACACAAGAAAAATTTGAAATCAAATTTTTAAACAAATTATATTTAGTTAAAGTTCTCACTTTCACAAAGAGGAGTTTTATATAAACAAAAAAAGGAAGGTTAGAATAAATCATGTGGTACATGTGCTATGCTTGCTCTGGGTATAAATTTGAGACAGGGACATCAGAATGAACAAATGTTTAATTTACTATGTAGACAAATAAATAGATTCCAAAAAAAAATTAGATATGTTTTTCACATAGGTTACTGCAGTCATGTGCCATTTCCTACAGGGCTATGTTCTGAGAAACATTGTTAGGTGATTTTGAAGTTGTGTGAACATCACAGAGTTGTACTTACACAAACCTAGATGGTATAGCTTTACTGTACAGCTAGGCTAAATGGTATGCCGCTGTCATATATGAGGTCCATCACTGACCTAACGTTGTTATACACTGCCATGACTATATACCTCCATAGATTTATAGTCTGTCTGTGCAATAAGGTCTAGAAACAATGACATTCCATCAACAAGTACACCTAGTCTCAGATCTTAGTTTTCTAATGTCATTCTCTAATAAAAGGAACCAGGTTCCTTGGAGAAACGGATGGTTTCTAGGGCTGAAGCTGGCAAAATACAAGATGAGCTTTGAGCATCTTATAGTAAGGAAGTGATCAAAGTAGAAAGGGTCAAGGACATGTTAAAGGAACAAAGGAGCCAACTGTAAAGAACCCCCAATGGCCAAAAACTGGAAACAATGTGAAGAAGTAAAAGAATAACATAGTATTAAATCATGACTCATAATATAAAATAAATATACATGAGTCCATACCAATATGACTGAATAAATAAATGGTAGAGAATTGCATAAAAATCTTTTCTTACAGAAGAATTTCATTTAATATATGTACATAACTCCTGCTTTAAGAGGGTGCGGCTTGTTAAACAGACACACACTTTAGGGTAGGCTTGTTTAGTAGCTTGCTTCCAAAAATAGAAAAGATAAAGAGAGAAAATAACTTCACACTGGAGAAACACAGCAAACAATACCTTAACTAGAGATGAACCAACATCCCCAGTGATATCTGGTACATATCATGTAACTTTGATGAGATATGATGAAAGAAGCATTTCACCTCTGTGATATTTTTCCCATAAACCAATGAACTCAGTCAACCATCAGAAAAATATCACAATAAAAACAAATTGGAGGATGTTCTAAAAAGGATGCTTTATTCAGTATACTTCTTGATATTCAAGGTCATAAAAAAAAAATGACACACTAAGAAACTGTCAATGACCAGAGGAGACTGAGGAGACGTAGAACGAAATGCAAGGTGTTATAGATTGGGTCCTGGAATGTTAATGGGGAAACTGGTGAAATTGAAACTAAAACTATAGTTTTGCTTGAAAAATAATATACCAAGGTCAGTTTCTGAGTTTTGACAAAGGTACCATGGAAATGTGAAATGTAAATATAGGAAAAATTGGACAAAGTGGTATACAGAACCTCTCTGTAGAATCTTTACAATTTTTCTGAAAATCAAAAATTATTTCAAAATAAAAGATCATTAAAAATCTACATAATTGGAAAGATATTCCTCTTAGTATAAAAACAGATAAACACATATAACTATTATAGGCACCACAGAGATTTCTTTTTTCCATTATTAAAGAATATATTTTAAAAAGAAAGAAATGTGATACCCATTAAAAAACCCAAATTGCTTTTCTACAATAAGTAAAATTGTATTTTATACTATTCCCAAAACAGCTGCTTAAGGACATGTACTATGCTTGCTCTGCAATATAATCAAGCTTTGAAACTAAAAATCCATTTAGATTAATGTTTTTGGAGTTTCTTTTTTTTCTCCCACATTCCATATATTTGAGAATGTAAATACATTGAAACAAAGGGAGGAAGTCAGCTATCGAAATTCTTTGTCTTGTCACAGATTTATTAAGTAAAATTTTATTTCCCTCAACATCTGAAAATGATTTCAATTTTTTGATGTTATTTCTTTAGAAAAAAAAAAAGAGTTTATTTTAACATTGTCACTGCTCCAGCATACATTGTTTCTATGGAATTTTATTTAGGTCTTAGAATTTGATTGGGTTAGGAAATGTTCCAGAAATTACACTCCTATTTTATTTAAGTTGTAATTCTACTAAACCATAGTGGGCCTAAGGATTGTGCAAAAGACTGCTGCCATAAAATTTAAAGCTTCAGTAGTCAAGATCTAGTTATTAAGAGTCAACTAAATGGGCTCTTCAATAATTTAAAGCAAGAGACTATGACAACCATAGCATTTCGCAGATCCATATAATTATAGTAAATTAAATCTCATAGATATTTAATGAATAGAACGAAGGCAGTCCTAGTTTTTATTTTGCTCTTTTGAGTGTAACACATTTGTAATGCTCTCCCACATCTTTTTCTTTTTATTCATTCTCTTTTTTCTGTTTTCTATATCTATTTCAAATAAGAGAACCATATTTTGTTTTCTAATACTCAGTTTATAAGTGAAAAGAAAAACAAATGTTAAAAAGGGAAATGACAATTAACTAAAAAGTGAACCTCAATCAACTTCTCAGTAATACATTCATTTCTCTAAACATCTGTGGTGGAATGTTACTGTGGGATTCCTCAATGAACCTCACCTCCTAGTTTTCTACCTTATGTAATACTCTCTCATTACTGGTATTATTTGACACAGAAGAAAACAGAAGTGACACGTATGCCAGTTCTGAGCCTGTACTTTTACTGACCTGATAACTTCCTACTTTCTCCTCTTGGAATGCTTCCTCTAAAATGCTCCTTCCTGAAATCCAACCATCACGCTATGAGGCCGCCTAAGCTGCTACGTGGAGGGGAACCAATAAGCTCCAACTGGCAGCCCCAGCTGAGGTCTGAGTTGAGCCTCCAAACTGTAGCCCCAACACCCCATCTGACCCTATAAGGAACAGAAATAAAGCAGTCAACCCACAGAATCATGAGGGAATAATAAACTGCTATTTTAAGACACTGCATTTTAGAATGGTTTATTTTACACTAAACAATAATTTTATCAATTAATGGTTTTTGGAAGAGCCACCATTACATGTGGTTTTAAAAATGATTGTTTCTATTATCAGTGAGTCCCTGAGACAAAAGATAAATGACAGTTTGGAAAGAGCCCAGAGAAAAGAATGCAATATATTAATTTCTCTTAATACGCTTATGTTCTTCAAAGAGGAATTAGGGGTCTTTGACTCAGTAATTTAAACCATAATCTATCACATAGCTACTAAAAAATATAGTTTCAAACGGCAAATTAGCATAGTCTAGAAGCTTGTTAGAAAATACAGAATTTCAGGCCTCACAAAGAAAGGCCTGCTAAATAAGAATCTGCATTTTAGCACGATCTCTGGATGACTAAATGATCTAATAAAATTACAAAATTACCTGATAGTATATAAATTTATCTTTTTAAATGATAGTATTTTTCTAACTAGACTAATTGTTTCGCAAATATAATTTACCTAAATCAGAAACCAATTATAACCATAACTTTCCCCACTCTCTCATTTCATGTGGAGTCTAAAATTGTAACTCTTTTACATATGCTATGTCTTCCTAAGGCCAATATCACTATTTGTTTGACCTACTTGAGTGGTCAGTACCACACTTAGGATGGGCAAATGAGGCCCTGCCCTGGTCTTATGCCTTAGGGGCCCAAGCTTTAATGTCTTTCTTTAAAATGTTTTTAGTACTCCTCTGGTGCCTGGGACTAACCAGGGTCAATAACGTCATCCAGCAGGGCACACAGACACTGTCCACTTAGGCTCCAGTCTGATTCTCTCTTTCATCTCTATATTTGCCCGTTCTCATCCTCCCCACCACCTACCACATGGGGTCTGTAAAAATTATTCCAAGGAAATTTGGAATTCATGCCTCTGGCATCATCTGGAGTCCTAGTTCCCAAGAATATTGCTCCTGCTGGTATTCCTTTCATGGGACTGCATGAGATCAGGCTACCAGAATGATGCTGACATTCTGCTTTTAGTGATACTTACTCACATTGGGCATATGATGAGGTCAGAGCCCTCAGGTTTAGATGCTATCAAGTCTACAAATGACCCTTGGGTTGCATGTTCCAGCCCATGAATTAGCTCTCTCCTGTTCATGTTCCCAACCTGGGGACACCTCTAGTCTATACCACATGGGTTGGCAGGAGTAGCACCATTTACCCTATACCTTCCCTCCTCATCCCTACTCTCCTCCCCACCCCCCATCAGTCATTGGCCATGCCATATGAATGACAGCACTCTTCTCACTTTACCCACAGGCCCCATTCCTATCTTCCCCACTGGTAGCAGTATATGGAAAACAGGGATGACACACTAACTTTGAAAAAGTTTGTGTTTCTAAGAATTCACTGATTACAGCCTAAAGAGCTCAAGAGAAGACTTAATCCTACTTTACACTATAAAATGATGAACGGTGGATTTAAAATGAACAGAAGACAGATTATCAATTCATATTTTGCTGTATTTCTGAAACAAGACTTATATTTGTAGACATTATCAACTAAGCAGAGTAACAACATTGGAGAGTCTTCGGAAACCAGCGCTCATTGGTGACATGATGGATGATTCAGTGTCTGACTAATGATGTGACTTTCACTAAATAAAGGTTTTTGGAGATTGGCAGAGGCAAGATCTATGTTGTTTCAGTAAATCGTGTCCCTAAGAACCACAGTGTTGAAAGTAAGAAGTGTTGCTACTATTTATTTACTGTGGAAGAAATGAAAACTAGTCAGAAATAACAAAATATGACAGTAAAAACACAAAGAGGTGGTTCCTGGACCTGAATGATAGGAGATGGTATTAGAATACTGCAAAAACATTTTCACAATGATGACTAGATTAAGTACTTCTTGTGTCTCTCATCTATTCTCCTGCAATATGGCTTTCCAGGCATATGCCTGTATTTCCTAGGCTTGGCTAGTTCAAGTCATTTTTGAAAAGCCACATCAGGTATCCTCTAATCTAGAAAACTTTCCTTAAAAAAATATTTAAGAAAAAGATAAATTATCTCCTTTACAATATAGTTCCTCTGTAAATATAGATTGTTATAGAAGGATTTACAAATACAAACAGCTTTAGATACACATTCCTGTGTATCTGAGATCAGTTGACATTGATGTGTCTACCACACCTTCAGGATACAGGGTCCCTCAGGGAAAGGACTGTGTGTTATTTACCACTCTATTTTGTAGACATGATAACTGATACACAGATCAAAAATAAATCTTAAATAAATAAATAAATAAATAAATAAATAAATAAATACAATTAAGCCTTGTGATTGGACTGCCTACAAATTATTTTTGTAACATTTATTTCATTGATAATGCAAGATATATACTTAATTGTAAAAAAATATTTGAAAATATAGCAATTTTCAAAAAGAAAATAAAAATTTTCATTTCTATCAGAATCATGTTAACATATTTCCTTCTATTTTATTCATAAAATAACACACTTTTTTCTAAAATTACAATGTAATCGCTAGACATAAGAAAAAAATAGATTTTATTCTATTTCCTTGCCAAGTAGAGAGATTATTGAGACTAGAAGTAAAGTCATCTTAAAAATATTTTCTGGTTTGAAATTAAAGACAAAATATCTATTTAATGCTCCTCTTGTTTCTTTCTGTTATAAATGGAAAGCAAATGTAGATCAATGGTACAGTTTTGCTGCATGAAAGGAGAAAGGGAGAATGAGAATATCAAAGAAATTTCTCTATATAATAGTATAAAATGCTATCTTCCCCTTTTGGGCAGGGCAAACTTATATCTCTTATCTCTTGGAGAGATATTTACTTCCTTAATATAAATTTGGACTACTATATTACCAAGAATAATAATTGTTTTTTAACTTAGGTGTGTGTGTGTGCGTGTGTGTGTGTGGTGTGTGTGTGTGTGTGTGTGTGTGTGTGTGTGTGTGTGTGCACGTGAATAACTATGTATGTATTATACAATAGCTTTCCATTAAGACTGGAAACCCAATGAGGGAACAAGTGCATATATCTTGACAGGGTGCTGGTGGATTAAACCCAGAGTACTGAACATAAAGTGGCAATGCCCAATATGAACAATGGTTACAAGCCTACCTGCTTGACTGAAGCCTACTGGCCCCAGTTAACCCTGCCTGATAATTATGGCAGTTAGTGATATGGCTGGAGGAATGGTTGGGGGGCGGGGGGAGGGTTGTGTGAAAATCCAGGGTGAGGACTATATCCTTATACAGGTATAAGTAGGTTCCCCTACAGGAGGAGCATGGTATGGAAATAGAGACTGTCAGAGAAGGGAAGTAAGTGGTATCTAGGTAAGACACTGAGAGTTACCCATTAAGACATCCTGTATTAGAATTCTGACTTTTTTTGTTTTTTTCTTTCTGACATTGGAGCCCAGAAACAGTTATATCTAACATTCAGCTTCCAGTTTTGTTTTATTTGGTTTTGTTTTTCTCCTGAAATTTTATCTGGTTATTCATAAAGTTATTGTTAAACACACAGCTTCACAGTCTATGCAGAGAATTGATAGATGAGGCTATGAAGGAATGAGGCCAGCTTGGTGGTGTCAGCGCTGAATTGAAGGAAAGTAGTCCCAGAATTCCAAGTGACAATCTCTAGCCTAATTTTAAAATACCACATTTTGTTACATGTTTCTCTTATTCTTTAGAGAAATAAAATATCACAGATATTCTAAACCTTTCAGAATTCTATCTCCATCTTACTTCCCACAGGAGTAACACCTCTGTTGAAGTTGTACAAATCATTCTGTGTTGGGTGCTTTTAAATTTTTTACAATACAATAAAACACTGTGTCTTAAAATAAGATGTAGCATTATTTAGTGTATTTTAAGATTTACTGAAATTATATGCATTATTTTCCATAAAATGTAATATGTTTCACACACCATTATAGTCACTCATGTTGGTACAGTTTATATAGTTTATTTTTAAAACACAAGTTTGGGTAGCATTTTATAAATACCCCATTGAGTTATCCATCCCTCAGCTGTATCTCTTTTCTCTCTTTTTGAAAACAGTGATGAAATAAACATCTTATACAGATTACTTTGTGCACACGTAAGATATTTTTCTACAGGTTATTACTTCAAAATAGAATTGCTAAGTTGTATGTTAGGTGCATTTTTAACATTAACTGATATTTCAAAAATTAATCTCCAAAGAGAAAGTAATAATATTGTGAGTAATGTAGAAGGGGAAAATATATAGAGAGAGATTTTTTTCCCCATTTCCCAAGTACACTAGAAATATGTTCTCCTACCTGACTGTACATTTGAATAGCCAAGGAACTTTTTTTAAATTATCAAACCATAGGCCCATGCTGCAGATTCTGATTATAATAGGGCAAAGATTGGTCCTGGCCATTCAGTATAACTTTAAAGCCCCCATTACCTAGATGATTCTAATTCGAAATCAGAGTGGAAAACCCCTTCACTGGTGGCTCTTAAATTTTTAGCTTATCTCAGAACTACCTGGACTTGTGAAAACAGATTGCTTGGATCTACCCCAAGTTTCTGATTCAGTTTGTCTGAGGTGGGCTTGAGAATTTAATTTCTAAGAAGTTCCCAAGTGATGTTGATGTTAGCACAGCACCTATACCTTGAGAACAAGGCCTCCACACTATATAATTGGATGAGGAGAGCCTTGAGAGCTAGCACTAACAGTTAGGCTATGATGTTCCTACTTAAACAATTTCACATGCACAAAAATCATCTGAAGTCACTTCATGTCTATAATAAACAAGACAAAAAACAAAACCATTGTATGATTGTATATCAACAGACCAAAACTGAAACTAAGTGCAAACCACAAATATAATCAAACATCTTCTTTCTCTTGACTAATATTAGTGACTGGTGTTTCTTTATCCATTACATTAGCCTCTCTCCTTTCTGCTTCCTATTAAAAAAAATAACTAAATTATTCAATTGTAAAATTGCTTCCACTTCATATATGATCCAGTTCAGCAAAAATCCTAATACAAGCCCAAATCACCTAACCCAAGCCGAACTCCTGTAACAAGCACCCCCCGCCATAATGGTCTGAGACACCCACATTTCGCCATAGGGTGCAGTCTCCCCTCCTGCAACAAAGTAATAAACCCAAATTTGTTTGAATATGGGTGTATTTCTGGTGGTCTTTGGTGGACACTGATAAAGATTACAGATGAAGTGGGATATATACATATGCATATCTGTATATATAGTATTATGAAACACACTTAAAAACATTTTACTATTGATAAATATTAAATATTAGACATATTATTATAGAAGTAAAAAAGGAATAATTTTGCAAAGTATATAGAAGATAAACAATTAACCAGATATCTGTTCAAATTATCAATTGTCAAATTGAGAATATTATTTTATTGGCTTTTTCCAAATGTAAAAATTATATAACCAGATAGTTATCAAACTATATGTAATTACTTTATTTTTTCACTTAAAAGATGTCATAGACTTTCCTATGTTACTCAATAGGAAATATCAAATTAATAATATTGATATCATATTAACTACTTTTAATATTAATATATTATATGATTTAACTGGTTCTAAACTTCATCTTTCAGAACAGAATTTTAATAGATAATTTCTAAGTACAACTAATTCATTTTAAATGATTCCAAACTCTTAATATTTTTTATATTTTCTTTTACAAGACATTTTTCTTCCTTATTGGATTTTAAAAACATATTCTGCAGAGGAAAAATATCAACCTGAATTTCAAGCTACTCATCCATTTAAGTTTTTTTCTTTAAATTCAATAAACATATTTTATTGTATGAATCCTGTGACTCTATTACAGAAAAAAATGCATTATTTGTTTCTATATACACATGTATATATTGAGGGTTATCTGTAATGATATTTTACTACTTTTATTGATATTTCCTTATAGATGATAAAAGTCAGTTAAAGGTGATTGTTATTATACATCTTCATAATACTCGAAAAAAATGCTTACATGGATTTGGTGTTATTTTAATATATTGCTGGGCTTGACCTGCTGTAATTACATTTGAGATTCTTACAACTATTCATTGTGACATTTTTTCTATCAATTCCTATTTTTGCTCTTTTGTCATATTTTGATCAATGTTATATTTGTTTTATAAAATTGTTGGAATTGTGTATGATTTTTTCATAACTAAACAATTTACATAACAGTAATTTTCTATCATTCAAAGATTAGAAAGAAATCTGTCATATTATCTTAACTACCTGGGACTAGCATATTTTTTGAGAATTTTTTTTCAACCTTTAAATTTTTTTCTGAGATTACTATTTACTCTGTTTTAAAAAATAATGTACACTTTAAAAATATAATATTATAATTTATTATTACCTGTATTTCATTAATGATGACTGAGACATAATATAACATGTCAGTGTTTCTAGAGAATTTGAATGTTTTCCCTCATAATGTCACCTAAAGAATAAAGGGCCATGCACACATTCTTAATAGACTAGAAGCTCCCATGAAGAGAAATTCTCTATCAGTGATCAACACCATTTAGAAGCTATTAAGGACAAACCGCAGCATAGGACTTCACAGACATTTGACACGAGGTATTATCTGTTTTTTTAAAGATAATACTATATTTTAAAGAAGGTCCATGAGAGTTTCATGATAAAGTTCCTTTACCTCTTTTCCCAAAAAACAATTACCCTGATCCATCAATCATATTTTTACAGTGCCAGCTGGAATCTTTTTCCACTCCAAACTAGTAGAATTAACCCCCAGGTATGACATCTGAATTGAATTCCATATGCAATTCATGTAGATTTATATACTCTCCTGTAGGTACAGGCACAGTCTCCCTTTCCCAGTTCTTTGGCCTCCTTCCCTCTGTGGTATCCTTGACCTCCTATCCCATGGACTCCTCAGTCTCTTTTGCTCTTCTGTTCTCCTTACCTCTGATACCTCAGTCTGCCTCTCCTCCTTGTTGTTCAGAGTTTTTGGTCATTCTATTATTGTAACACCTTTTTGATAAACTGAAGAAATGAAGGAGAGTTTCTTGTTCTTTTTTAACTTCAGATTGAAATTTTTGTGAGACAGATCATTTTGTGTGAAGAAACAGCAGGTATTAACACCCAGACCCTTAGATCTACAATTGTCCCCTCACTTAGGAAAGCTCAAGCATTTCTTTTAGTGTTTATCCTTTTCCTAGTCTAGTCTTGGTTCTTACATTAGTAACATATAATGAATATTTGCTTGAACAACAGTAGTGTGCCTATTGCTGGGCATCAAATTATTTCAATCCACAAAGGATGCTGAAGATATAAATGGATTCACAGATAACGATAAGAATTGCTACAGAATATCCATAGTAAGAGATTCATCATAGAAAGGAATTCTTGTCTGACTCTAGGACATAAAAAATAGTTGTTTCTTATTTATTCATGTATGTTGATAGCATCACTTATTCCTTTACACAGTGGGGAGAGAAGAAGGTACAGATCAGCCCTTTCAAAATGTTTATCTTTAATGGTAATCTCATTTTCATAAATCTTTTTTACATTTTTTAAATAACTTTTCCACTTGTTAAACCAGAAACACAGAATGGTGTTTTGATACTGTGTTTCTTTTTGTTTAGCTATGCAAGTGCTATACTTTATTGAGTAGGAAAACTTCAAGACCATCTTGTAAACATATCAATACCTCAAGTTTTCAGAATTGTATTTCAAAGGGAAGTGTTGAGCTATCTAATCAGAAATGCAAGCAATTTCTCTCCAGTAACAATTTCCCACTTATCAAATTAGTAGAAGGAAAAATAAATATTTGTTTATAAACTGTCACAGATAGATGAATAAATAAGGAAGATCTGAGATACACACACAACACACACACAACACACAACACACACATACATCATACACACATGAAATATTCTTCAGCCATATAAAATAATAAAATCTTGCCATTTTCAACAACATAGATGAATCTAGAGGGTATTATGCTAAGGGAAAGAAGTCAGACAGAGAAAGACAAGTACCATATGATTTTACTTATATGTAAAATCTAAAACAAAGAAACAAACAAATATAACAGAAACTAACTCATAAATATAGAGAATAAACTGATGTTTGACAGAAGGAAGAGGGGTCATGGGATAGGTGAAAAAAGAAAAGGGTAATAAATGGTAAAAACTTCCAGTTGTAAAATAAATATGTCATGGGAATGTAAAATACAGACAGCATAGAGAAAATAGTCAATAATATCATTATTGCTTTGTATGGTGACGGTTGGTTACTATGACCACATCATGTTATATACATGTTAAATCAATACATTGTACATCTGAAACTAATATAATTTTGTATGTCAACTATACTTTAATCTAAAAAAAGGAAAGGCAAAGAGAAAAGAGTAACTAATTTGCAATAATATTGCTTTTAATAATTACAAGTTTGAACAAAACCAATGAGATTAGAAAATAAAACCTTTATTTCTACTAAAATTTTAGAATAAATTATAATTTTTTACCCCAATCTTCAATCACATGTAAATTTAGTATCTTTAGTCAGTATGGCATTTCTGATTATTATAAAACTGAAAAAAAACTGATTATTATAAATCTCCTTTCTTTCTATCAGACAAGCTTTTGGAGAAGAGACAACATAAAGACAACTTAATTTACGTAATAAAAAAGATTAGATTTAGGTATCCCCAGATTTGGTGCCCATGTATGTCTAGTAGATGCAAAACTTTTGTGGTAGTAATTGCAAATTTATTGAAGACAGCTTTAGATAGGCTTCAGATCTTCTTTGCAGGAAAAGCAGGTCATTATAAATAGATAAGACCAGAATTTACAAACTTGGTTTAAAGTTATACATATATTCTGAACCAAGTATCTATGATAAGAAGATAATTATGAGAACACTTAAAATATGTCATTCTGATCTATTACAGCTTCTGAAAAACTTCTGAGAAATGAAAGAATCAATATTTCTAGGTTTTTAAAAGTGGGTTTAACTAAATTAAATTGACTAAATAGTTTGATCACATGTACTTAGGCATAGTCATACTAAAATGTCCAGAATGTGTTATCATTTATTATTTCTAATTCCAAATAAGAGATTTGTGAAACATTAAATCTTAACTGTCCAGTGTTTTTTTTAAAAACCTTCATAACATTTTTGTGACTTTTTGAACCAAAAAATAAAGACAAATAAAGATGTTTATGTATGCATGCCGAGTATTGTGATAAGGAAGCAGATAGAAACTTTTTCATATTCCACTAGACAACTGCTGACTGTAAAATTTGATTTTATATGTTATTAGACTCTTTCTTCACTAAACAAGATGAGCTATGAGCCAAAATGAATACTCTCATGTTTCTAAAAAAAGTTGTCAAGAAAATAAGTCAATGAAAAATCAGTCCCGACTATGTAATCTTGTAGACTAGACAGGCCAGTGAGCATCAGTCTGTACTGCTTAGCAAGGGGATAGGGCTGGGAAATGCTATGAGAAGACTCAGTTCTGGACACAGAATGGAAGAGTTCCACAACATATGGGTTTGTTTACACTGCATGAGTCCCCACTTCAAAATAGCAACTGAATATGGAGGCCTGATTTGAAAGATACCAATGCGTGGTCTAAAAAAGTCATTTGACATTATTTATTATCAGTCTCACCTGTCTGGAAGGAACATGCCCAGATTGCAAGGGCATTTTATTATGATTCAAAGGTAAGGTGAACAGTGATGGCAAATTGGGGATTTACCTCACTTATTCCTTATTTGACCACCCCAAACAGACCATTATCCTTTTTCCCTTTCATCTATCATTTGTGGGGTATTTTTTATGTGTAGGCACTCTGCCAAGAACTAAAACACATTCTCTTATTTAATTCCTCACAAAGATTTGTGTAGTGGATACTATTTTAGTCCTGCTTAAAGAGGAGGAAAGTCAATTTAGAAAGGAAATGAAACTTGCCTAAATTTGCCAATAGTAATTTCATGTTGGGGGGAGCTTAATCCCTAAACTGTTTGATGATATGAATTCATGCTTTAACCAGATTCATTCGGTCATCATAATTAACCCCAAAAAGAGGTTGAATTTATCCCAGATTTGAAGATGAGGAAACAGTACTGAGAAGATAGTGATTTGCCTGAGTCAGAAGAATTTAGAGGTTATAGAGAGAAAGTTCCTCCCTTCCTTCCTTCCTGCCAGTCATTTCTTGGTCTCTCATCTTTGTAACATTGACAGAACTACTCACTGACACTGATTCTTTCACGTTCAATCACTGTTTAGAACTATATCCTTTCAAAGGGAAATGAAAATATAGCAAACATTTATAAAACTATCTTCATTTTATTGCTGTTTACATTTGCTTTATTTTACAAGTTGCTCAACTTTACTCCTCAATTTTGGCTAATTCGTCTACATTTCGTATTTCTTGAAACATGGTGAGGCACCTTTCTTTTTTTCGCATTCTAATGTCTTTTGAGTATGCAACCTTAGATGCTGGCTTCTTCATATATGACTCAGAGAGCTTTCGTGTACAACTACTTAATCTACTTTACTGTCTTTGTATATTCTTGATCCTATTTTGTTTGCTTACTTCTGTTTTTGGTTTGTACCTGTCAGAGTTTTAGTTTCAAAGTAACTAGTTATTTGAAGTAATCAGAAAGGGAAGAAATTAAAAGAATATTGTCAGAGTTTTGTTTCAAGTAACTAGTTATTTGAAGTAATCAGAAAGGGAAGAAATTAAAAGAATATTAGGTAGTTCACATAATCTCTGGGAAAGCAGGAGACCTCTGGGAAGGTTCAGACAAATTAAGAGACTAGTCAGCTAGACCTCAAGCTTGAAGGTTTTGATGCTACTGCTACGCGCACTCATCATAGGACACTGGCAGCACACAGGCTGCTGGACCCCCTGCCAGGTGTTTCTGAAACCTAGACAAGGCTGCTGCGGCTCCTGCTACAACTGACGATGTGCATATTAAGGACAAAGTCTTCTGAGCTGGAGAAACACAGGCAAATCCAGAATATATTTTCATTCCTTCAGAGAATGCACAGTAAGAAATGAAACCTATGGACATGTCATCTTATTCAGTAGGTCAGAGGTGAAGAGCAATTTTTCTTTTTACTTTTTCTTTTTTTTTTTTCTCTTTTCTTATCTTTTTTTTTTTTACCATGTGTGCTTACAAACTACTCTTTTTTTATCTTCCAAATTTTTTCTATAAAGCTCAGAGAGAAAGTATTTTGACTTTGAAGGCCATATAGTCTCTGTCACAACTACTCAATTGCCTTTACAATGCAAAAACAGACAGACAATACATAAATGAATGGATATGGCTATGGGCTAATAAAACTTTATGTTTAAACACTGAAATTTGAGTTTTATATAATTTCAATGTCATGAAAGTTTTTTTTTTTTCCAGCCATATAAAAACAAGAAGTGGGTCAGATTTGACCTTCAGGCTGTAGGTAGACAGCCAACATCTGCATTAGAGTATAAGATCCCTTACCAGAATGGGGAACTTTAAATACATTTACCTGAAATACATACCTACTCACTTTAGGCCCAAACTTCTGTGTCATTAGTGCTCAAATCTTATTCCTTCCACTTCTATCATCAACCCACCAAAACCATTAGATGCATAGATACCAACCTCAGGTTAGCATTATTTTCAAATAACTATGTTTTGGGTTTAAACAATTAATTTTCAATTTATACGGATATTAAAAATTAGTTCTTTAGGCTATTATATTCATCCAGAAAATCAGTTTTCTTCTGTTTTCAAGTACAGTAAATTTTACAAATCACTTTCTAGAGAGTTTGGTTTCATTTTACAATATTAAAGAAGCACCTTCACCTTCAAGTGTTTCATAACACACCCCATTTAAATGAGTTTGCCCATGCAGGAAGAAGACAGGCATCATTCCAGTTAACAGACATTATTTACAATCAAGTTTCAATTGAGTATGAGACCTGGAGCTGCAGACATGCATACTAAATATTTTCAATAAGCCATTTTTAAAATAATTATATCTTTAGATACAACAGTCAAAGGGTGATTAATCAGGGACACATATAACTCCTACCTGTGTTGATTGGTAGAATGGAATTTTATTATCTGTTATTTTTAAATGTATGCCTGTATTTACCCATTTATTCTTAATGATCCTTAAAGGAATGATGGTAAAATTTATTTTCAACCTGAAGACAAAGACCACTGAATGTCATGAAATATTACATTTTTTTTCACATATCTACTATCAATAAGAATGATTAATACAGTCTAATTAAATTTTAGATAGCTTGCATTGGTTCATCTGACTTGCGGTTAAATTCTGAAGTCATTCTATTAAAGCAAGATGAACAGTGAGATGTAATGCTCAGAGGTCTGTTTTCAGTGCAGCTTTTTATTTCCATTCTACTTTAGAGATACTTGTGGCTGGTGCCAATATATCACACAGAATCATCTGTGACTAGACTCAGTCTCTCCTCTTGCCTCAAACGGTCCAAGGGAGTCATGAAACCACAGCTGTGCACTGAGGGAGAGCCAGGAGTGTGGCCAAACAGAAGAGCCTGCTTACACAAACTACTTACATATACTAAAGCTCTATGGTAGGAATGCTGGTTGTAATCAAGTTTATGACTAGGTGAATACTATAACAGGATGAGTCACAAATTTATCTGCTGTCCTATAGTTAACTCTTTAGAATATGTGAGGTAGCAGGAGTAGCCAAGGTATATTTCTAAGGAGCAAGATGGTTATTTACTCAAGAAATTTTGGAATCATTTCAAAACACCGGGATTTTCTGATGTGATTTGTCCTATTGTGTTTGCTACAGATTCTCTACAACGCCACAATCAGCCAAAGAGCTTTCGACTACCATAAGGTCCAGTGGGTCATAATGGATAAATTGGCATAGATTATAGTGCAGCTTAGATCCCTTAAAGCTAGCAGCATTTTAGGACACTAAGTCAATTACTATGAACAATATCCTCAAACCTAATATGTGTTGTACATAAAACAAAAGATATAAACATAATGTTATTTATCTTTTTTAGAAGAAGAACTGGTCATTCACTTTAGTGGTGACACTCTCATAGTAATCAGCAGATACTTTATTGAAATAATTCTTAACAAGGCAACTTTATTCCTATTACTTCCTATTCTCCAGTTCCCATGATCAGTGTATTATTAAAATAGTGAACCAATATAACGTCTTGTCATGGGATAGTGAGATTTTCAATGTCACTGCAAACTAAATTGTGGCACAGAAATAGATGGTAGTTGTGCTCCAAGACATGATGGTGAAGGTGTCTTATTCACCTATTGGGTGAAAACAAATTACTTTTAAAGTTCAAGTCTACCTGGTATAGAGAAAAATCGGTGAGATCAACGATTTCAATTCAGGTATGCAAGATAATATTGATTTGTTCCAACAAGTATACTACAAGAATACAAGGTCTGTAATGAAAGTCACCAACAGATTAGGCTTAAAACAATTCATCATCATTCTTTCTCCATGTCTCATTTATCTTCTATAATCAGCAAACTGGAGAATTAAATGTCCATGTTATACAAATAATCACATCTAAATCTTTCAGGCCTTTGATGATTACACTAAACTCTGCTATTCCCTCAGTAATATGCTACTACTTTTTCACTTAATATTTATAAAAGGGTAAATCTAGGAATTTTTCTAGAATTTCACAACCTTACTTTATTTACCTTCATTCTTTACTTTATTCTCCTATGCAACCAATGGAATAATACTGATTTTGCCTTTCCCTGATAATAGATATTTTTTTTTCAAAAATCCAGAAATAGCAAAATTAAATACCATCAAAATTAAAATAAAATAGTATTTAGTAAGGATTTATTGTATATGTATGTATGTATGTAAATACATCTTGTATGCAGAAACTGAGACAATAGAGTCTTTGGGAAATGATTCACGGTATGGATTTTTAATGGTATAGGAAAGATTTTCCTCAAGAACACCTGGTCACTCTTCCAAGGCTTATGAATTTGTAAAGAAACTCAGGTCTTAGAATCAGGTGAATTTCAAGCATTACGACTTAAGACACATCTTTTCCCACAAGCTGGGAATTAAAAATAGGACCTTAATGTACTGAGCATCTAAAATAATGCTAGGGATCCCAGAGAGACAAGGTCAATTATTACATCAGTTTAGGTCCTTTGGATAATCATACATGCCCTGCTAAGCATTATGTTAATTAACAGGTGAATACTGATAAGGAAACTCTGTGGAAGTATGTAGGGTTGAGCTTAATTCTTTTTTCAAGATGGAAAATTTGTAAAAACATTTGTAAAAGTGAAGTAATACTTATATCTAAAAAATAAAACAGAAAATCTTATAGTTGAAAAATATTAGAATGTAGTAAAATACATATAAATCATTAAACATAGGGAAATTACATATATTTTTAGTGAAAATCCTTGTAATGAATGGAATAAGGGAACTATTTGTGGATATGTAGCTGGGTGTTGCAATCTTCATTAATGGCATGACAAGAATGAATTTGCTAGTGTTCTTATTTCTTTGCATCAGAAGTTTCTAATTAAAAATTTTGAATAATTATTTTTAACTGGCTAAGGCTAGGTTAAAGTTCTTGCCAATGTTGCAAAGGGTCTGTGTGCAGGTATGAATGGCGGGGGTAATATTGAGGGGACTTGAAAATCAAAGCATTTTTCTTTTGGATATAACAGGTAATGACCTCTCTTTTTCTGTAATAAACCTCTAGAATGTAAATTCAATGAAGGCAGTGATTTGCTTCTCTTGTCACGATAGCATATCCAGTCCTATGTTCACATAGTTAGCACTCCATACATTTGTTAAATTAATTAATTTCTAAATGAACAAATAGCAGCAATTACCTAAATATATTAAGGATTTTCAGATGCTCGGCAGCCTGAAAAATGGTGACTGCTACATGGTGATATCAATGTTATCATGTTTCCTACATTAAGCAGTCTCCTTGATATTCTGCATTGATCTATACTCTCACCCCAATAACCTCTCTTTCTCACTCTGACTAGAATACCCCCCCCCCAAAAAAATTGGGGACTGGATATTTTAGCATCATAAATTTATAAAGACTCCTTGCTTTAGAGATTACAGTGGCTATACAGCATCTAATCATATAATTTAAAAATATATAAATATGATCTTTTATAAATTTTAAATAGAAAATCCTAGCTTTCAAGGACTAAGTATGAATAAGATAATAAAATAACATCTCATTAAATAGCATCCATACAAATTGGGTACCTTTTTATAATTACAAACAACTTAAAATCAAATATTTGTTCTTTATAGTCTATCCATTTCATAAATATATCTAAAATTTTTATTATGTTTAAACAGTTAAATCTTTTTACATTTTTGTTTCTTTGTTTATTATTTTATAGTATAAAGGGAATATACAAAATATTCAAATAACTTAAAATAGGGAACAGATATTTTAAATATTATAGAGAATTTTAAATAAATAATGTCAGAATCCGTATGAGAAGCTGGAGACACTAGTCATAAATATTCAATGACTGAGTTGCCTATTACTCAGTTTTTAGCATTGTCACTGTTAAGCTACCCAATTCAACTTTGCAAATCATCCTTATACTTTGCCCAGCTGATAAGAGCTATCCACTCCATCTAAGTTAGGGAGAGTAAAAACAGAGCACAGAATTTACATCATTTTGTCTCTATTGAATCACTAAGAAGGAGGGCGGATGGCAGAAACAAACAGAAAACAATTGGATTTCATAAGAAAACTATAATAATACCAAATGTTAAGAAGGAATATAGTGTGAAAGTGGTGGTCATTGCATTGAGATAGGACAGGACATGTTCTTGACTCCATTTTCTCCTCCCCACAGAAATACAGTAAGGTCTATTCATTCATTGATAAGGAAATACTAAACTGACTTTCAGTTTCTGGAAGCAGAAATAGCAGAAAAAAAGAAAGTTCAGTTAAAATTAATGACATTCTCTCCTGATGCCTGTGCAAATGTTCTGTTGTTGTTATTTTTCTCTGCAGTTCTGGATGTCATTCTTTGCACAGATCTTTCAGATAGGCAAAATACAAAATCAGCTAATTCTATCTAAACACTTCATTTTTAACAAAATGCAATATGAAATTGCTCCTAAATTATTACAATGATAACAAATAGCACTTATTTATTTACTGTGAGTGTTTACTATTGCTAAGCCCTTTTAAAAGATTTTCTCACCTAACCTTCACAATAACACTGTGAGGTAGGTACTATTTTTTCCCTGTTTTGCACATATAAAAGCTGAAAATCACCCAGATGAAATAGTGCCTAATGCCCCTCAACTAGTAATTGATAAATCCAAGTTTCAAATACAGTCATTCTGGCTTTGAAGCTATTTCTATTTGGAGATCTAATTTTTGAAAGCACAATACAAAACTGTATCTTACTTATGATATTGTAATTATATCTAGAAATTATTGAACCTTACCATGAGTAAGAAAATATGCTAAATCTTTTCTATGGATTTTCTCATTTAATTCCTAAACAAAGCTGTAATATTATTGTCACCATTTTAAGCTGAAGTAACTGAATAAAGACTTTGAGAGGTTAATAATAAATATTTTATTGTTATTGTTGATATATATTAAATTAGTTGAGGCCTCAACTAACAAACAAAAGTTCCTTGCCTCGTGCGGGCACAGAAAAGGGCGTGGGAAGGTGAGAACTCTGACTAACGCTGAGAATCAAGAGGAATGCAAGAGGCAGGTGGAAGTATGGCAGGATAAATTGTCCACATTACATTACAATTTTGGTTCACTGTAGCCTGTGTCTAGTCTCATCAAACAACTTTAGCATCCTCTTTTTGAAAGTAGGGTTACTGGCCTACACCCTAGTCTATGAATTACTGACGATTATTGATGTCCAAACACCTTTTTTTTTTTTCTTGGTTGTTGTATTATGTTTTAAAGAAAATACACAGAGACATTTAAAGCTATGTTAAGGGAATTTCAGAGTTCACTTATAATCCCTCATTTCTCTCAGTGAGAGTGGAATAACCTTTTTTTTTTCTTCAAGATTTCATTTATGAATGGTACATCTCTGAAAGGTATTTAATGGCACATATACTCTTTAGCACTACATCATCGCTGCATGTGCTGAGTCAATAAATAATATACCTAGTAAGATAATGAATTCTCAGTTCAGAATAATCACTAGCATCTGTAAAGGACTTAGGTAGTCATGAAAACCCTATGACATGTTTAACATTATTATTACACCTTTATAAATGAGGCAACTGAAACTTGCCCAGTATTGGAAAAACAAGTGGCAAAGCAAGGGCTTGCACCTTTTAAAAACAAAACAAAATAAAACGAAACAAAACTGTGCTTTACCCATAGCATAATACAGTTCACTTTGAAGAACAGAGATTCGACTCAAATAAATAAGTACTGAACTACTTATCACAGGATGTGTCCAAATACAGGCAGAAAAACCCCTTGACAGAGAGGCACAGAACTCTAACTATAGATAGACTAGATAGTTTCAAAGTGCTTCTTCACTCTGAGAGGCTGAGTTACATTAAATATAATGTCTTTGTAAATCATCACTGTCTCAGTCTCAGCCGCATGTTCTATGTCTTTGTTGCTCTCAGGTTCTTATATTGAGATTGCGAACTCAAGGTAATATAGCAGATCTTCATGAAAAAAGAATGGCTTAAATTTTGCTATTATACTTTAGAGATTTTAATGCACTTTTACACATGTGACTTAATTTCAATTTTGCCACAACCTGTGCAATAGAGAAATAGTTGTTTTAATTTCTGTATAACAAAGTTGAAAAATAACTTCCTGTGAGGAAGAAAGTGGCTTTTCCAGATGTCCATAATTAACAATTCATAGAATTGGGGCTAGACTCTAGTTCCTTCCCCTATATTTTCTGCTTTGGAGATTTGTACCTCAAAATCCCTCTCCTCTTCCCTGTAATTTTTTTCCAGGAATGAACAGAAACATCTTTAAAACCTACATTTGTCTTGAAATGTCCAGTGCCTATAAGTGTCATTTTGTTAACTGTAATTTTATGCTTGCTTTAAACCAGGAAAATGCAAACATTAACCAGGTAATGAACTGTTTTATCTCTGATGCCGAATAGCCTGTGTTCTATTTGCCTCCTTTTAAATTTGCTGCTTCAGTGCTTTGTGAAGAGACCTGGTCTTAATCTATAAGAGCAGGCTGCCAGCAGTTAGTTGGAAAACAATTTGCCTTAGTCTTTGCATGGCTAATGTTTTACGTTGAAATGCTATTGACATAACACTTATGCCATTTGATAACTCAACTGCACTGACAAGAGAAGTTAACCAAAGAAAAAGAGGACAGCCAAGAATGTTGCAGGCACTGCTATCTAATCAGGTATTGCTATAGAACAAGCTAGAAGCTCTGCAGAAAGGAAGCTAGTGTGAAGAATCAGCTTGCGTAGGATTGGGGACCATCTGTAGCTCTGTGGCCTTTATAGCATTTTTATATGTTGCTAACATTCTCCTACATACTTCGTGATATATTCCTTGGGGTTAAGAAGACATATGGGCTCTAGACAGAAGCAAAGCTAGTTCTACATTATTGAAACTTCCTTTCCTCCCTGAGAAGAGGATCTCTGTATTGTTTTGAGAAAGAACAATAAAACACACATGAACACAACCTGATTTCTCACCTCCTAAGCTTCTAATCCTCTTGCTCTTAGATTCTTTTAATATACCTATATGCAAGCTCTACACTTTGGTGAAACGGCATTCTAACTTAATGAGGGGCAAAGAGTCTCTTTTTTTACACAAATGAAATCACCTTTGAGCACTCAGAATTGTAATTTAGCAGATGCCTGGAAACTGCAGGTTGGTAATAAAGGTGAACATATGGGCAGTAGCCTCCAGGGATGTAAAGCTTCAGGTGCTGTGGGCAGCATTGAAAGCAGAACAAATGCTGTGCACAGTGGAGGGGCCCCGAGTTTCCCCCCTGAATCTTGGGTCATGTTTCTCTGAGGCTGTTATGCTTCCTGAAGTTGAATATTTGCCAACACCTGCTTCAATGGAGGGGACAGAGGCAGAGCCTAAAATAAATGGAAAGACATCAGTAAAACTAAATTGAAATATGCATCATTTTAGATACTTTAAACAGTAAGGACAAAAACCCAACTCAAACAGACCTGACAAATTTCACATTAGAAGTTGAGGGATAGAGCAGGCTCCAGAAACAGGACAGTCAGGGGGTTATTCTGCTCTCTGCTGTCTGCCTCAGCACCAGCAGCTTATCCCAAAGCTGTACAACCCTTTCCCGCAGTGGTTACAATATGATCTCTGTGGTAATCAGGGAATCAGGTCAACTGGAAACAAAATGTCATCCTCACTGGAGAGGAAACATTGCTTAGCTGTGAACAACTAAATTTGCAATGAATTACTTCAGAGGAACATAAAGAAGAAGAAGAAAAGAAGAAAAAAAGATCAATTGCCTAGTCTCGAGCCCTGGTCTTGCTAGTAGAAAGAGAAATTTCTGAGGACTTTTATTCCGTGCAAGCACATTACTCATACTTTATTATTTCAAAACTTGAAATAATTCAGTAAAATAGATATTAACCCATGTTACATAGATGAGACAACTGAGGCTCAAATGGTAATAACAACTGGTCACAAACATATTTTGTGACAAACTTTTTCAAACTCATTAGCTAGGATAGAATCAAACCCTACAAAGAAGGGAAAAATATTCTTGTCTTTAACAAAACTTCTCTTCATTAGAGCAACCAGAGATTCCTGTATTGGGATATAAAAATCAAGAGGAAGAAATAGCTTCCTATTATGGGGTAAAATCAATAACAGGTAATATGAGCTGGGAATTAAAGGATAAGTGGGATTAGGATAGGCAGAAGTGGCATAAGGGGCTCCCGAAAGTAGAGATTAGTTTGATCAAAATATGCAAGTGGGAAAGTAATCTGGTCTGTGAAAATGTAGGATAATTCCAGTGAGACGACACATTTCCTACACAGTGCTTTACATTCTCTCCACTCATCTCTTATTTTGGCAATGACCGCAAGAACTAACTCTAAGCATTGACCAGCATAGGCTAGCTTTTTGTCGAGTTTAACTCAAATGTGTCTGCGTTGGCTGAAAGATTCTACAATGGCCTTTGGATTTTTCTTTTTTTTTATTCCTGCTTTTACCGTTCAGGGTGATTGTCTTATTTATTCTCATTTAGATTATTATCATAACTTCCTAAAAGGTTAATTTACTATGCCTTCCTTTTTAATTTATAAAATGTCAGTAGTAGTTTAATACTCTTAAACAATTATTTTAAATCAAAACTTTTCAAAGAGATCCTTCTATTAGAGCCTAACAATTAAATACATAATATTCACCCTATTTAAAAAAGTAAGATCTTTATAAAGTAGCCCACTCACTTCCAAATCTTGTCTTACATTTCTTTTGTATTTTTATTTTACAAAGCTATAGCTAAGAGTATGACCAGTTGTTTTCCAAATAACAGTTCCTTTTCAGCTCAAGCAATCATCTTTTCCTGGAGAGCCCTTGTCTCGCCCTTACCCTTAATCATTTCCTGTAACAAGTACAGCCATTCCCCAGTCCCTTAAAATCTTTTTCAGTAGCTTTCACAGATACATTTTTTTTAAACTTCTGCCATGAACTTCATCTTTAAATTAAAGAGATTTCCCTTTTCTTTAAACATATAAAGGACATAGACATTGGAACCTTATAATAATGATTACATTAAGTCTAGTATTTAAATTATATATCAAAGTGTGAAAATATATTAAATATAAAAAAGCAAATGTTCCCTAAATAGCTATCCTCTAGATAAATGTTAGGAATGTATCTGACTTTTTTGTCACAGTGCCTCTTGCACATTTAAGACTTCAATAAACATTTTGTGAATTGAGCTATATTTTACTAAAGTAAATATACACGTACAATATTACTAAGAACTTTACACTATCAGTTAAATGACAGGATTTAGAGATTCTTCTATACTATTATCTTTTTATTTAATTTAACATTATTTTATTTTATGTTGTTTTAAACTAGTATAAGTGGAACCATTTCAGGCAATGAGAAAATTATTTTCATTGAATGTACCACGAGTTTAAAATTTGTTCGGTCCAATTTGTTGATTAAATTCTTTACATCTGAACTAGATTTGTTGAGCTGCACAATAATAATGTCATAAGCTAAATTATTTAATTTTTATTGAAGTATAATCTTTATAAGAAAAGTACAAATTATAAATCTATAGCTGAATGACTCCACAAAGTAAATAAAATTATGAGCCCATTATCCAGTTAAACAAACAGAAACAAGTATCTCAGAGGACCTCCTTTTGCACTGTCCCAATTGCCCGATCCACCCTCTTTTCCCAAAGAAACCGTTATTCTGACATATTTCGAAATATAAATTTTGTCTGTTTTTGAAGTTGGTATAACGGAGATCATACAATATTATACTATTTTGTGGTTGCTTCTTTTGCTTAGTATTATACTTGTGAGATTTACCCTTTTTTTATTTTTAATAGCTGCAGGGTACTCATTCCATAAATATATAACAATTTATTTTACGGTTAATGGAAATCTGGATGGTTTCCAACATGAAGCTATTATAAATAAAGTTGCCATGAATATTCTTGTGCGTCGTGTGTGTGTTGTGTGCGCTTTGTATGTCTGGGAGTGAAATGCTTTAGTAATCAGGTATACATTCAGTTTTAGAAGACAGTGACAAAATTCCAAAGAAATTGAACCAGTTTAAATTATCACAACTTGGTATCATTTTGCTCCACTTAAAGGTATTGCCTCTAGCATATGAGTTTGTCCATTGCTTCATATTTTGCCACTATTGACCATTGCCTGTTTTAATTTTTTACGTATTTATTCATGTATGTATAGATTTTAGCTATCCAGTTGTGTGTGTGTGGTGATATTCACTGTAGTTTTAGTTTGCATTTATCTGATAGTAAAGGGTTGAGCATGCCTTTATATATTTATTGGCTATTGGTGTCTATCTGTTTTTCATGAAGTGACTATTGAATTATTTTGCCTATTTCTGTGGGATGGTTTATTTCTACTTTTTGATTTACATAGTAAATCATGTTCTCTAAGCTTTTTATTGCTTATATATCTTTCAAATATACTTCTGGTTACATGGCTTGAAATTAAGAATCACCTACTTAATGTTGTCAATGAATACAACATCTTAGTTCTGATATATCCTTTTCCAGCTCATGCATTTTTATAAGAATTTTTACTTACCCAATGTTTATGAAAACATTCTCTACAAACTATACTCTTTAAAATAAATCATTTAAAATGCTCTATATTAACAAGTATTCGAGTTTTTTTCCCACTTTGGATCTTGTATTGAGTGTTTTTTGGCACAGTTTTCAATACTACCACTTCCCTGGTATTTTACAGTTACAGATTTTCACAAAGAAGTTGTGGTTCTATAGCAGATATTTGGATTAAATTTAGTTATTTTCTCCCAAGCTATTGATAGAAAATGAAGTTTCTTAACTTGACTATCAATTAAATTGTAGTGGCTCTATGAAAATTTTTAAAATATTCAAACATAGCTTAAATGATATAAATATTCTTTTTAAAAATTTTTTTTAGAACTCAACTATTAGGAGTTGTTTGTCTTTTCCAAAATTTTTGCTATATCTACAATTGCTTAATTTTTATTATAACGTTATTAGTCACTTGATGTCTTCTAAAATCAGAACTAATGCCATTATAAATAGTAGATAAGCATTATCATTTGAACAAAAATCTATTGAGTTAATAATAATGCCAAAACAGATTAATAATTTATAAAATGAATAGTAATCACACATGTATAATTTGTTTTATTTTTCAAATATCCAAACAATGGTATAAATTAATAGCTAATATCAATCACTGTGATAGAACTAAAGCTAATTACCTAAAAAATGGTGACACAAATATTGAGAATGTGAGTGGCACACAAAATTCTCAGAAACAGTGACAAAATCTAAATGTCTTACCTATTTATGTTATCCACTTAGTTCAATCGCTTTTAAAACCCAGCAAAACCATAGAAAGCCTAGGGGAGCTGGTTAAAAATACAGATTCCCAAGTCCCACATTTAATGATTTTAGTTCCATAGGTCTGGTGTTGTGTCTAGAAAGCTGACTATTATCTGAAGATACTGATACAGGTAATGAGCACAAAATCCAGTCAGAGTTAAGCCTGTCCTAGGTAAGTCTGTAAAAGGAGTCTATGCTAACATCCAGATCCCATTTCTCTCTTGCTCACCCTTTCTGGTGTTTACACTAACCAGGCCCAGACTGAGCAAAATGTGTCACAAAAAGGTCTCTCCTAATCAAAAATGAGCTTTTAATTTCATTTAATTTAATTAAATCAAATATACATGTAAATAGGCATATGTAGCTAGTGCTGCCATACTGTACTGCAGTACATGAAGACTGTAGACATAAGAAATGATTTCATACAATCTCTTTTACAAAATACTTATGTATAAATGATACTTATGAAAATTTCATAATTTCTAACTAAGGATGGCATGTCTTAGATGGATTTAATAATATAACACTACACTTACCTCATAACATGCACTCATAATCAAACCATGTCTCTGCTCTTTATTGCTGTATGACCAATCATGGGTGCATAGTGTCTTAATCTACACAGTTTAAAAAATACAATGCTAGTACCAGTATCAAAGGTTGCTGTAAAGATAAAATGGGTTGGTATCTTAGAGATGCAACCACAGAGGAAATCACAGTCTGATATAAATTTTTTCCAGAAATCCCTAGAAGATGCTTCAAGGTCAGAGTCAAAACACTGAAGAGCAGTGGTGCATCACTGATCAAATAGGAACATAAATAATTGAAGAACTGAGCACAAAAACTTGAGTCACTCAGGCTATTCCTTCTTTCAACTGCCCACACCAGGCCTCAGAGAATTTTTTCTAGGGGATATGAGAAACCTACTGGAGATTCCTACTTTGTATATTTGGGAAAAGAAGGAAATAAAATAGAAAGAAGGAAGAAAATACAGCTCTATCCAAGAGTAAAAACTTCAAATATCTCTGCTGCCAAAGTAAAAGCATTCCTTATTTTGGCAACTAGGGAAGAGGAAAAAATCCTGTTTGTATGTTTTCTACCAAATGTGTGAAAAAAAAAAATCCAACTACGTGCCATCACCTGCTCACTTATGCTAATCTGCAGTCACCTACCTAATTTAATAAGAAGGCCTGTTGAGAAATCAATCCTAATCTTTTATAGAGGAAGCAGTACCAACCACTTCTATTAATCAACATAGTTATTTGAATATTTCAAAAGAGATAAAGATTAATATGAACAGAACTAACACTCAAGAAAGATAAATGAACTTTTAATAATTCATATTACTCATGTGAGAGGTATTTAAGAGGATAATGTATCCATAAAATAAGCCAGACTGCTACAAAAAAACAGCAGTCAGAGAACAAAACATATAAGAAATTAGTATATATAACAACTAAAATAATAAAATGGTCACAAATGTGGAACAAATTGGTGATATAAGAGTAATATCAAAGATCTCCTCAAAAGGTACAAATGAAAAATACAAGATAAAAGCTAATATTCATGGAATCCAACATTGAGTCTAACATCTGCCTAAGAGTAGTTTCAGCAAACTCAGGGGAGGATTTACAAGAACGCTCTCAAAGTAAGAAAAAAGAGATTGACTTGAACGGGCCCACATAGACCAAGCAGGATAAATGACCAAAGCACCATGCTTAGATAAGATGCTATGAAATTTTAATTCTAACTATTAAGAGAAAATAACATTTTTAATGAGAAAAATAAAATCTCCTGAAAAAATAATGTTCAAATTAGCAACAGACTTGTATTCAGCAGAATTGAATACTGTTTCTGACAGAAAATTATATTAAAACCATAATTTTTTGCCTGGGAAATCTTTATATAAAGTTTGAAAGCAAATTAAAATTATGTGTAGATTTATATGAATTTTCAATTATTCAAAAACAAATTTTTAAAAAGCTAGAAAAGGAGACCAAGAATTTTGAGAATCTAGGATTGAAAAAGCAGAAGCTACGAAGTATATTTTAGAATTGGTGTTGATAGCTGGATCCTGATGCTGGAAAAATTCTTCTTCAGTGAAAAATATTTACATAATTATAACATTTTGCTCTATTTATTGATTCTCAGTTTTATCACCAACCTAAAAACAAAATACTATACATCAACTATATCTTAATAAACTTGTTTGAATATGTATAAATAACTAAAAATGTATAAAACAAATACAAGTAACATACAGTAAAAGAGAAAGTGGGGTATGGTATAAAAAAAAGAATAAATCTATTATAGAACCATTTTCAAAAAGAGAAGAATAGAAACTATTTATGTTAATAGTAAGTAAATTTAGAAATAAGTTTATTTAAAGTTATTACAATGTATAGCTACATAAATAACTACTTATTGCATATAGTAAATTAACAATGGTTACTTTAGGGAGTGGAAATAATTTTACTTTTAATTTTACTTTCTTTGCTGATTGAATATTTTAACGTGCATGTATTACTTCTACAATTATAATATCAATTCTTTATTAACTTATTCTAAAATATATTATGTAATTACTGTTCTAAAATGGCTTTGGCAGGTGGTATTTTCCTATTCAGAGAATTAAATGTTAGTATAATTCAGAACAAAATCAGTACATGTGTTCGGCACCTGTGAAAGTTTTGTGCCATACTCAAGGAGTTCTTAGTATATGGGTATAATTTAATTAAGCAAACATTCATTAAGAACTTAACTATTACTAAATTTCTTGATCTATATGTATTACAATATCCTCTCTAGCAAAAGCTGGCAATTTTTTTAGTAGGACCAGATAGTAAATGTTTTAGGTTTTCTGGGCACTACGGTATTTGTTGCAACTATTCAACACTGCTTTAGTAGCTTGAGAATAGCTGTAGACGATGTCTGAAAAAAGAGCATAGCTGAGTTCCAATACAACTTTATTTATAAAAACAAGTGGCTTGCCATATTTGGCACACAGGCCTTATTATGTCAACAAGCGTGTTTTAAAATAATCTGGACTTGTCTGCTTTTCTTCGTACCTATTTTCTTGTTACCTATTTGCACAATTTTGTCTTATTATAATATACGTATGAATATTAAATTGCTGTGCGTGTTATAGCAAAATTATGTAGTAGATCAAAATCATTTATAGTTTTCTCTGCTTCACACTGAGCACACACAGCTTTCCCTGGGTTTTCTTTTTTTTTCTAATCAGTTTATTTAATAGAATTATAACTGGTTTCACGATCCAGACCTTTTACACTGATTAGAAACAGGAGTTTCCCACACTGACCCTTAAGAGAATTCAATCCACACTTCCTTTCATTTTATCTCTCTGAAAAATATACTTATGTTCAATTCTAACTTCCTACTGCTCGTAACCACATTGTGAAGTATTTTTTTAAAAATGCTTGGTATACTAAGATAAAAATGATGTGCACTGCAATTCAATTGAGTCACTGACAGAATGACCTTAATTCTATTCAGAATGCTCTGGTACACTTTCAGATGCAGATGAGAAATAATGGGCCTACAATGAATATTGCCTGATAGCCTGATAAAACTGACAAGACAAAGAGATAAGGAATTTCCACATCCTCTTACTTTCATGTCTAGCCCTTGGGGTGTTTTGTATTAGAATATTGCTGCTGCTTTGTCTGGTAAAGCCAGGTTAAGATATTTATGGAAAGATTGCGATATGCTCAGAAGGAGACAACTGACAGCAATTTGAGACACATACGATGGAGCTGGAAATCTCTAAACAGAAATTTACACTGATACCAGGATTAAAGAAAAAAAATCAAGTCATTTAGAATCCACTGATGTTTAGCTTTGATGATACCATCACCAAAGGCACATTGCATACAATGGGCTCTACCTATATTTCTCAGAACTAAAAAGGGCGTATGTGTAGAGTTTTATGCTGTAATGTATAGTTCTGCCCTCTAAAGTTTGGGAAAAGCGTCTGTCCTCAGGTGTTAGAAACTCCAGCCTTCAGAGAAAAGAGACTCAGTTCATAGTAAGCAGGGTTAGAGTGAAAAGGTCTTATATTACATTATGCTCATTCATGTATTCCCACCTAACCCTAGGCTGCGGCTGGAGTATCACTGCTCTCTACTGAAACCGTAGTGATTTGTCTTCTTCCCTCTTTGTGTCTTGCTCCCAGTTCTGGAAGCTGCTTACTACGCACATACCTCCAAAGGGTAAAACATGTTTTTCTTTCTTAGTGCTCATCGAGAAAGACACCTTTCTTCACTTTTGGCTAAGCAGGGGTAAAGACTGGCAGGTCCTAAAAATACATTTAATATTTACGTGTGTACTTTTCTCCCAAGTATTCTTTCCAATGGCAGTGCAACATCTTCTGTCTTGTCTTCTTTTTAAATGGGGTAAACTAATTCTCTTGGAGATTTTGTAGGTATTGCAACTCAGAGTTTGACTGACTGTAAAATGATACTTTCTCATAAAGCTTTAAAGTAGAGAGGGGGTGACTTCTCAAGGAACAAGCATAGACTATTACTGTTTAATCTCCTCTAGCACAAAGATTTATATCAATTTGGGTAGGGAAAGTTACTTAGAGCCAACAGCCACAGGCTAGCCCTCTTTTCTACCTTTGAAGAAAGTACTAGACTATCTCATCCTCTAAAATCTCATATTATGTTCTACACACATGAGTCTGTGAAACATCATCGGCAAATGGGCAAATGGTCAAACTCTAGTCCAATTAGGGACTCTTAGCTTCTG
Organism: Eonycteris spelaea; assembly: GCA_003508835.1. NCBI lineage: Eukaryota > Metazoa > Chordata > Mammalia > Chiroptera > Pteropodidae > Eonycteris > Eonycteris spelaea. Next base: position 6,343,039 of record PUFA01000104.1, read on the forward strand.
AAATTCAATCAGTTGCTGCAGTCCACTTTTCAGACACTAAACGGGCCCTAAAAGTGTCTGGTTGGGATTTGTTGACCTTCCTATCACTACCCAGTAAAGACTTTGAGAATTGTTGGGGAAATATAATTAAAAACAAAATCTGCCAATGAAGGAAACCTCTCTACGGTAGAAGGGAAACAGTTTTATTATTGAATAAGCCTTAAACCAGTTGTAATGTCCATCCTGGGCAACAACTAAAAAATTTGCAAACAAAGGAAGAAATCTCTTTTAACCAGATAAAAACTGTTACATATATGTTCTCAAGGTAAACAATAACTAGTCTTCAAGTAAGAAGAATTGATGGTACATTTGTCAGTTCATCTTAAGGTCACCTGGTAATTTGGCTGTTTGCGTTTGCTAATTGCCTGTACCCAAAGGAATAATAAAATTTCTTACTCATATCTCCATAAAAGTAGGTAGAATCTGGAACCAGATGACCTACATTAAATTCTCATGGGGGTGGAGAGCTGGTGATGCTATCTTCCTAGACAATTATATTTATATAAGATGACTCCCAGGTCCTTGACAAAAGCATTCTCCAATTATGAAGCTAACAAAAGGCTTTTACTTAGCATTTTAAAAGATTTACAGAGATATTGCGGATTCAGTTCCAGACCACCTAAATAAAGAGTATTGCTGATAAAGTGATCTGTAATATTTTTGCTGGTGGAGGGTCTTGCCTTCAATTTGTAAAACAAACAAACAAACAAACAAAAAAACCTGTGAAGTACAATAAAGCAAAGCACAATTATACCTGCTATTTATGCCTCTCAGACAGAGAAAAAAGTTCACAATTACAAGTTTTCTAAAATAAATGCTCTAAGAAAAAGGGAGATAGGAAATCTCTTTCCCTTTCTGCAGCAAGGACAATTCTCTTTTTTTCTCTTCTTATTTAAATTTTTATTTACCATTTACAGAGTCTGTCTTGTGAAGGTATCCTAGCATCACCTACATGCAGCCTCCCATGTCTGGCCTAGGTCCTGCTCATGGCGGCATTGCAAGATATGCCTCTTTTCTTTAAATGCTTGAATAAATTTATGTACATGGAGAATCCATGCAGCCCTGCTAAACAGCAATCAGGTCCAATATCATTTATTACTTTCTAACTACATGTGTCTTCAGAGTTCTCTAAAACATTGAAAACACGATTTAGAGTTTGAGTCTCCTAACATTATCTTTCTATTATTCTCCAGTAAAGAAAATGTCACTAATTTGCTGATATGTCACTCTGAAAACTTATATAAATTTCAGTTACTAATGTAAAGTAAGTAGTTTAAAGAACAGCTAAGAAATCTCATGAGACATTAAACACAAGAACAACAAGAATTGCAGTACTGCCACATGCAAGTAAAAAATTCTATGAAGCAGTTAGTCCACAGCGAAGTTATTACTACTAGAAACCACTGGGTCATAAAATAGCAAATCAATCAGTCAATGCATATATACTTCTCTACATACATACATAAATAAATAAAAAATATAGGGGAAAAGATAACTGTAGTTTAATATTGAGGATAACATACTTATTTAGTATTTTACAAATTAAGCAGCAAATATTACTAAGAATTTAGGTTATATGAGTTAAAAAATTTGTTTTATTAATTAAAAATATATTGAACTGTCTTTAAGACAGAGTTAGTTTTCCTGTATACATAGAATATTTACATAAAGTTGACAGCTTCCAAAATTAAAAGTAATGCAAACAAAAATTAATAATAAAAGTATAAACAGAGAAAAGAAAAATATTATTTAGAAAGAAAAACCCATCTAATGTCTAGGTCAATGAGTTAAATCCAAATATTAATTATAGAATTCTTAAAGATAAACAATAATGAGATAAAACATCAAAATATATAGATTTTTTTTTCAAAAAATGTACTCTTGGAGTAAAATATGTAATATTTAATAGTTTTTGTTATTAAATAAGAAAATATGATAGTATATTAACTAAGATTCAATTTAACAGTATAAATTCTAATGTAAATTTCGGTTTTTAAGGTTATAATAAGAAGAATAAAATGTGTCAAGCTTATATTTTTCCCACAACTGTATTCAGAGTAAAATGCAGTTTTCAGTCATTTTTATTGTTAAACAAAAATAGTAATCAAAACTAAAATTAAACTTAGTTTTAATATTATAATTAAGCAAATGTAATTGAAGTAGAATTGAACAATGTTAAATGATATACAGACGTAATTTTATTAAAAAAGAATAAAGATAGTGTTAAATTTAAGAATTCTTGATTTTATATATGCATATATGTTTTTTTAGAAAGCCTAATCCAAAAAGCAAAGGTAAAATAAAAACAAAAATATACATATTTAGAAAGACTAAATACTTTAACTATGAATATAAATAATTTAAAATGTAAAGAACACATGCAATATCCACATATTGATAACTAATTTGAAAACAATAAAGATTATAATTTTAAGCATATCTATCTATAGATGTAGATATAGATATAGATTCACACTTTTTCTCAAAAAATGTAAAAGAAATAAAAGAGGAAAATATATGGAAAAAAATGAAGACATTTAAAGACAAGTATCTTTCCATATACTAACTCTAGCACTGATTACTTCATGAGGCAAGATTCCCAATTTTTGTTACCAGTCCAGAGTTTCCTAAGTAAATAAAGTAAAACCAAAACAAAAAGGACCATAATTATTTCAAAAATTAAATAGATCTTTTTGCTAAACTACTATTGCATAATTCCAATAGCAATTCTCAAGCCCCCATAATTTTAACAATAGGAAATGCATTGATAAAGTGATACGGACCCAGAAATAAAGAGTTCCTTAGTGAACAGGACTAGAACCAACTATATATTTTGATTAATGAATCATTCCACTGGCAGAAAAATAATTTTTCCTGTTTCTGATCAGCATATGTGGCAAATGATATGGAATAGTCATCATTATGAGTTTTTCTAGTTTTATAAATAGGAAATTTTATATGTACTCTGTATTTATCAATATATTATCAAGAATTTGGAGGTTATTACATTTATCAGTTGGTTTCTAAAAGAGATGTGTTAAAACATCTTTCTGGTTGTGAAGTTCAACCATAGGTTAATACCTAGTATGAGAGAGAGGTCAAGCTCAAAAGATAGGAAAAAGGCTTGAGATACCTCTGAGATAAGTAACAGGTACAGAGGGAGTGAGAGGTAAGTAGTTGAAAGTTGTTGCAGTAAAATAATAAATTTTAATATTTTATACTTTTGAATTTTAGATGATAACATAATCCAGGGTATGACCATTACTGAAGTAGAGTGGAGGTATTTATAGAATGTGAAGCAATCCAGAAATTGTGATGATAGACCTATTGTTCTAGGGCCTGTTCACAAGAAACATTTTAAGATATTGGAAATGATAAGCAAAATAATTAAAGTGAAAAAAATAGATATGCAGTATATAGGTATAGATAAAGCTCCAACTAGCAAGTTAGGAAGCAGAGTCATTTGTTCCATTTAAGGCAGAAATAAAGAAAGGGATGGAAAATATAAAATAAAACTGGAGAAATAAAGAATAAATGCTAAAGTCTAATCTCTTATTAATAGGAGGTTCAGAAAGCAATAGAAAAGGAAGTATTTGAAAAATTGATACGAAAAGATCCCCAGAACTAAAGCATGCTATCTGTTTTCACAGTGAATATTTAAAAGACACTCTAGTATAAGAAAAATAAATAAATTAAAAGCAGCCCTTTCTAGATACATGAGAGGGAAGCTTCATGATATCAAGGATAAAGTGAAGCTTATAAAAGATATCAAAAAAAATTGTTAATATACCTATAATTAATTAGAGTAAGACTGATGTCAGATTTCTCTTCAAATACATTGTAGGTAATTAAACAACAGGATAACAGTTGAAAAAAATCTATGAAAATAAAAGTTTATTTCCAGCTAAAGTAATATTTAAACATAAGTAGTTATTTTAAGATATACATGTGATTCAAAAAGATTATCATGCAGAGACCCTCTCTGAAATGATTATTAAATGATGCTATCCAAGAAGAAAAATAAATCCAGAAGGAAAATTAAGACATGTAAAGAGCAAAAGTAAATTATTAAAATTTGTTTACTGCTTATCCAGTGAAAATAGTATTTTTCCATAAAAGCCTAGAACTAAAATGCCAGAGTTAAAAATACTGGAGATATGTTGGGAAAGGAAGGAGAGAAGGGTAAGAGGTGGAAGGGGAAAAAGGGAAGGGAAAAAATATTTTAAATAAGCACAAATAGGAAAATATGCTAAGGGATAGAATACAGTTAATATGTCTTAAGAATTTGAAAATAAAATAATAGAATATATATATATATATATATATATATATATATATATAGGACTAAAAAAGGAGAGAAGAGGTGAATCATAGCTATCTCAAGAAATTCTACAATGCAATATAATTAGATATCAACATTAGAAGAATAGCATTTTAAATCCCATAGGAAGAAAAGAAAATGCACCCACATTTCGCATACTAACCCTTGAGTAATCTAAAGATGCACAGGAAATCTATGGAAGTTTTGGAAAAGAACTCCAGTGAAAGCGTTGCGAAACAAAATCTGTTGGAACAAACTAAAATGTATCCACCAGGAAAATTTTAGAGGGTTAAAAAAAATCCAAGAGCTAATAATTTGTTTGACTATATAAGGTAGAGAAAATTACCATACATAAAGAAAATATTTTGTTTGAAAACACATAAGAGAAGATAGTGAGATAAAATAAATTAACATGAATATACAAATTCACATAATAGAAAATGATAACTATTGGAAATATGGGCAGAGACTACAAGGAGGCATTTCTTAGGGAAAACATGAAGATGCTGCTCATCTCACTAGTACTCAAAGAAATGCAAACTGAAAGGAGAAAACACTTTTTACCCACTAGATTGGCCAATTTTAAAAAGTGGGAATACACCAAAGTTTGAGAGTATGAGAAAAAGAGAAATTCATAAAACTGTTAACACAGTAATATTAAAAAACAATTTGGTAGTATGTTTACCTTTAGACCCTAGCAATACTATTCTAGATATATATCCTCAAGAAATTTGTACACAGTACAGAGTCGAGGAGCTATGTGTGAGAATGTTCATTGCGGCATCCTAAGAACAACCTAATATGCTTCAGTGGGGTCAATGGATGGATAAAATTTGGCATAACATGATCTGGAATACTATGTAATTAATGAAATATATCACAAAACTACTGATTTTTTTCAACATGGATTATCTCAAAAAAGGCTGAGTAAACAATAAGTTGCAGTAGGACATGTACATTAAATATATATAACTTTAAAAAACATATATGACACATTAAGTATTACTCACATGTGTATCCATAAATAAAGGTAAAGATGAAGGATTGGTGGGCTAAGCATTTGATTTGTGATCATGTATTTCTATGAGGAAGAAAGGTATTGAAATGGAAGCTAAAAAATAAAAAAAAATGGGATCTCAACTAAGTAAGATGATAAGTTTAATCAACCTAAATCTGTGTACATAAGCTCAAGCATGAAATAAATAACTCAAATAAATTAAAAATATGCAATATGAAAAATACGTATATACACGTATCACATAATAAAGTCATGGGCTATATTTTCTGTTTCTATCAATCTATGAAATGATTGTGAATATGACATTGACAAGAATATGTAAGTGTATGTGTGTATATAAAACCTTTTGCAATATTCCTGGCCCATATCAAACAGAAATATAGCCAAATTATGGTATTGGTACCCTTATGTCTATAGAGTATGCCAGCTGGCTTGCTCAAGGATGAGTTGGTAATAGTGCATAAGAGCCTTAGGCATCAAAACATAGGCATTTCACTTTTTTGGATGAGTAATTTCTAACAGCTAAATGGAAATATAAATGGACAACACTGGAATGCAATATGCAAAACGTCATTCAAATAAATAGAATTGAATGATTTAGGCTTAGGCACTATGCAACTTGGTAACATCTCTAAGTGAATGACTGGAACAGCTTTCAAGGCAAACTTTCCATGAGGGAATGGATTGTGTACTGCAGTGCAGAGGATTTGATTAGATGCTTATTATAATGTGCTTTATTAATTACATTCAGAGGTGCTGAGCAGAAGTAATTAAAAACAAAACAACTTTCAAGATTCTTCTAGATTAAGGTTTAACTAATAAAGTAATAATACTGAGATAAATATATCACATAATTATCCTGTGTACTGTAAATGATCTTCTGATTTAATAATTACAATATTCTTCTTATTGAGCTGAAATGTATTTAAAATTCATTTACTAGGACAACAATGGGGCCCTATTAGTTCCTTAAAATCTCCTATATAACTCTTGGATTATTTTTGGCTTTATATAGTCCTCATACTATAAAATTTTACTTCAAATTCTTCCAGAGCCTGAGTCAAAAAAAGAAAAGGAAGTGGCATCACACAGGACATCCTGTCATCCATTCTCATCAGCAATTCTCAGGTGCTCCTAGAGTAACTTGCAGCACTCTCTCTTCTTCCTCTGAGTATATTTCTCTTCAGGTAAACTGCTTTGGAGATTAAGAATCACGGCCCCCATCCTTCCTTCTCTCCTGTCTCATTCTGATTGGCGGGTATCAGTTGACCCTGGCATAACTGATTCAATACCTGGGCTAAAATATATTAATTACATTATCTTGCCCCCAAATCCTTGAATTTCTGAAGTGACACATAAGCAATAAACACTTTTAATTTCACCATGCTCTTAAAATTTAACCTTTACGTGTAACTGAGGAAAAGCGTGGCCTATATCATGGTAGTAGAAACATCATGTTCCATTGACAAAAACAAATTTCAAAAGTATGAATTCATTAAAGACCATTCAAAACATTACATTTGGGGACTTCTACATATATCTTCTCTCCACTTATTTCCCTCTAAAATCTAGAGAAACCAAACTATAATTAATTGAATATTCTATCTTTTTTTTTTTGTTTTGTATCTATTTCTTATTCCAGTAATGCAAAAATAAATAAATAAATAAAATACTTTGAAAACTTCTTAGATGTTGACTCCCAATAAGCGGTATACTTTTAAGACTAGCCAAGTACACAAATATGTGCATGTATGTCTGTGTATATGTGTATAAGAAAAAAGTTTCACATAAAAATTCTTAATCTTACCATACCTCATAATTTCTACTTATCTATTTTTTTTTAAATATGATCACAATTTATTAGACTGATTTTATGAATCTTTAAAGTGTCCTGACTCTAAACTTAGGAGGAAAAACCTCAGCAGAATTGTTTTCTTTCCACTCAGGTAAATCACTCTGTTTTTACCATCACTGTATTTAGTACCTGTCTGTGTTCTAGAATGTGTGCTTTATGAAAACTTACTTGATCATTATCACTGTGTGCTCTTTAGGGCCCTTTTTATTCATCTTTGTATCTGTAAGCCTTAGCACAGTATTGACATACAAATCGCATTTAATAAATGTTTCCTCATTAATTCAATAATACTTAAACATGCCCCCAAACAAATGATTTCAAGTGCCTTATGAAAAAAGGTACACAACACTACCAATATATAGTTCAAGTAAAATTAGACAGTAGACTGGTGAAGTGCCATGCCATGGTTTATTATAATAGAGACCCAGATTAGATAACATATGGAACAATGCTGATCCATTAAAGACCACGTAGTGTTATGAACTGAAAGTTCATGTCCCCCAAAATTCAGTTGTTGAAACCCTGCCCCTGCCTCAATTTAATGACATCAAGAGATGGGGGCTTTGAGAGGTAATTAGGATTAGATGAGTCAGGAGTAGGGTCTTCGCAAATGAGATCAGTTCCCTGATTAGAGTCGTGAGTGATCTTGCTTCCCTCTCTCTGCCATGTGAGGATACAAGATGTCATCAGGCTGCAACCTGGAAGAGGGTTCTAACCCAAATGCGACAGTGCTGGCACCCTGGTCTTGGACTTCCAACTCTAGAACAGTGAGAAGTAAATGTTTTTGTTCATTAAGCCACCCAGTCTGTTATTTTTGTTATAACAGTCTGAGATGTCTAAGATACCTGGAAAGCCAAGTTATCCATACTAGTCTCTAAGAAGGAGGAAGGTTTTTAAATAGTTTTCCTTATTACCATTAAAATAAAAATAAAAAAAAAACTTACTGGATTTCGTTAACAAATGTTACCATAATAAATAAATTTTAAAAAAATTATAAATTAAAAATTAAATTTTGATGTTCAGTTAATTAGGCTTTAGTTATCTGAAAAATGTTAATTTCCACACTGACTTTTTTTTTGATTAGGCCAGAAATAGAAAAAATCTACTTTTTTTTGATTTCTCAAAATTTTTACACAAAAATGCATGAATAAAAATACATTTAGAATTTGATGTGTTTTAAAGTAACAAAATAAATTTTTTTAATATGGCATAATTTTATAAGAATGTAACAATTTCATAAAATTTCAAGATTTTATTTCTAAAGTGTTAAGCCTATGTGTAATGGCAAGTAGTATAGTTAGAATGAGATTAAATACTGTTTTTTTTGTTTTCAGCATCTGGAGTATGTTATGGTTACAGTACTCCTCTGAATTATTATGGATAAATGATTTATGAATTCTGTTTATTCTATAACTCTTGCAGAAATTTTTACTCTTTGAAGCAGGGAAAAAATTTCTTTAAATGAATCCATTGAAGTGCAGTTTACTTGTCACCAAGTATCAGAAATAAACATAAACGGACTGAGAAATTGTTCTAGAAATGAAATAAATCTTTTCTCCTGATCTCTTAGCTGTCAGGCTAGTATAGAATAAAAAACAATACTTACTAAAAAATTAGAATTCAGGTAAAAATGTTTTATGGATATTTGATGTAAATCCATCAAGTGATGTATTGCAGCCTCACAGCTGCAAAGAGCTGAATTCTACCAGCAGCCTGAATCAACTTGGAACTCTGTTCTTCCCTGGTCGGTCTCCAGATGAACTTGTAGCCTGGCTGACACCTCAATTACAGTCACATAAGACTCTAAGCAGAGAACCCAGTTGAGCTGTGCCTGGTCTTATGATCTACAAAAAGTGTGAGATAATGTTGCCGAAAGGGTTAGGAAGAAGAGTCGGAGTCTGGAAATGCCTCACTAACATGGAAAGGGAGAGGGGATGAATGGCAATGCTAGCATTCCCAACCCTGTCTCCATGACTTTTTATTCTCTTTCACAAAGCTGGCTTTGTTATTATTATTAGTTACTATCGGGTTAGTAATTACAAACTATACCAAGTCCCAGATTCAGCTTCAGGGCCACCACCCTGTTATCAGCTATTTCTTCTCCTTTTCTTATCCTTGTGCCTAGAGCAAGAAGTGCCAGAATAGGTAAGATGTGTGCACCCTCCCTGCAGTGTGAGCTTGTGTGCAAGTCCACACCCGCTTCTGATGACCTTGTTGCTCCAAGCACCAGGCATCCTGCTAGGACTACAGGCGTCTCTCACAAGATAACAAATAGATTTTTTTTTAAGAGGCTAAGTTTGTTTTAAGTGTTATGTCGCAATAGAAAACAAATATAAATAAGTTGACTTTTCTTGCCATTTTCATTTTCACATATGCTTTAAAATTGTCTCAATTTCTAGTTTAAAAACCTTCTGAAAATTTTAATGGAAAGTTGATGAATTTGTAAATGAAATAGAGAAGACTTATTTGGCTTTTCTTTAGTTCCTCTCAATACAATTTTCTTGTTACAGTCTAGAAGACTTACACAGTTTGTGTTAGGCTTATTCCTAGTTATTTAATTTTCTTTAGATGCTATGAAGTTGAATAGTTTAGTTTTAATTTCTTATTGTTTGTTAAGAACATATAAAAATACTAATTAAATTTTGGATATTGACTTTTATTAAGAAACTAATTAAATCAACAATGGATATTTTTTTTTCTTAAATAGAATATGTTGATCCTTTTGGATTTTCTGTATACATTATAATGTCATATTCATCAGTTTTATTTATTGCCTTATAATATTTATATCTTTTGTCTCCTAGTTTACTGCAATGGCTAATAACTCAAGTATAGTACTGAATATACCTAGTCTTAGCAGATATCGTTTTAATTTTCCCTGTCTTAAAGTAAAAATTTTGAATATATAAACATTAAGAATAATGGTTGCTCTAAGTTTTAACAAATATGTCAAATTAAGACAGTTTCATTCTTCTCCAATTTTTCTATATTTTCAAACAGTTTTAAATGTGGGTTGAATCTATCAGATGCTGCTTCTGCATCTATTGAGATGACCATTTGAGTTTTCTCCCTTATTCATTTAATGAGGTACATGTAATGATTGATTTTTGGATACTAAACCAACCTTGCATTTCTGCAATAGGACCACTTGGTCATACATAGTATCCATTTCATGTATTGCTGGAATTTATTAGAAATATTTTATTTAAGCTATCTGTATGTACGCATGTATGTTCAGATACAGAAAGAAATTTAGTATGAAAAGTATGCTGACCTATAAAAAGCATTAGAAAGTGTTCCTTATTTCTAGTCTCAAAAAAAAAATTCATGTAAAAATGGTATTGTTTTGCCCTGCACTATTTAGAAAAATATACTAGTAAAATTGTATGAACTTAAATGAAGGAAGGTTTTTTAGAGTTTCAATTTCTTTAAATGATATAAACCTTTAGTAGATATAAATTTTTAAATTTTAATTTGTGTTACTTTGGGTGTATAAATATATATAAAATTATGCATTAAATAATTTATTATTATAATATGGCTTATTATCCTTTCACTACTTTTTAAACATCTATAGTCTCAAGGCATTACCATTTTATCCAATGAAATAATATGATAGATATAATTACTATATATTTTATATACATTTTATTAGTCTTACAAATCTTATCAGAATGTTGTCAATTTTATGAAATTTCAATAAATTAACTTTTAGCTTTGTTGATTTTCTTTATTGCATGTTTGCTTTCTATGTTGCTGATTTCTTTCTGTTCCTAGCTTTATTATTTATTTTCTTCCTTTTTTAAAAGATCAATTTGCTGTATTTGTTTAGAATTTTAAGAGACATGCTTATAAAACTAAAACTCAGAATATTAAAATTTCTAATATATGCTGTTAGGGCTAAACTTTGCCTCTGAAATACAAAAAGAAATCATATAGGCAAAATTTCAATGAAGGAAGATTTAGAGAATGTAGAGTTTTCTATTTTTATGTGAGGGTAGTACATGTTAAGCAAAGAGCAAGAATCACCTCCAGAAATGCTGGCTAAAATTACAGCATAATAAGACTCGAATATTTGATTAAAGAATTGTACTAATTCTAATGTGACCTAATTGGCCCTAGATAATATATCATCAGCTCTTTTAATAAGGTTATTTTTAGCAGTGTGCAAAACACATTGGGGCACAGGGGCAACTAATTTTAATTTCCCATGCAGGGTGTACTGCTGGTTTGTATTATTACAAAAGCCTCTCATAAGCATAAAAACATGAAATAAGTAATAGGTGAGACAATAACAAACTATAAAAACATTAATTAGATTTAAAAACAAAGTAAAGGCAGAGTCACCAATATCTCTGAAGTTTTAGCTTGAGTAAAGATGGTGGCATGGGGTAGTTGTGTCATCAAGAGAAAGAGTAATTGTCTGGAAAGAGGCCAAGAATGGTGAAAGTAAGAGAATAAAAGAGTTAAGGATTAAAACAACTTCCGCTACACCCTCCATTTGGTTTGTGATTGCTTCCTTAAACGCTTAAGGAGCGGATACTATTACTAGCAATTACTGTGAAATGAACCAGATGCTGAAGATAAGAAATTAGATGTTATAAGGATGTCAAAGTATAATGCAAGTATGAAAAACAGGTTGTTATTCCACAAAGCTATATAGAGATGTGAAGTTATTTATTTTTTTTAATTTATTTTTATTATATAACATTGGTTAATGAAATCCAGTAAGTTTCAAGTGTACAATTCAATAGTAAGGCATGTTCACTGCTCATAGATTTTTTTCTGTCACCACATATTTGACACCTTTCCCCATCTACCTCCCCCTTCTTCACTCTTCTCCTACTCTCTGGTAACCACTAGTCTATTGTCCATGTGTCCTGTTTGTCCTGTTTGTTTGTTGCTTTTAGATTTATATCCCATATAAGAAATAGCATGTGGTTTTCAACTTTTTCTGTCTGGTTATTTTGCTTAGCATGATTATCTCAAGGTCCATCCATGTTGTCACAATTGGCAGTGTTTCATCTCTTCTTATGGCTGAGTAATATTCCATTGTATATATGTACCACTGCTTCTTTAGCCAATCATCTGTCGTAGGACAGACACTTCGGCTGCTTCCACATCCTGGCCACTGTGAATAATGCTGCTATGAACATCAGTATGCAAATATCTTTTTGGATGTGAATTTTCAAGTCTTTGGGGTGAATACCCAGTAGAGGGATTGCTGAATCATATAGTAGATCAATTCTTAGTTTTTTTCTGAGAAACCTCCATACTGTTTTCCATAGTGGCTGTACTAATTTGCATCCCACAGCAGTGTATGAAGGTTCCGTTTTTCTCCGCATCCCCTCCAAAATTTGTTATTACTTGTTCTGTTGATTATAGCTATTCTAACAGGTGTGAGGTTGTACCTCATTGTGGTTTTGATTTGCATTTCCTTAATAGCTAGCAACTTTGAGCATCTTTTCATGAAGTTAAGATTTATATTGGAAATGTTCATCAAGGAGGAATCAAGAAAGCCAAACATGAAATGAGCTGCTAGCTTTAGGGATTGGTTGAAAAACACTTTGGTGAAAAATGGGCATCCTCCAAGTCTTCTTAAAAACAGATTTTCAATTCAAATCTCTCCTTTCACTACTTTCTTTTTGGAATTATGACTATTTCTCTCATTAAAGCTATTGTATTTTCAAGTAATTCTGAAGCTACTTTAGATATATTCTAGTATTAGCCAAATAAGTAAATACATTATAGAAAGGGGAAAAAAAGTCCAAGTGTCTTACTTTCAGAGAAAACCAATTACAAATAAGATAGGTAGAAGTTTAAGATGCACCTAGAAGAGTTAAAATAAATATAGATAAAATAAATACAGTTAAAATAAATATATATTCATGAATTAGAATACATGCATGTATATTCTAGATTTGTCTGATAAGAGGGCCTGAAGCAAAGATACTCAAGTAGCAATGAAAATATCAAGTGCAGAGATTTGGGAGGAAAAGTTTATATATATATTTATATAATTATTATTATTATTGTTTTATGTATATAGTTATTTTAGGAAACTAGAAATACACATCCAACATAAGGTAAGCACAGCCTCAAATTTTTTTTGTTTTTAAGTCTTTGTGGTTACCTATACATAGTGATTCATTCTATCTATTAATCACCTATATCTATAATGTCTCAGGCATGTGTTATATTCCTGTTTTAGTCTCATGTGGAAAAGACAGATATTAAATAAAGAAATAACATATATCTTCAGCTGGTGATGGTTTCTATGAGATATATATCTGGGCTGATAGAAATAGTGATCTTTTAAATAAGATGGCTAGGAATGACAAGCCTGTTTTGACTGGATACCTAAAGAAGGTAAGTTTTCTGTAGCTGGGGAAGTGGAGTTAAGCCTTTAGTGAACAAAGGCCTAGAAAATATCTTGGCATATTGGAGAAATAGTAAAGAAAGCACTGTGCCTAGATCTTAAAGGTGGGGCCGGGGGCGGGGGGGGAGGGGAGGTTGATTATGAAATTTAGAGGTAGGCAGAAATAATTTTGGGAACTTTCAGAATTTGGATTTTATTTCAAAACTCTAGGAAAGGCTCAAAATTATCAGAGATTTAAAATGTTTAACTTAGTACATACAACAGAGGGTGAAAATTTTAATCCTATCCTAAAACTAGAATCACCTTTTATTACCTGCAGGGATATTTTACTTTGAGAAATTAAATTTCAAGTATCAAAACTGAGCAGAAGTATATAAAAATTGTTCCACTTTGGATTACATGGCAGTTAGTTCCCCACTCTATCTCCAAACTGAACTTGGAGTTCTTTCTTTCCACATAACTTTTTGAACACAAACAAATATCTCCAGGAAAGTGGGCATACCTAAGGAATACAAATATCCTCTGGCTGCAGAAAATCAATATTACTGACATAAACATAATTTACTGATAATGCGTTAGACACTGGTTTTTCTTTAATTTAAAAGAGACTAGAAATACATCAAATGAGTATTTCCCAAAGGTTTTAATTGTACCCTATTTTTAGTTGTTGGTATGACCTTTACTTCTATAAAAGAGTATCCCAGGTCATTCTCTTTTTAATAATGCCTTCATTGTTTATGGCTCTCTAAGAACAGCAGATATTAGTCAACAAATGAATGTATTCAGTAACTTTGTCACCATTTGTGCCTTTCTCCATGCGCTGATTTTAGAAAGGCTAAGATAAATGGTTATCTGTTTCTATTCCTCTTAGTTATCTCTGAATTCACTGTCTCCTGGTCTCAAGGATGATTGCAGAAATATGACCATAAAATTGTAGCTCCTATTACACTTGGAAGAAGTAGGAGTATAGTATTTATAATCTCATTATCTCAATGGATAGTTGTAGCTGTGCATATGCTCTCATTATCTCTACTGGGGATTATAATGATATATATAGTCTCATTTAGTCTGTTCTGGTATTAGAGAGTTACATTTAAAATTGGGTGTTCTGCACTGTAAATAATATGAGGTGGGCGAGTAACTGGTTGAAAGTGTATCTAGCTTTTTTTCTTAGAGTTTCCATTTTTCATTGACATTTGATATTTGCTCTTCAAATTTTTATAATTAGAAAATTATGGTAATAGACAAGAAAATAAAATGAATAAAAATATTGAAGAAAATAAGAGTTAAGAAAAGACAAGACAAACTAATGATATTATGGATGACACTCTCTCTTTCCCCCTTCTAACCATGAGGTTGTCATTCAAGTAAAATACAAATGAGAGAGAACATGGTAACAAGTCAACATGACAAAGAAATAGTATTTTAGTTTTGAGCTTTCCTGTTCTCATTTCAATTCCTTAGCTATCAGCTTTTTTACATGAAGCGCTGTGGAAAATACCCTTTGCTTATAATAATTTCAAATGAAATAGTTTAGTTTTGAGCACTCTCATAAACATGTTTTACAATTTCATAGCAGTTTTGGAGTAGTAACTAAAGTTCAGAGAGAGAGAGAGGTAAAGAAAAATCTATAGTTCGCATAGCTTATAAGTCATGTTTCAAAATCAACTCCTCCAAAATGAAACCAGAAACAAGAGTAAAATGTTAGTCCTCAACAGCTTAAATGGTAGCCTGCTAAATTAGATTTTTCCCGCTTTTTATTGAGAAATTTAATAATTATTTAGACTCATGGCCTTAAATAAAGAGAGAGTGCACATACAAAGTAGACAATTTTAGTATTACTGGTAGGTTTAAACTCAATAGCCTCAGGAATAATATCACTCCTCTTTTTAATATTTACATTAAATTCTGGAACCCTGACCTGCTCATGTTAACAGGACATCCAATTTCTTTCTCTTAGAATATACAACCTCATTTTTATCCTTATAAAAATCCAAAGGAACTAATCCTCTTTCCAAATTCATAGCAAAGAGAAAATTAGAGAATGAATATCTTTGGCTGCTATTCTTATGTAAGTTTTTCTGTGGAAAACAGCTTTTCAGCAATTATTCAGTACACGCTTCACCACTACTAAGGTGTTGGTCATATTGGCCCAAGTCTCTGTACGAGTTTAGAGTTCCTATCTTGCATTCAACCAACAGTGGCTATTTGAGTGATCTCCTAAGTTGACAGCTCTTTAGTTTACTTTCAAATGGAAATATTATTCCAATTTCCATTCAGTGACAAGCGTACCAGACTCATCCCCACTCTGCCAGCTTTCATCCACTGAGAGGACTCATACACAATTACTTGAGTTTAAAGTTAGGCCCATATTCACTCCAGTTATTTCCAAGATAAGTTTCCATTTTGAAGCCCTAGGATTTCATCCTGATCAGCCCAACCACCAGAACCCATTGATGGGATCCTACACTCCCAACTCCTTCTTTCCAGTGAGCACCTAGGCAGATATTGCTAACCCTTTTCAGGAGATCTTGTCATACCTCTCTCTCAGTCCAAGGACTGCTTTCAGACCTTATATTTATATAACTGAGAGGACATCAAGATTTAGGCAATCTCCCTCCTAGTAACATTCTAAGAAAATTCTGGCAACTTAGTCATCTTTCTACATCAAATAGTACTCTTTATTAAATTATTTCTCAATGAGAAGTGATAGATTTTTAAAGAGAATTATTCAAATTTATCTTTATAATTTATTCTTGCATTTACAGTACAGTTTATCATTCACACATGTAGCAAATATTTATTGGTTAACACTAGATACATACAACAGTGAATGAAACAGCTTAAAGCTGCCATCTTGGAAATTACATATTGGTGGAGTATGAAAGACAGTAAGCAGTAAATAAATTAAGTAAATTACATATCATATTTTTAAAAATCAAAGGGCTTTGCAGAAAAAAAAGAGCAGGATAGGGGAGATCAGAGTGAGGTGGAAAATAGTTGTAGTTTAAAATACAATAAGGTAGTCTGAGTAGATCAGACCTGAGGATGGCAAGGTAATGAACTAGCCACAAGACTAGCTGGTAAAAGCATTCTGGAAAAGGAGCAGTCAAGATAAAGGCTCTATATTTTATACCTCTTAAATGCTATATAAGGATGATATAAGCCTTCACTTATGCATGGTGAAAGTGGAGAGCTCTGGACATGGGATTTGGGGATGCTAGTTATAAATTTACTCTTATTGAATACCATCCAAATTTCCAAATCTTTCCTTCAGAACATTCAAAAATCTTATTGTTCCAAAAAAATTTTGTAAAATGAGCACTATTAATATTTGGTAAAAGAATGTTACTTGCTTTAGTTACATTTCAAGCTAAGAAATCTTGGTCCTAGGGAATTAAGAAATTTGAATAGCATCTATGTTACTAATATAATTAGTCTATTTATAATAAAATTGTAATCTCTATACACTCATGTAAATTTAAAATTTCTACTTAACTCATTTTGTCTCTAAATATTAATCTTATAATTTATGAATTTTATCATAAACATAAAATATGTATTTCAATGAACTATTATATCACATAGTTTTAGTTTATTATGCCAACACGAAAATACTATTCTATTGTATTCCTTACAAACTCTGTTTGGTCAGCCAGTTTATTAGTGAACAGCTTTTAGTTAATATAGACCAGACATTGGATTTGATTTTTAGGTGGGCTCTATCTAAGCCACAGATCTTTCCATTAGCTAATTGAAGAGGCTTTGCTCCTGCATATAAAAATAACCACCACTTTAAAACTTGAACCCATCATTCTCACATTTCTATAATTGTCTTTATATGACTGGCAAGGCAGCATGTTTGTTTACGTCAGTATCACCACAAACACATTTAAGTAATGTGTCATACTATGACATTACAACAGCTATGACATCACTAGGCAACAGGAATTTTTCAAGTCTATTATAATCTTATAGGACCACCATTGCATATTCAGTCCATTGTTGACCAAAATGTCATTATCCAGTACATGACTATATATCATAATGATATGATATTTATATACATTACTAAATGATACCCATGATAAGTCCAGTTACCATACAAAGTTATTATAATATTATTCACTATATTCCCTAGGTATCCCATTACATTCTCATAATTTATTTTATAACTGGAAACTTATACCTTTTAATCCCCTTCACCTAGTTTCCCCACCCTCTCTTTCCTCTGTTCTCTGGTATCTCCAACTTTCTTTCCTGTATCTATGACTCAGTGTCTCTGTTGATTCTTTTGTGTGTGTGTTTTTTTTTTAGATTACACATATAAATGAAAGAAATCATGTGGTATTTGTCTTTCTCTGATTGACTTATTTCACTCAACATAATACCCTCTAGGTCTATCCATGTTGTTACAAATGGTAAGATTTCATTCTTATTTGTGGCTGGGTAATATGTGTGTGTGTGTATCACTTCTTCATTATCCATTCATCTTTTGATAAATATCTAGACTGCTTCCATAACTTGGCTATTGTAAATAATTCTGCAATGACCATGGGATGCCTATATCTTTTCAAAATAGTATTTTCATTTTCTTCAAATAAATACCCATAAGTGGAAATACTGAATCGTATGATAGTTCTATTTTTTTTTTTTGAGAATCCTCCTTACTGTTTTCTATAATGGCTGCAGCATTTTACATTCCCATCAACAGTGCACAAGGGTTCCCTTTTCTCCATATCTTCGTCAACACTTTTTACTTTTTGTCTTTTTGATAATAGCCATTGTCACAGGTGTGATGCAATATCTCATAGTGGTTTTGATTTGCATTTCTGTGATAATTAGTAATGTTGAGCATCCTTTTATGTGCCTGTTGGCCATCTGTATGTCTCCTTTGAAAAAAGTATATTTTTAAGTGCTCTGCCCATCTCTGAATTGGGTTGTTTTTTGATATTAAGTCATGTAAGTATCTTGGATTTTAACTTTTTATTTGATGTGTGATTTACAAATATCTTATTCAATTTAGTAGGTTGTTTTTTGTTTTGTTGTTGGTTTCCTTCACTGTGCAAAAGCTTTTTAGCTTGATGTAACTCCATTTGTTTACTTTTGCTTTTGTTACTTTTGTCTGAGGAGACTGGTCTCAAAAATATTACTAAGATCAATACCATAAAAGTTACTGCCTGTATTTTCTTCTATGAGTTTTTGAATTTATTTTTCCATATGATATAAGACAGTGTCCAGTTTTCTACACACCATTTATTGAGGAGACTGTCTATTCTCTATTGTATATTCTTGCCTTTTTTTGTCATACATTAATTGAACATATATGAACGGGTTTATTTCTAGGCTCTCATTCTATACCACTTTTATCTATGTGCCAGTATCTGTGCCTCTATCATACTGTTTTGATTACTATAGCTTGAAATCAGGAAGTGTGATTCCTGCCCTGTGCTTCTTTCAAAAGACTGCTTTGGTTATTGGGGTGTTTTGTGGTTCCACACAAATTTTAGGATTATTTTTTCTAGGTCTATGGAAAATGCCATTGGTATTCTGATAGAAATTGCATTGAATCTAAATTGCTTGGAATAGCATGGACATTTTAACAATATTAATTCTTCCAATCCATGAGCATGGTATATCTTTGCATTTATTTATGTTGTTTTCAATTTCTTTCAGTAGTGTCTTATAGTTTTCAGAGTATAGGTCTTTCACACTCTTGGTTAAATTTATTTCTAGGTATTTAATTTGTTTTGATGCAATCGTAAATGGCACTCTTATTTTCTCTTTCTGAAAGCTCATAATTAGCATATAGAAACATAAGTGATTTCTGCATATTAATTTTGCATCCTGTGACTACTAAATTCATTTATTAGTTCTAAAAGGTTTTTCTAGTGAAGTCTTTAGGACTATATCTAGATAGATAGATGATAGATAGATAGATGAGAGACAGACAGACAGATGATAGAGAGAGAGTATCATGTCATCTGCAAATAGTGACAGTTTTACTTCTTCCTTTCCAATTCAGATGACTTGTATTTCATTTTCTTGTTTAATTGCTGTGGCTGGAACTTCCAATTCTATGTTGAATAAAAGTGGC
Source organism: Eonycteris spelaea (assembly GCA_003508835.1). Classification (NCBI taxonomy): domain Eukaryota; kingdom Metazoa; phylum Chordata; class Mammalia; order Chiroptera; family Pteropodidae; genus Eonycteris; species Eonycteris spelaea. Next base: position 6,362,748 of record PUFA01000104.1, read on the forward strand.
AAGAGAGAAAAAGCTTTAGCTTTTCACTGTTGAGTATAATGTTACTGCAGGTTTGTCACATATGACCTTTATTATAATTAAGGACAGTGTGGGGAGAAGAAGCATTATATAATCCTATGATCAGGTCTCAGTATTTCTATAAGCCCATGTCTCTGGACTCTGAACTTCACATTTAGTCTTTCCCCTGCTTAGGATGGCTAAAGTAGTCTTGAAGGCCAAGGCCAGCTGGAGTTAGGTACTTACCTTCCCCCAGATTGGTTAGACTCTGCTAAAATCTCAGCAGGTTCATCTCTGGTCAAACAGTTTTATCCCAAGGGCAGACCTCATCAAGAACAGAATGATCTGATATATTTCCAGATGGTCTATTTTCCTTTCTACCTCTTGGAAGAATAAAGGGACCATTCTCTGGTATTCACTGTGTGAATATTGCAGAGCTCTGTGAAGCAAAACTCACAAAAGTGTGGGGTCTTCTTGATGACTGAGTCATCCTGCAGTTTTAATTTCTCATTTTCCACACTGAGCCTCTAAAAATTAATCAATTATAATTCAGGTTTCCCTAATCTGGCACCAGTTTCTGTGGAAGTTTTAGCTAGTGGTTTTCCTCTTTGGTACATTGTGATTTTCTGTATTAGCCTCTCAGTCTCTTCAGTTTGGGGGCAGCAGTTTGCCCTATGACCTCATTTTTTTTAATGGATCTAAAAAGATTTAATATTTTATTTTGTTAAGCTTTTTATTTGTTGTTAGAATAGTATAATGATTTCCAAGCTTTTTACATAACAGACCAGAAACTGGAATTCTGCTTGAGGTTTTTAAAAACATATATTTCTCTTAATAAAAAGAGAAAGATTCATAAGAAAAGTCATCTTTGTCACTTGCCCCTCAACATCCTTCTTGTTTTTTAATGTGTTTAGAATATGAATATTGAAGCTATCTTACAGCCAGTATGGAAGAGTTTGCTGACATACTAAGGAGAGCAGATTAGAAATATGAAAAACACTTGGGCCCAAATTATGACCTTATATCTGTACTATACACGGAACTGTCCACTTCTGGAATTCTTGTTATGTGAGATAAAAATAAGTCTATGTTGTCTAAGTCGCTTTTTTCAGTTACTCTGTTGCTTTGCAGTTAAAACTAGTCTGATGGGTTTTAAAAGAGTAAAAAAAAAAACCCACTAATGTTAAATTAGACAATTTATGGTATTATAGCCTCTTCCATTTCAAATTTTTAAAGTTGTCATCTCTCTGTGTTCTGTTCCCTCTCTGCTATCCTCTCTAATATGATATGTAGGACTATAGAAAATATTACTATGCTCTTGATATCTCTGAAAAGGATAGAGTCCCATTTCTCTATCTTCTGGCTCTTCATAGGTTCCTGCTGCTAAGTAACTGGCAAGAATCAGTTTCTGCTGAGTACAACTACTCCTTTTGACCTTGACAGCGTGATTATTTACTCCCTACCTAGTCATTATTCACCATTTTGCTGTCTGAGAATAGTTTACTCTCTTCTAGATCAGCTCCACAGGTCCCTGCCTGTTGAGTCCACCCTACTTCAACTGTTGCTAATGCTTTATATCCCCTGATGTGGTTGTGATTTCTATTCATACCTTGCTGAATGATTCTCCTGTGCTGTTAATCATAGAATTGCATCTTGCTACAAAGCCCTTGAGGGAACTACTTGATACTTTTTGTGTCTCTTTGGAACCAATGAAATCTAGAGGTGACTCGAGGAAGTGAAAAGCAGTTATTCATGGTGGCTAAACACTCCACAGCACAAATAATATTCAGGTGTACTTATCCTACCTTGTCATAGTTCAGTTAGTTTCCATAGTCCAAACAGATAGGCCTTAAGTTGGTAAATAAAAGCCGCTTACTTCTTTGACTTTCCCATCAACTCTTAAATACTTCTTCCTTCAGTTACTTCAGTATGGTAAGGGAGAGAATACATTTCTCTCACAATATGCAACCCTCTCTCCAAGCTCATTCTTTTTAAAATTTATTATGAACAAACAAAGTAGATTTTCTAATCTTTCTCTTCACTCTGACTTCCTTAACACAATATATTCCATATTCCTACCCCTTTTCCAGTGTAGTGATGATAGAATAGTGCCGAGGAACATAATTCGTAGGGAGAAAAAAGAAAGGGTTTAGCAGTTATTCCTTTTGCCCAAGCAACTTAAATTGATGAAGGGCAAGTTAATTAGAGAGGGGTTTTATTGGAAAGATAGTGGATAGCACAAAAATCTAAAAGGAATGTTTTATAACTGGTCATAAGGAAACCAAAGATAATTCAGTAAGTAATAAGAGCCAATGTAAGACTCTTTAAGGTACAAAAAATTAGTGTACATGAATAAATTCTGACATCATTCAGTCTTTTTTACACTCAATTTGCTTAAAGTTCAAATTCCCAAAAAGAAAGCCACCTTGACCCAAGTGGGGTTTCATTCCCATTCCTTAGCTGAGAGACAAAGCTTAGACAAACTCACTAGATCAAATGGGAGAAGGATATTTTCCCACACAAAAAGTCAATGAGTACTCTTTTCAGAAAGTTAAACAGATATTTATCAGCAAAAACAACAGACATCTATTATATCAGGAGAGATTTGGACAAGGAAAACTTCTCAATCTCTTTCTTCCTTTGAAAAATGTCCATACTTAATAATCCTTAATAAAACACTGCTGTCATTACCTCTAAGGTAGAATGTACAGTTTCATATCAGTGAGCAAATAAAAATGAGAATTAATTTACCATTAAAAATTTTATTTTCTTAATTATTTTAGTTGATACTAAAGGGACTCAGAAACATTAGGGTTCAACAAAATTGCACAAATAACAAACATATACAAAGTAGATTTAGCTTTAGGAGCATTTCACTATTATTTAAAAATAAACACATATGGCTTCTGATCAAAATGGTGGAGTAGGTAAGTGCCATTCTAGCTTCTTCCCATAACCACATCAAAATTACAACTAAACTACAAAACAACCATCATCGAGCATCTCCTGAAGTCTGGTTGAACATAAGTGCTATAACTAAGGATATACAGAAGAAGCCATCCTGAGACTGGTAGGAGGGGCAGAGATACAGAATGGGTTAGTCCCACACCCATATGTTGTGGTTAAAATTCGGGGGGATATCTGGGCTGCGAAGGTCATCCATGAGGAATGAGGGGTCCCAGCCTTATACTAGGCTCTCCAGGCCAGGGTTCTAGTGCAGGAAGAGAGTCTCCATAACTTCTGGCTGTGAAAACCGAGGAAGATTGTAGTTGAGCGTAAAAGAGGATTGCTGAAGTTCCAAGCATTCCTCTTAAAGGGCTCGTCATGGACTTACTCACTAACAGACTCACTCATTCTGTGTTCCAGAGTAGGGCAGCAGATTGAAAGGTGCTAGGGACATACAAGGAAGAAGCGAATTGCCTGCTTCAAGTTGAGGGCTGGAAGGACAGTCTTCTCCCAGACAGAAGTGCTGACTGAAGCCATTGTTCTTTTGTTGAGCACCCAGCCCCTGCCTGCCCATGCAGGATGCTGACGTATCCGAGTCTCCATCAACCTGGCTAATACTATTTGCTCTAGCTTGTTGATTCCCTGAGACTCTGCCCCATTTAACTTGCAGGACCACCCAAGCCACTTCTAGTGGCTTTTCCATACAAACAGCCTGTCTTGACTCATTCTGCAGACTTTCCTAAAATCTGAAAGGTTCACAAACCCCAAACAAGCAACATCTAGCATTAGCATGCCCCATACCTCTTGCTAAGCAGCCCCAAGCCCATCACTAGTGGCAACCAATGGCAGATCACTTTGCAGCTCATACCAAGTGGCCCTGGGTAGAGCACAGGCAGTGGCTAAACTTAACTTGCAAAAATCCCTCTCAAGAATGAACACAACTGGTGACCAGTCTCCGACAACACCAGAGCCCCACCCAACCACCTCCATAAATGACACATTCAAAGGGCAGACTGGCCAAGTGCCAGAGTCCTGCTAAAGTGAATCCTGCTTTGTAGGGTTAGTCCTTGCACCACAGCTCCTCCATGGTAGTCATGAACAGTCTTTAAAACCAATCAGCCTGATGGTCAATCTATCCTATTGATATGCAAACAGTAATCAAGGATCAGCTTCAATAGGAGGTAACACTTAATCCACACAAGGAACACACCTGGAGCACCCAGCTCAGCTGACCAGGGAGATTGCATCACTGGGCCCCACAGGACATCTACAGCATAAGGCCACTCTACCAATACCAGAAAACATAGCGGCTATACCTAATACATAGAAACAAACACAAGGAGTCAGTCAAAATGAAGGGACAAAGAAACATGTCCCAAATGAAAGAACAGAAGAAGGCTCCAGAAAAAGAACTAAGCAAAATAAAGGAAAGCAATTTACCAGATGCAGAGTTCAAAACCCTGGTTATAAGGATGCTCCATGATCTCAGTGAGAACTTCAACAAAGAAATAGGAAACATAAAATAGGAAAATACAAAACATAAAGAAAGCCTTTCGAAATACAATAACTAAAATAAAGAATACATCAGAGGGAATCAACAGTACATTAGATAAAGCAGAGAACTGAACCAGCAATTTGGGAGACAGCATAGCAGAAAACATCTAATCAGAACAACAAAAGAAAAAAAAACATTTAATGAAGATAGTTTAAGGGATCTCTGGGACAACATCAAGCATAACAAAATTAGCATCATAGGGTACCAGAAGAAGAGAAAGAGCAAGCGATTAAAAACCTATTTGAAAAAATAATGATGGAAAACTTCCCTAACCTAGTAAAGGAAATAGACATACAAGTCTAGGAAGCGCAGAGAATCCCCCAAAAAGATAAACCCAAAGCAGCTCACACCAAGACACATTACAATTAAAATATCGCAGGCTAAAGACAAAAAGAGAGTCTCTAAATAGCTAGAGTAAAGCAGTTAGGGATGAACAAGGGAACTTCCATAAGGCTGTCAGCAGATATCCCAAAAGAAACTTTGCAGGCCAGAAGGAATTGGCATGAAATATTCAGTGGTGAAAAGCAAGGACCAACACCCTAGATTACTCTATCCAGCAAAGCTAACACTAAAAATCAAAGAGCAGATAAAGAGCTTCCTAGACAAGAAAAAGTAAGAGTTCCTCACCAAACCAGTATTACAAGAAATGTTAAAGGAACTTCTTTAAGAAGAAGAGGAAAGATCAAAAGTATGAATAATAAAATGGCAATAACTACAAAAATATCAATAATTACTTTAATGTAGATGGATTAAATGTTCTAATCAAAAGGCACAGGATGGCTGAATGGATAAGAAAAGGAGACCTCTCTATATGAGACACACTTCAGATCAAAAAATACACAGAGTGAAAGTAAAGAAATAGAAAAAGATTTCATGGAAATGAAGAAAACAAAAAATGCTGGGGTAGCAATACTTATACCAGACATGACAGACTTGTTAAAACAAAGCTATAACAAGAGACAAAGAAGGACCCACTTCTGGGTATTTATCTTAAAAAACCCAAAACACTTAATTTAAAAAGACATTTGCATAAATATGTTTATTGCAGCATTATTTACACGAGCCAAATATGGAAGGAACCTCAGTTGCTTTACCTAATAGATGAATGAATAAAGAACAAGTAGTATACATATAGAATGTAATATTACTCAATCATAAAAAAAGAATGAAATCTTGCCTTCTGCAACAATGTGGATGGACCTAGACAGTATTATGCTAAGTGAAATAAGTCAGACAAAGACAAATACCATATGATTTCACTTATATGTGGAATCCAAAAAAAACAAAATAAACAAAACAGAAGCAAACTCATAGATACAGAGAACATTTTAATGGTTGCCAGATGGGAGTGGGTTTGGGAGATGAGTGGAAAAGGGGAAGGGATTAAGAAGTACAAATTGGTAGTTACAAAATAATCTAGGAGATGTAAAGTATAGCATATTCCTATAGTCAATAATAGTCAATAATATTATATTGAATATAGTAAAACATATTATAAAAACCATGTATGATATCTACAGGTACTAGATTTACTGACATTAATTTGAAAAATAAAAAAATATTTAAAATATAAAAAATAAAAATAAACACACATTACTTATTTACCCTGTGGGTTAAGAAGTAAAAATTTCCAGTCTCAGTTACATAACTAATAGAGAATTATGATAATACCATTTAATGACTTGAGTTTATTACTTCGAGAGTCCTTGGCTTAGTTTCTCAATATGTAAAATTGGGACAATAATTGTGTTTCTCTAAAATATCTTATAGAAATCAGGGAAAATTAAATGAGATAGTAGAAATAAAAATGTTTTAGAGTACAAACTATGTTCCTTACTATCGATATTAAAAGTTTGCATTAAATTACTAGATATTTGAAGACTTTCATCATGAAATAATACACTGAATATGGCTTATGTTAACTACATTATAAAATAAATTTTTCGCAATTTTTGAGTCAATATTTATCCATAATCCTCTCAAAGCTAACTTCAACATATTCAACTGAATCACCAGGTTCTACTTCTTCCCATGAGGAGGCAAAATTTAGTAAACTTCAAAATATTTTTTCATCTTTATGAAAGAATATAATCAACTGCCAGAGATGAAAAACTATGACATATCGAAGACATGTATCAACATACCAAAAAGAGTAAAATAATCTTATCTCTCTTCTGCAATGCAGCTTTAGTCAAATTTTATAATCAAGAGTAAAATAAACTTTGACATTTTGTGCCAATATTTCATAAAAAATATGAAGGGATTTTCTCCTTTCTCATACAAGAGTTTGGCAGAAGAAATGCCTACAATATTATGAATAGTCTTTAAATTACATTCCAAGGCAAAACAAATCTCTCTAGGGTATGATGTTCTAAGACCTCAGAAATTTACAGTTTTAAGTTATACCTTAGAGCATCCATTTTTCAGTCTGTCCCTAATGCCAATATACAAGACACAGGCAATTTATAATGCAGTAAACAGACACTCAGATTGGCCTTTCTTGCTGAGCAGTTTAAACAAGGCCACTAAAACAATGACACCCTGAAAATAACCTCTTTCGTCTTGTATATAATCAATCGATATTAAGACAAAAGAATATAACAGCAAAATAAGTAGGTTGAAATATTTGTTCTACTTGCTCTAGAAATAACAGCATGAAAAATAATCTAGAGTCTGGAAATGTATTATAGATACATGAAACATGAAATATGAAAATGTATATATTCTTATATGAGATAAAATGCAAATTAATGCATGAAATAATGATCATGCTTTAAGTCATATAACAAAAATCACATAAACAAACAAACAAACAAAACAAATAAATCATCTAGTTGCTTTGGCTGGCCAAAATCAAGCACCTTCTTTTTCCATTGATTTATTATTTAAAAAAATGATTTTGGAATGTATTTATTGCTTATCTTTGTATGTAAAATATAGAAACCATAAATCTTACAATAAAACTTATTTATTTTGTTTAAAATAAATGAGACCTACTTAAACTAAGTAGGTCTCAGTTTAATTCTGATAAATGAAATGTATCGTTGACTAAATATCTTCTAAGAATAGCATGAGTCATATTTGAATCTTCAATACAATAAACTCAGTAAAAATAAGTCATAGCTTTTAAACATAATTATGTCTCAAGATAACAATATTCAGGATAAATTTCTTAATGAAGATGATAATGGTATTTATTATATATCTATGGGCATGATTTGAAAAGGCAGATAGTAATATATAGAATCATGTTCCTAAGGAGTACAAAAGAAAGCCATATTTTAAATTAAGACTTTATCTGGACTTTGCAGAAGCTGGTATAATTTGCATGTATATTTTATTCTCAAACAATGAAAAAAACTGATATACAAGGAGTAAAAATATCATGAGCCTGTACTTATGCAGAGGTGCTTTTAAGTTTTTTGAAATGACTGTTTTTATTAACTAAATGTAACTATCAGCTAAAAACAAACTAAAAATATTTTTAATTTATTACCAATAAAATTTAATAAAATAGTAGCAGCAGCTTTCATGTATTGAACATATAATCTTTAACAAGCATTGTGCTAGTCACTAGTAACATGGATACATTATCTCATTTAAAAGTTATAAAAATTCAGTAACTTAGATAATTCCCATATTACTGATAGGTACTTGAGATTTAGAGAAACTAACAATTATTGTACTCTATAGGTCACTATCTATATTGTCTTAAAATATTAATTAGCATATTTAAGTGCAGTAAATAATAGACTATTAATAACAGAATTACCAGATAGTTCTAATTCAATTTATTTATCTAGCTCAAACTTCAAATCTGTCAGTGGACTTAACTTTTTCCAAGACAGGTAAAGATAAGCAAATTTAAGAGGAAAAGTGCCATTGATACATTATTTTTCATAATCTATCTCTGCAGTGCAGTAAAGAACAAGAAAATTTAGGCCATAGTATGAAAAAAGAGGTGAATGGCACATTAGCCAATTTTATTTACCTCTGTGGTTATTTCTTCAGCTCTTTTATATAATTTAATGTAACAATTTATGTTTTACACATCATTTCAATGTATGGACTAGAAAAATCTCCCACTGACAGACTTAAGAGATTTGGGAATTATCTATTTCATTCTTGCTTCACAGCAATTAGAAACTTGGGGTTTATGAGGTATACATTGTACTTACACAGTTCTTAAAACTTTTTATGTGTTTTCATAACTATTTTTAAACTCTTTTTGGAGGATGTAAAATCAGATAAAACTATTTTTAAAAAGTTAATGATAAAGTTATTATAAGTAAATTCAAGAATATAATGAAAATTCATATGTCTTGACACTATTCTTTCTTTTTCACAATGACATACATAATTAAAGGTTTTTACTTGTCATTTGATTTGGAGTTTCAACTGTCAGTGAAATGATGCCCATCAAACATTGTTGAATTTAAAACCCCACAAAATTGACAGTATGTTTACTTTGATTAGTTGATATAATTAATAATCTATTTTACTTAGTTCAATTGTCTCCAAATAAATCACATAATTACACGTCATCAATGGCCTCTCAAAAATTAATTCTAAAAACTTTTTTTAAAGTTATTTCTCTTTAGCCTTCAAATCATTTGTATAATCATATTAAAAAGATTATACTCCACGATCAAGTAGGCCTCATCCCAGATGCCCAGGGATGGTTCAACATACACAAATCAATTAATGTGATACACCACAAAAACAAATTAAAAAGTAAGAATCAGATGATCATATCAATAGATGCAGAAAAAGCCTTCAACAAGGTACAGCACCCATTTATGATCAAAACACTTAACAAAATCGGTATCGAAGGGAAATACCTTAACATAATAAAGACCATATATGACAAGTCCTCTGTCAACATTGCATTTAATGGTGAAAAACTAAAACCCATCCCTCTAAGATCAGGAACAAGGCAAGGCTGACCACTATCACCACTGTTACTCAATATAACATTGGAGGTCATAGCAAGTGCAATCAGGCAAGAAAAAGATATAAAAGGCATCCAAATGGGAAATGAAGAACTCGAACTGTCTCCATTTGTGGATGACATGATTCTCTATATAGAAAACCTTAAGGACTCCACAAGAAAACTACTAGAAACAATAAGCAAATACTGTAAAGTCTCTGGACACAAAATCAATGTTCAAAAATCCATAGTGTTCCTATATTCTAATAATGAAGTGTCAGGAAAAAAAGGTGGAAAAAATAATTCCTTTTGCAATTGCAACAAAAAGAATAAAATACCTAGGAATAAATCTAATGAAACATGTAAATAAACTATAGAATGAAAACTACAAGACCCTATTGAAAGAAATCAAAGAATATACAAAGAAATGGAAAGATATTCCATGTTCTTGGACTAGAAGAATCAACATAGTTAAAATGACCTTATTATCTAAACATTATAAAGATTTAATGAAATCCCCATCAAACTCTCATTGACATTTTTTAAGGAAATAGAACAAAAAATTATCAGATTTATATGGAAGCACAAAAGGCCTCAAATTGCCAAAGCCTTCCTGAGGCAAAAAAAATGAGGCTGGAGGCATCACCCTGCCTGACTTCAAATTATACTACAAGGCAACAGCAATTTGTTTCCTCACAACAGCATAGTATCAGCAGGAAAACAGACACACGGACCAGTGGAACAGAATTGAGAATCTAGAAGTAAACCCATATTTATATGGGCAAATAATTTTCAACAAAAAGTCAAAAACATACAGTGGAGAAAGCAAAGCTCTTCAATAAATGGTGCTGGGAAAACAAAAAAAACTTGCAAAGCCACCTGCAAAAGAATGAAAAAAAACTATTGTCTATCATCACACACCAAAATTAACTCAAAATGGATTAAGGCCTGAATATAAGACCTGAACAATGAAATGCATAGAAGAAAATGTAGGATCTAAACTCAAGGACCTTGGACTTAAAGAAGATTTTATGAATTTGATCTCAAAAACAAGGGAAGGAAAAGCAAAAATAAATAAATGGGATTATGTCAAACTAAAAAGCTTCTGCTCAGCAAAAGAAATCATCAACAAGTAAAGAGACAACCATCTGAATCGGAAAATATATTTGCAAGCAATGCCTCCAATAAGGGCCTAAGATCCAAAATATACAAAGAACTCATACTTCAACAACAACAAAAAAGAACTGATCCAATCAAAAAATAAGCAGTGGGCCTGAACGACACTTCTCCCGAGAGGACATACAAATGGCCAACAAACATATGAAAAGATGCTCAACATTGCTAGCTATTAGGGAAATGCAAACCAAAACCATAATGAGATATCATCTCACACCTGTTAGAATAGCTATAATCAACAGATGTTCATAGCAGCATTGTTCACAGTGGCCAGGACATGGAAGCAAGCGAAATGTCCCATAACAGATGATTGAATAAAGAAGCTGTGGTACATATATACAATAGAATATATTAAGAAGAGATGAAATACTGCCATTTGCAACAACATGGATGGACCTCGAGATAATCATGCTAAGAGAAATAAGCCAAATAGAAAAAGTTGGGAAATGACATGGCATCACTTATATGTGGGCTATAAACCTAAAAGCAACAAATGAGCAGGACAAACGAACAGAGACTCATGGACATGGGCTATAGACTAGAGGCGAGGGTAAGTGTAGGCAGGGTAAAGGGGGTCAAATACGTGGTAATAGAAAGAAATCTAACTATGGGAGGTGAACACACTGTGTGAATATATATATGCTTTACTGTTAAAGTGTACAGCTGAAACTTGGATTTTGTTAACTAATGTTACCATAAAAAATAATAATAATTAATTAATTTTTTTAAAATAGCATCTAAAATTAGATAAGCTTTTTGGTATAACAATTAAGAACTTGGCTCTGCACTAGGACTAAAGATATTAAAAGCCTATCCCACCATATCCTAACTATGGTGACTTTAGAGAAGTAACTCAAGCTACCTGTGTCTTAGTTTTCTCATTTGTAAGGTATTAAAAGTAAAAAAAAAAAAAAAAAAAAAAAAAAATGCACTTATTTTACAGGGTTATTGTTGATCAACATATTTATTACATGTAAAATGCCTAAGATAACATCTGACAAATTCAATAAATATGAGTTGTTTTGTTATTATTATTATTATTGACAAAGTAAAAAATGCAAAATACAGTGTTCAAGGTTCAGAGCAAAAGGATGCTTTTAATGTACTCTTATAATCTAACGGAAAATTTTTAATTTTTAAAATTTTACAAATTAATTTTGGAAAGCATTTATTTTTAATTCACTCTAATCCAAGTAATAAAGGATGTTCATAGATCCAAAAACATGAGACTTACGGTGAAAAACAAGTAGCAATAAACAGCTAGCATGCTGTGGGCAAGTCCTGTGAAATTTAAGAATGTTCTGCTGCCTATGCACTCAATTCTTGTGCAGTCTTATTAAGAAATGCAGGTGTCTAGAGACACTGGATCTTGCTACAAGTTCTTAGTTTTTGGATTGAGTCAGAGTTTGCTAGTAAAGTTATGCATCTCTTATCAATGGGGCTACATTCTGAGAAATGCATTCTAAGGTAACTTTGTTATGCAAACATCATAGAGTGTGCTTACAGACACCTAGATGCTATAGCTTACTACATCCCTAGGTGCTATAGTATAGCCTATAGCCTAGGCTACAAACCTGTACAGCATGTTACTGTATTGAAAATTGCAGGCAATTGCAAAACAATGGTATTTGTATATCTAAACATATCCAAACATAGAAAAGGTACAGTAAAAATACAGTATAAAAGATTTAAAATGATACAATTGTATAGGGCACCTACACATATGCAGCTTGCAGAACTAGAAGCTGGGTGAATGGATGCGTGGTGAGTGAACATGACCGCACACTACTATAGACTTTACAAACACTGAACACTAGGCTAAACTAAATTTATTTTTTAAAATATTTTCTTTCTTCAATAATAAATTAACCGTAGCTCACTGTAACTTTTTTTACTTTATAAACTTTTTAATTTTTTTAAAAACATTTAAACTCTTTTGCAATAACACTTAAAACACATTGCACAGCGTCTAAAAACATTTCCTTCCTTTATAGCCTTATTCTATAAGCTTTTTCTTAATTTAAATTTATTTATTTATTTTTTTCTGTTTGAAACTTTTTTGTTAAAAGCTAAGGCACACACACATTAGCGCAGGCCCACACAGGGTCAGGATTATCACTATCGCGGTCTTCCACCTCTACTTCTTGTCCCTCTGGAATGTCTTCAGGGGCAATAACACACATGGAGCTGTCATCTCCTATGATAACAATGCTCCTTCTGGAATACCCCCTGGAGCATCTGCCTGAGGCTCTTCTTAAGCAGGTGCCACTCTTCAGACGTATGTCCGTCCATGGTAGTTTGCTTGGTTTGTTCCTTTTATTCATCACAGATTTGCTTATAAGCAGATAATACACCATGAACATGCCTCTCTATTAATAAAACCTTCTGGTGCTGGGGTTTACATTTCCAAACTTTTTAAGGAGGTTGTTGAGGACGTAAATCTTCTACTAAATCCTTCACTATGAACTTCCTAGGGAAGTTCTTTTTCTTCCTAGCAGTTTCTTTTCTCTTCTTCAGCTGTGCATTCCTTCTCTACTTCAACAACTCCTCACTACTCAGTACCTTAGGAACCACCTCTAGAGGCTTCTTGATATCATCATCATCCACACTCAGGTTAGAGTTGTTGGCCATCTCAACCATAGCCTTGTTGATTTTACAATCTCCTCATCCTTGGAAAATCCTTTGAAGTCATGTACAAACCTCTTGAGCTGTTCTTCCAGATGCCATTCACACTTTCCTTGGTGATATCAGCCCACCCTTAAACAAGATTTTTGATGCGGTCATAGATGCAATTATTCCAGAATTGCAAGTGTCTTATTAGTGTCTTCCTTAGTTGCAGCAATAGCCTGAGCAAACATCGTCTTCGGGTAGTAGGCTTTAAGAGCTATAGATTCCTAAGCCAGGTGGTGTTTGAAGGAAGAAACATCACCACTCTGATATTTGGATGAAGATCACCAGTAAAAGGAGAATATCCAGAACCATTATCAACAATAAGTAAACTGAAAAATATGTTTAGTTTCCAAATAATACTTCTACATTTCACTGGCATAGCAATTCAGGAAGGCATCTTATAAGAGGAGCTGGGTCATCCATGACTTCTTAGTGATTTTACAGTACACTGACAGTGTGTGCTTATTGATATGCTTGAAGGCCCTGGAGTTTTCACTATGCCAGGTCATAAAAAGTTTCCATTTTTAGCCCCAACATTGTTCCCAAGCAAGACTGTTATCCTGTCCTTACAAGTCTTGAAACCTAGCGTTAACCTGGCCTCCTTATGAATAAAAGTCCTCTCAGGCTTCGCTTCCAGAATAAGTTTTCATCAATACTCAATATTTCCTTTGGCAAATGATGTTCCTCCATAATCAGCTTATCTAGAGTTTCCAAAAAGTTTTCAAGTGCCTTCACACCAGCACACTCAGACTCACCACTCACTTTTACATTATATAATGAATAATTATTCTTGAATCATTTAAACTACTCAGAGCTAGCAGTAAATTCAACACTGTAATTGGGCCTGGCTTTTTCTTTTAATGCAGTGAACAAACGTTTTGCTTTGACCATGATCTTCATGGTGCTGAGAGTAATACATTTCAGTGTCTAGTCTTCAATCCAGGTCACAAAAAGTTTCTCCATGTGCGACACAGACCCTTCTCAAACTTTTCGTTACTCTCATTGCCTTCATTGAAGCTGATCTTTTAACTTTTACTATAGCTTTGTTCTTATTCTTCAAGATTATAGTATGGTGGAATGGGACATGGCTGACAGGTGAACAATATCATCATTAATTTTCCATCTTTGTAGTTCTTAATCACTTTTAATTTCATTTCCAGGTCAATCACTCGTGGCCTCTAACTGGCAACATTAGCAGTGGATTTTATATGTTTGGGGGCCTTGATGAACTAAACAACACAAAATTAAATTAAATTAAGCACAAGAGAAAATGATGCAAGAGACATAGTAAACATGAGATGTGTAGGCTGCTACCACCATAATACAGCATACCATTTTACAGCAAAACTTTTTTTATGAGTAGAAAGAGCACAGTCTAAAATGATACTAAATAGTACAGTAAATATATAATCTAGTAACACCGCCACTTATAATCAAGTATTATGAACTATACTATACTTTTATACAACTGTCAGTGCAGTAGGTTTATTTATACCAGGATTATTCCAAACATGTATAATGCATTGCACTATGATGTTATGATAACTCCAATGTCACTAAGTAAGAATTTTAGGGATTCATTTTAATTTTATAGGACCAACATCATACATGCATTTCATCATTGATTAAAACGTGGTTATGCCACACATAACTGTATCTGGCCTAACTCAGCTTAACTCAATAAATCACACAACTGAAAAAAAATAACTAATTTTTCAACCTAAACATAATTTTTTTTTCATTTCTTTGAATGTGCAATGTTTTCTCTTCTACATGGGCCTACTTGGGTATTATATATGGTATTTCCTTGGAAACTCTCTACATCACTGCCTTCTTTACCTATTAACTCACATTTTAGAGCTCATTTGAAGTATCACTTCTGTTTCATTTGCTTTACTTTAGTCTCTTTTAGAAAAAGGACATTGTCTGCTTGCTAAGTGTTGTGAATAGTGCTTGGTATAAAATAATAGATACTCGCTAAACGTGTAAAAATATTAATTAAATGAGACTATATTTGGTATATGAAATCTATATCTTGGTTTTATGGTTCATCAATTTCTTAACTTTTGTCTTCTATTTCACAAAATTACTTTTTCTGCCACCCTGTCTTAATTTACTTGCTCCAAGTGTGCTTTTTAAGCAAAAATAGTCAATCACATTTTCCTCTACAATAACCTTTTTATAATTTTTTCATGACTATCTTTTTAATGTATTTAATCTCATGAAATGTTCTTTTGAATTTCATTAAAGATGAGTTGAAGATTTATAAAGTTCTGTTTCTTAGGAGAACTTTGTCTCAAAATAAGAATGTTTTTGCCATGATTTTGTTCCAATGCAGAGAGTGGTTCTTTTTCTTTATGTGTTATGCTATTTTTTTACAAGTTCTGTGAATTATATTCATATGATATTCATAAGATGCCACCAGGACTTTGACCAGGAAATCCACATTAGCCTGGGTCTTGACTTGGTCCCAGCTGTCACACAATTTCCCAAGATGACTCAAACAGGATTACACACCAAGAAGTAAAGGAATCAAAATAGTATGTTAATTATAACTAAACCTTTGGTCCCAAACTATTATGCAGTGCACTAATGATGTGAATGAACTGACACGGAACATATGGAACACTCTTTCTCCTCATTTGCAACAGACTAATACCCAAAGCCAGAGCAAATAAAATGACCTATTTCCCCTAAGCCATGCAAATATCAAAATTTACAATTCCATTGAGATGAGAGGTGCCAGAACTTAAAGTGAGAAAGAGTAGGAAACGGATCCCATCCAACCATTCCCAAACTGCAGCAAGAGCTCTTGGCAAGGAAGTTATGTCAGAACAAGATGGCAAAGGAAGTGGCAACAAAGGTGGACACAGAGGAGAAGGGTAAGAAGAAGAAGACAGAATGAAAGAGAAGGATTCACCTTAACAAGCATCCCTGGACTGCTTACCATGTGGAGACTACATTTCCCAAAGAGATCTGCAACACAATCTCTCAATCTCTATGCTCTTTTCCAGTGTGACTTTCCAGTGCCACTCCATGCAAAATGTGAAATTTATTTCTCTACCACCTTGAATTTGGATAGGATCTGTAGCTGTTTTGACTAATAGAATATGACAGAAGTGACATCATACCAATTCTAGGCATAAGCCATTAACAGGCTTGTCAGCTCCTGCTTCCTGACACTTGCACGCTCTTCAGGATGTTCCCTGTCAGAACCCAGTTGCCATATCATAAAAAGCCAAAGTCACATGGAGAGGCTTTGCTTCAGTCAACATGCCCAGTTTCTCCTTTAGCCAACATGAACTGCCAGCCATGTGAGTGAATCATCTAGGATGGGCAACCCAATCAAGACTTCAGATGATTTCAACCCTAGCCAACATTTGACTGTGACTATGTACAAGGCCCCAAGAGACCACCAGGAAGTCCAGTCAAACCACAAAATTGTGAGATATAACAATAAACTATTATTTAAAAGCACTATGCTTTGTGGTGATTTATCACTTATCAATGTATAACTGGAACAGAATTTGGTACCTAGAAGTGGAGTACTACTATAACAACAAATAATGTATGGCTGGCTTTGGGACTGGACAGTGAGCAGAGGCTTGAAGCATCCCAAGACTATTCATGGGACATAAATGACAGTGAGTAAATTGTAATTGGATGATAAGGAAAGGATGACATATATGTAGTGGTGGCTCTTCCCATAAGGAATAAAATTCAATTTTCCATAGATAATAATACTGAGATATGAATTAATATCCAGTAACTGTTTATTATGTTAGACTTACATGAATATTTTATTTATTAGAGCAATCCATGAGGTGCTATTTTATATTATTTTTATTATTCCTCCTTTACAGTTAAGTAATTTGGCTTAGTGAATTAAATAAATACTTCTTATTTAAAGTCAAACATATATTAGTCACAAATCAGGGATCCATACCCAGGTTTGTATGACACCAAACGGTATGCTATTGCTACTATATAATATGATGTATTACTAGAAGGATAATCACTATTCTCTTATGAGCAAAGTGTTTCTCATTTTGGGAAGAAGTAAGGCAAAGAAAATTTTTGAGTAACCCTAAAATAAACACTAAGTAAGGTAAATTTTCCTCTTCTTTCCCTAAAATAGGAGGTCTGTGTTCGCCTTATTGGAAGGTAATGCCAGTTTATACTACCAACATAAGCAATCCAGCCTCTTGAAAGAAGGGGAAAGGTAACTGAACCACAGGCTATCCCGGGGGTCCCTATTTTCTCTGTGCAGACTCTCCTCTGTTTCTAGATAGTCCTATGCACCACGACCATCATCTATGACACAAATATAGTGAGACCGATGTTCAAACTCTATCCTGGAGCTGCTGAAATATGGATTAGCCCTACTGTACTAAGAAAGAGTCTTGTCAGGGAGAGGGTAACAATTTTCTATGCGTTACTATCACTTTATATCTTTGTCTAATATTCTAAAATATATAGTGTATTATCTTACAGTTCCTCAGGTATTTGACTTCCAACAAAGTAAAGGGTAGTCATTTTGAAAAACTACTGATGACAGTGGAATGCAAAAAAGCTAACACTGGATTTTCCAATCTGTCCTATAATATCACACTGTCTTCAGCTCTATTGCCTCTAAATAGATGTAACAGGATCTTACTTTGTTTTCACATTTTTAAGATGAATTTTGAGTCAATGGTTTATGTCACCTTTCAATATCATGCCATATGCATTCAATCTAGCAAAAAAAATCTTTGATATTTATGGCCTTTGGATAGGACCCACTTATTTTCCAGTATTATATAAAGTTCCCCTATTTTTCTATTACTTTATTACAACATTATTGCATATAACCCTTTCATCAAGCTTATGGGGGGGCGTTATTATCCACATTTTTACATGTAAATAAACTGAAACTCACTGTAGTTAAGTAAGATGTCCCAGGTCACAATATTCTAGTTTTTTATTTATATTGGCAAAAAAATTATTTTTCTATTGCCTGTATAACTGTGATTACCTCCGTACTGCACCCAGGCCAGAAATGCTTCCAGAATAATGTTTCTTAAATCTGAAGCCATTTCTTCAACACACTGGCCAGAGCCAAGTTTCAATTCTAAATTCTAGTAACAATATACCTCTACTGAAGAAAAAGTGAGGTGTTCTCTATGATGGAGAATATTTTCCTCATTCTCATGCTATGTGGTATTATATTTGCTCACAGGCACTCCCAGCCTAGGGAACGTCAAAGTCAGGGCTCAGCTGCTACTTCTTCAGATAGCATGTTAATAAGTTCAGATAGAGATAACCTGTTCTATTACTGTGCTTGCTTCATTTTATTAAAAAATTTATTTTCACTAAATTTATTAAAACATTACTAAACTATGACTTGAACTAAAATGATGTGAATGTAAACCTGTACTGAGCATAGAACAGCATAAATAATGCTGCATTACTATTTCCTGAAGTCTTACACATTGTGTGAGTTCAAATTTGTTGAAGATTGTTTTCCCCATAATTTTTATCTTTGGCATATATTTTCATTTTTAAATTATTTTAAAAGTCCTCTCTGGTCTTCTTATTCTGGAAAAGATTCACTTTCAAGACTGCAAACATGAATGTGAGGATGCATCAGCAATTCCTGGTGAAGCCCAGGAAACAAATTAAGATGTGACTTTGAAAACAGCACCAGTCAAACTTAATTCTAGAAATGGGCAAACAAGACACTTCTTGTTTCTTTGGGGAGTCTCTCATTGATAAGCCTGAAAATGATGAAGTGTTAGTCAGAAAAAGAGGCTCGTGCATCTTGAATTTTAGGTGGAAAGTGACCACATGTCATCACTTAGTCATAATTTTCTAGTTAACTACAGCACATGAAACTCATTGAGTCTTTTCCCTTTGATTTTCTATTAATCTGAGTGTACAATATTTTCTTAAGTATGTCTACAGTCTATCATAAATCAAAACACATATGTTTTTCTATAAAAATTTAGTGGTGTGACAGAAACAGATAATCCATAAAATTATAAAATTTCTGTCAAATGATTCTTTCAAGTAATAAATAATTAGTGGTTTCACCTTTGGTTGAGTTAATATTTATTAATTTAATAATTATTATTTACTTTAATACTAATTAGGTTTCTACTAAAATTTTTTTTTCTTAAGGTACTTTAATGTAATTTAATTTTATAAACCATTTGGCAATTTAGATTAAAGAAATCTTGCCATTTTTGATTCTGAGTTGTACTGGAAACATGTCAGACACAGAGCATAGTTCACTGGCAAAAAAAAAAAAGTATTTTAAACTAAGATCATTTTGAAAATTATATTTGAATTCTATTTCTAAACTAAAGTCATAGGAAAATGAAATTGAAATATAGACAAAGTAATATATAAGAACAGGAAAAATATCACTTGATAATACAATCAGTCCACATATTTTAAGATAAGATTTTTTAAGAGACTGTGTCTGTGTTCATTAGATTATTTACAGTACCTGCATGAATAATTTCTCAAATCATTAATGTAGCTTAAAATCTATTTGTTCAAATAACAAAAAAAAATCAATTGTGTGAGACATTGCTATAATTCTCTACTGGTTTTGTTGACTGATTCTATTTTGGCTCCCATTTACTTTTGAAACCTCTAGAATCAGCACCTCTAATTCATCCAAGTCCACAACTTGTACAGCAGCAGAATGAATAGAATTTGCTGCACATTCAGTTATAGTGTCACAATGATTTATTTTCCCCTTTAACATAAAATTTATATTTTAATGTGAGCAAAATATTTAAAATGAGGAAAGAAATAAGCTGTTGTTCCCTGAGGTCAATTCCTAGAGTATTAATAGGACATCTAGATGTCTTCTCCAAAGAAGCAGGGCCAGCGAACTTCAAATGTCTATGCTGCCTTAGACTACTAGCATTTCAAATAAAATTCACTTAGCCCTTATTTAGAAAGGAGTAATAACACTTTAGCAAAGTCAGTGATAGAGAAGTCCTCAACTATTTAATAAATCTATATTCAACTAAATTACAGCTAATTGCTATTGCACATACCAAAAAAAGTGTGTTCAATGCACTTTATCAAGCATAATTTTGCATATATAGTGTTATATTTGTGAAAGATTTTTTAAAAATGCAATAGATATCCTTAACATTTTTACATGAATTTCTATTTAAGATTCTATTCAAACATTAGCAGAAGCATGTCCCAAATTATAATGCAAAAATTAGATCACTACAGCATACTTGATAATGCTCAGGTATTCTGAACTAAAATTAGTTGAAATAGAAATTCTCAGAAACTACTTACTGCTCATTGAAACTACTTACAATTAATTTTAAATATTTAGCAAAAGAGGCATGGTAGAAGTTGCACTTTCAGTTCTAAAATATAAAGAGCTTAGAAGTGGACACTCATCCTTACAAGAAATAAAAACCTGAACAAATCTGAAAACCAATGATATTTCTTAGATCCATTAGAAATTGCAGGGCAAACCACCACTCAAATCTGGAGAGAAGGGTGAATCACAGCTAAGATCTGCTTACCTGGAATAGAAAAGCTTCTAGAGCCATAAGTTGGTGGGAACTCTTAAATGGTAATTTAATAAATTGCTACATACTCTGTGTGGACTAACATGAAAGTAAAAAACTCCCGGTGGCCTTGGGATGACGGGGCCTACACTTTCATGAGCTTTCCTGCCACGAATCTCATCACATTGTCATGGTGAGGATCTAAGAACCACTGTAGCCATGACAGGGGAATGAGGAAGAATAACATTGTGAAACATGTCCAGAACATTCTCCGTAACAAAAACTTACTCTTCATGAGATAATACTCTATCAGAGCACAATTCGAAATTTTGAACCTTTATTTCTGCTGGGGAAAGGAATTCCTCCCAATGACCATCCCCTCTAGATTTATTTCATCTAAGGGGAAAAAATAGCGCTATTCAGAATGTCAATAAAGTAGACTGAGAATACTGAACTCAGGGAAATGAATAGGGGTGGGAGACAAAACACTTGTGAAGGCCATAGCCCTGAGACACAGGCCCACTGAAAGACAGATACTCAAGTGTGTTATGGAGTGCTCCTTCTCAACCACAGTTTGCCACGACACTAATACTGCTCCAGCAGATTACAGCTCAAAGAGCTACAAGATGCATACTTTCTCTGAGTAGGAGTATACAGAGAAGCCTCAAAGTCAAGAGGGGAGATAATTATCAGACATTACAGGAATTTCAAGCCTCTGGTACCTACAGATAAGCAAATATTAAACACAACTGACCCCTAGCCAGATTAACATAAATACTCACACTAAAAACCTATTTACTTCAGTTCCTATTATATAGTATCACCCATCTGGTACACAAGAAAAATTAAAAAGGCATGCTGAAAGGCAAGAACAAACATTCAAGAGACAAAGCAATCGTCAGAAACCAGAATCTGATCTAACATGGATGCTGGACTTAAGGGATTTAAATAACAATGATTAATATGTTAAAGTTTCTGATAGAAAAAGTAGACAACATGCAATAACAGGTGGGTGATATTAACAAACAGATGGAAACTACAAGAAAGAATCAAGAGTAAATGCTAGAAATCAAAAACAGTGAGGAAATGAAGAATGCCTTAGATAGACTCATCAGTAGGTGACACAACTGAGAACTTAGTAAACTTAAAGGCATACCAATAAAAGTTCCCAAACTATCAAGAGTAAACTGTAATATAAACTATAGACTTTGGATGATAATGTGTTAATGTAGTGTTGGATTATAACAGATGTATCACTCTGGTGTGTGCTATAGTTTGTGGGTAAGGTTGTATGTATGAAGGTAGGGAGTATGTGGGAACTCTGTACCATCTACTAAATTTTGCTGTGAACTTAAAACTTCTCTAAAAAAATAAAATCTATTTAAACAAAAAACTTCCCAAAACTGAAGTGCAAAGAGAAAAAAAATGAAAAAAGAAAAAAGAACTGTGGGACAATTTCAAAAGTTGTATCATACCTATAACTAGAATAACAAAAGACAAAAAAAAGAGAAACAGAAAAAATCTTTTAAATAATAATGGCTGAGCACCTATTAAAATTAATGGCAGTTACCAAAACATATATTAGGGAAGCTCAGAGAACACAAAGCAGATAAGCACAAAACAAGCAAAAAATGACCCAGGCACATCATATTTTAAACCATAGAACACCAAACAGAAAAAGAAAATAGTGGAAGAATTAGGAAATAAACAAAAAACAAGGGTTACAGTAAACTCATTAGGAACCAGGTAAAAAGAAAGTTGGGCAAAATACTTAAACAGTTAAAAGAAAAAAATATGCCAACCTGAAATTCCTCTGAAATTACTCTTCAAAAATGAAGGAGAAATGAAGTCTTTCTCAGATTAATCAGAAACATGAAATTCATTGCCAGCCAACTTGCCCTTCATGAAATGTTAAAATCTTCAGGCAGAAGAAAACTGATTTAAGTCAGAACTTCAATCTACATAAATAAAAGAAGAATATCAAAGAATGAATAAATGAAGGCAAAATGTTCTATTTTTGTATTCCTAATTTAGCTAAAAGATAATAGCTTGCTTAAACTAACACCAGTAAAATCGTATTGGTTGATTACATTATATGGGTAAGTGAAATAAATGACAGTAATTGCTGTGGACTGAATTATGTCCCCCTAAAATTCATATGTCAAAGTCCCACTTTCTAATATGACTTATTTGAGGATAAGGTTAAATGAGATAACAAGGGCATCCTTATAAGAGACATCAGAGAGCTTGCGTTCTCTGCCATATGAAGGCACAGCAAGAAGGCAGCCACATACAAGCCAGAAAAGAGCTCTTGCCAGAAACCAAATTGGTTGACACCTCGTTCTTGAACTTCCTAACCTCCAGAACTGGGAGAAAATAAATTTCTGTTATTTAAGCTACCCAATTTGTGATATTTTGTGATAGTAGCCCATACAGGTAAAATGCAGCTAAAAAAAAAAAACATGGCTTAGAGGGAATGTAGAGGAATTTAGGAAATTTCTAGGTCCTCAAACTCTCCCAGACCCAGAGAAGTCTTGAAAACCAAGTAGCATCTCCAGGACAAATGTCTGGCAGCACTGAGCAAACTTTGGAGGAAAATGTGTGTTCTTATTTTTAGAGAAAACCATTACATCCACCTCTAAAATCCTAGAAGACCATTTCAGAATGATGTCCCACAGAGTCAGGAGAGAAAGCTTGCCCGTGGACTCTGCTTCCTCACCCTGCTGGCTGGCCCTCGGAAAGCTGGAGGGACCACTCCCCAAGTCCTCATTAGGAAGAGGCCAATGGCCAAATGGACGACTCTTCTAGAATTGAGTCCTGAAGGCTAGAATTTGACTTCTCTATGGTACTATGAGCAAAACGCTGTCCCCACCAAGGAAACTGGGAAAGAGATCAAATGTCAAAACCTCCCTCAAGATCAGAGGTGTGGCAGGAAAAGGCCCCGAAGAAGGTGGGCGAGGATCCCATTCCCCCTCCCTATGGCCTTACAACTTGGACTGGAATAAGCTGGATGACCCAAACTTAAATCACTTCAAAGGTGGAAAAGAGGTCTGGCCTTCCAGAACACCCCCAGAGAGGGCTGGCCTGGTCTGTGGCCGGAAGAGAACTTACCTCCATGCTGGCAGATACCTTCAGCCTCAGAGGGTGGCACTCTTGTGGTGCAGACTATGGACGACCAAGGCAGGAAGCAGCCAAGGGAGGCTTCTTCAAGTGCATCTGCTCCGGCCAACAGTCAGGTGCACCCCAGTCCTCTGCAGGGGTCAGAGCCTGCCTGGGATATGAATGAGGAGCACTTTTGAGACTCAGTTGGGTTGGAGGCAGTGGGCCCGAGGTGCATCAACTGGAGCAGTTGAGACTTCCTCATTTAAGCAATTGGCCTGAGGAAACAGTCCTTTTACCTCAAGTTCCACCGGCTCTTGAAGTGGCAGCCATCAGAGATCGGTGTGGGTGTCCCTGAGACAACACCTGTGCATGATGCAGAACCTTCCTCAGGAAATTTGCCTGAGGCAAAGATGATGGAACTTGATTTCCTAGGAGCTCTGGAACACCTGTGTTCGGCTAGCCCCCGGGGGTCCCCTGCTGCCCACGGGGCCCATCATGGACATATTACAGTACAGCCAGAATGCCCCAGAACTGGCTGTGGAAGTGATACCAAAAGAGAGATTGTTGCTGAAGAGCAGGTGTGAGGAGTTCCACGTGAAAAACTCGGAGTTAGGGAAAATCGTGGGCAAGTTTGAGGGGATCGAGTAGCAGGCGATGGAGGGTCAAAAGAACTTGTCAAAGTCAAAATCCAGGAGTTTCTGAAAGAAAAAAGCCAACTTACTGCAAACCTGAACTCTACAGACAAGGCTTTCTCTGACCTCTTCAAGCGTTTTGAGAAACAGAAAGAGGTGATCAGAGGTCATGCATGAATGAAGAATCACTGAAGTGTGTTGAGGATTACATAGTAAGATTTGAAAAGGAAGTCCCAAGATACGAGTGTTGAAGCCCCACACGTAGAAGAGAAACTCAAACTGGCAAATGAGGAGATCGCCCAGGTCCAGAACCAGGCCCAAGCAGAGGCCTTGGTTTTCAATGTGAGCCTGAGTAAGGAGCAGATGTGCATTCATCTGCTGGAGAAAATCACTGAGCAGAAAACAGAGGGAAATGAACTGATCAGAATTTGTGACTTCATTTCCAAGACAATGGTCTGACATGAAAGTTAGGAAACTAAAAAGAAGAGCAAAAATTAACCCCAAACTATAATTTGTACATATAGAGACATGAAAAGTATCAATATATATATATATATATATATATACATATATATATAATTTATATGTTTTAAATACACAGTAATACAGTTCTTGACAGTTTGTGACTTATTACGGTTTATCTTAAATATCAGAGAAATGCTATGAGATCTAGATCTCATAAACTTTGCTATAGATTACTACGAAAGTCAGGGTGTGAGGCAGAATTTTACTCAGTAGTAAAAAAATAATAAACGCTTGCCCCTTGACTTAGACCAAGACCTTAATATTTTCACAAATTTTCTTTATTCTAATTTTAAAATCATTAAGTTAAAGGGGGATGATGCAAACAAATGTAGATGTAATAAAAAGCTTAAAATAAAATTCTTTAAATAATGAAGAACAAATTTAGAACTGAGAAAACAAGTTCGTTTTTAGTATAGAATTTAAATTTGTTAAATGTGGACAATATCTCTTAACGACTTTAGAGGTCCAGGAAAATACAACATACTTCTGCTTACTCATTTGCTTATGGGTCAAATGAGTAAAAGAGACATTTTTTTCATAAAATGAACCTTGACAAAGTCAAACTATTTGCCTAGATCCAAATGTAATTAAAAAGTTGATGGAGCAGTTGTATATTTAAGGTCAGAGCCTGTCCTCTGACTTACATGATGGCCCATTGAGTATAAAGGTATATTTTATCACAACAAAATCTATACTTAAAACTTTTAGTAAGGACAAATTTAATATATTAGACATCATAACAAAGTCAACCCTGACGTACCCATCATATAGTTTCAATAATTATCAATTCATAGTTACTCATTAACTCACCCATTTCCCAACTCCATATCACTATGAAGCAAATCTCAGATGTCACATCATTTTATCTATAAATATTTCACTATATCTCTTAATGACAGTTTGCAAAAAACATAACCATAATATCATTATTACAAGAAAAATGATTCTTACTATCTTTAAATATCTAATAGTGAGTCAAATTTCCAATTCTCATAAATATCATTTTTTTGGCAGTTTGTTTAAATCAGAATCCAAATAAAGTGATGGTTAGCATGCCTAATAGTTCTTTAATTTTTCTTTTTATTTTTTTCCCTCGCCACTTATTTGTTGAGAGAACCAGGTCATTTGTCCTATTAAATTTTCCTCCATCTTGATTTTGTTCTTTGCATTTCCATAGTATAAATATCTTCCTCTACCTTCTAGATTTTCCATGAAATATACATTCAACTTAGATCAAACTCCTGTATGATTGTAGGGATGGGAGAGTGGACTACTATAGGTAGTGATGGATGATTAATACTTAGATCTAATAAATTAATTAAGGATCGAAATATGTTGATATTCTAATCTTACCATCCTTTATTATTTGGTAACTTTCCATAAAGAAAGTTTCCTTCTCATCGATTTTTCTTGCTTATTTCACTTTAATTATCAAGTTTCAAAATAATAAATTGATTTACTACTATTCTGCAACATCGAACAATCAGTATTTTTAAGTATTATTATGACTTAAATATATTTCATACATATTAGATTTTAACATAGATGTTATTTCCAATCAAGAGCAATTATTTTTATTATTTTTGTCAAATTGTCCCATATTTGGTAAATGAGATTCCCTTCATGTTAGCTCTTGAGTTCTTTTGAACAAAAAACAAAATTATTTTTATCTTCAAAGAGAGCATTCATTTTGCTGTGTGTATTTTTACATAAAGAACTTAGGCACAAATGGACTAAGTGTTTTTTCTCAATGAAGATGACAGAGCTCACAGTTATTTAAAGATAGTGCCACATCTCCATCCTACTCTAGGGCTCCTTGTCTTTCACTATATACCACAGTATACCACATATATTTCTTCAATTTGAAATGTTGAATTTCATAAATTTCTGAGTGTTATATAAATGTCAAAATGCAACAAAGAAATATATTCTTTTTCCAGAGGGGTACATATTATTAATAAAGGAAAATGTAATTTATAATTTTGGGGGGTTCTATTTTAAGCATTTAAAATGGTATCTCTCAGCCAATGGTTTTCAAAATGTTTTGCCTTGAAATTTGTTCAAATGAAACTTTAAATGATCCCTCAGACTCTAAAGAGAACTCTGAAAGACATTTTTTCTAAATATTCAACCTTCAGAGACTATCTGGACAGATTTTTCTTCTCTGATCATGTTAAATTCTCTAAAATTTTCCAATATTATAACTACTCAAATAGAGAAACAGAATGGGGTTTCATTCTTTCTGAAACTAATTAATTGCATGAGCTTCCTCTCAGGACAGAAGGAATACATTTTGTCCATTAGTTTTAACATTTCAAAGGCAAAAAAATTGCTTCTAGGCATATCATTACATATCGGTGTGCCTACTCATTTTCTCCTGTCACCAGAAATACCACTTGATCCCCTGTCAGCACTTTAGCCTCCTTTCCATTCAACATATAATTAGCTAGGAGATGGGTCAGAGAGATACAGCTGAATGAAATTTTGCAATACATGCATCTGCACTGATTTCTAAAAGAAGGGACTTTTGCTGTCCAATAAATCAAGCCTGTGAAGCAATCTTTATTTCATATTTAACATAATACTCTAATGCCCCTGTGTATTAGAAAATAAAGGACAAATAGTTTCTGTTAATATTTAGACCTTTTTTCAAGTTTACTTCTTAAATCTTCACAACTGTACTCATACAAGGTCAAGGTGTTCAGCCTCTAGAGAGAGTACCATTAATGAATAATGCCAGTACTGAAAAGAACACATTAAATTAGACACAGAGATAAAAGCCTATTACATTTCAAAATTCAGGTTATTTTCTGTATTTGTAATTATTTCCATTTAAAAAAGTCATCTTACATTTTTAATTTATAATGCATATGTTGTCTCTAATTTCTAATATATGAAGGATATAATTACAGGTTGTCATAAGGAATGCAATCAATGTTTGAATGGATTAATTAGCTGCCACTGTTATATATTCACTTTTAAAATATTTTTATATATGGCAATGAAAATTGTGAATATTTGATTTATTCTTCACTTCTTTTGATCATATTTTAAAGTATATTTGTATATGTTCAGAATCATTAGATTCATGTAAATCTTTTCCGTATTAAAATATTTTACATTTTTCTGTTTCATTGTATATTGTTAATAACACCATTATTAGGACAAAGCAAGTCAAAATGGTTATAATTACAAAACACTTTGTTTTCTATATCTCATTTTTATACATTTAACTATATAGTTTCTTAAATAGATTTTCACTGAAAGAACATACTTTTTGGTTCTTTTCAAAATATCTACACATAAATTTATACCAATATAAAAGTCTTCATCATTTTGAAGTTGATCTATAAGATACTAAAACAATCGATTGACTCAAAACACCTAGGCATTAGATAAATATACAAATTAATAGGACTGGAAGACACATCTGAAAAAGTATATAATTGGCTGATAGATAAGACAATGACACAAAAGTGATTAATCACTTGCCTACTAAACAAAAAGCTTGAGGTGAACATTAGTGACACACAAATTTTAAAATTTATGTTTGTTGTTTGTTCGTTTATTTGAATAATAATTTTAATTTTTCCCCATCTACCTCCCCACTCCCCTGTCCTGTCTCTCCACTGATAACCTCTAGTCCATTGTCCATGTCTATGAGTCTCTGTTCTCCTATTCATTTGTTGCATTTAGGTTT